>OX578146.1:137968123-138568123 GCA_951213105.1 Amaurobius ferox | reverse complement strand
TTTGGCAAAGTTTAAAAAAAGTTGTCAAGTTAGCGATATTCCACCAAATTCTTATCTCTGAATTTTCAGATCTGAAGAATAAAACATCCTGATCCCGTTTGTATATACTAAATGAAAACACCAAATTTGTATTAGAAGATGTATCCCTTCTACTCTTTTTCTGTTTCAATAAGCGGATAAATGAATTTTTTTGGGTAAACACAATATATGAGTTTATTAGCTAAACACAATATATAAGCTTAGAAACTCTTTGCTAAAATAAATGAAAGTGATGCACGCAGTCAGCAATTAATATAATTAAAAGAAAAATCAAACAGTTCATTTATAAAATATATTTTTATATCCACTTATTTATTATTCAAATCGAAAAAATAATAATAAACATTAACAGACAGATTTAATTTAATTGCGTTTCTGAGCAACATAATATAAGATAGAATCTCCTTCACAAACTGCGAAATTAAATAACCATTTTAATTTCTTTATACTTTTCATTGTTGAGTAAAACCTTGTGAAAAATAAATCATGCAGATAGATTTTTCATTTAAATTCATGTTTCAAACAATTCATGCTTTCAGGCAGTGACTAATTAGCGCAAAATTCTTTCACCAACCTCAGAAATAAAGTTTTACTTCACTTTCACAATTTAAACGAACGATTTTCAACATTTTCGTTTGGATAAACCACGAAGTTAGAGAGTAGAACTCTTAGGAAACAGTTTTGTTTTTCATTAATATCTCGACAATTCCTAGTCTTAGAAACTCGAAACTTGGAATAAATTTATGGGGGCTTATTTCAAGGCTATCCACAAAATTTTATTAAATTCGGTTTAGCCGTTTTCTCGTGATGATGAAACAAACGAAAGTTTCGTTTTTTACTAATATCTCGAGAAATACTGGTCGTAGGAACTCAAAACGTAGACAAAATTTTAAGTGGGGCTATTTCCACTCTACCCACAAACTTTCATCCAATTCGGTTCTCCCGTAATGATGGGACAAACAGACAGAGAGACAGATTTTCAATTTTATTTATATAGACTAGCAGCATACCCGTTCTTCGTAAGGAGTATATAATATAAACTTATTCGCAATCATGTGCAAATTCTGTTAAAATATTAAATTTATTGCTCCTAAAGAGAAGTTTAAGAGTATCTGTTCTCACAATGCAAAATTATCTTCAAGGGCAGATCTGAAGAATAAAATATCCTTTGTAACAAATCAACCAAAAAAGGATTTGAATCGATATATGCAACCCCGTACTATTTATGTTGTCGCAGATTAGAAAATATGTCAGTGTGTTAGTAGAAGATTACCCGTATTACAATATGAGTCTCAAAAATCTTTGCCAACGCAAAAATCTTTGCCAGTAATAACGCTTAAACCTGATGACCGTAATTGATATTATCCAGTCAAAAATGCTATAAGAAAAATCAAATCGTTCTTTTCTAAAATATATTTTTATATCCATTTATTTATTATTCAAATCGAAAAAATAATAATTAAAATTAACAGACAGATTTAATTTAATTGCGTTTCTGAGCAAGATGATATAAGATAGAATCTTCCTCATAAACTGCGAAATTAAATAACCATTTTGATTTCTTTATACTTTTCATTGTTCAGTAAAAGCTTCTGAAATATAAACCATGTAAATACTTTTTCATTTAAATCATGTTTCAAACAATTCATGTTTTCAGAAAGTGACTCATTAGCGCAAAAAATCTCAACTCAGAGATAAAGTTTTAATTCACTTTCAAACGATTTCCAAGCTTTTCGTTTGGATAAACCACGGAGTTAGAGAGTAGAACTCCTAGGAAAAAGTTTCGTTTTTCATTAATATCTCAACAACCCCTGGTCTTAGATACTCGAAACTTGGGCTAAATTTATGGGGGGATATTTTAAGGCTATCCACATAACTTCATTAAATTCGATTCAGCCGTTCTCACGTGATGAGGAGACAAACGAAAATTTCGTTTTTTACCAATATCTCGAGAACCACTGATCGTAGAAATTCCAAACATAGACTAAATTTTAAGTGAGATTATTTCCAGGCTACCCACAAAATTCCATCCAATTCGGTTCAGCCGTTCTCCCGTGATGACGGGACAGACAGACAGATTTTCAATTTTATTTATATAGATTTAAGCTTGTCAAATACAGGGAAACTAACATTCCTAAAATAATTAGGCTGTAACTTCTTTTTAATAAGTTTTACTTTGTTTAATAATGTCGAGTGATCAGTATCGAAAATTGGACCTTTTAAGTTCTGCCCCACAGTCGAGTTTTGGAAAGACTTGACTCGCCACCATTTCCTCCACCCTGAGCAAGGAATCGAGAATCCGACGCGTTAGCTTCCATGCAGTGATCGACGCTATGTAGAAAGAAGATTCACTCTTTTAAGTCATTAGTATCATATTTAAGTCACTCGTTTATTCTTCAGAGTATCTGAAAAGGCTTTATCATTTTTACCCTGGAGAGGTGAAGGAATAAAACATCTGGCTATGGTCGGTTCTGTCTCATAGATGTCGCAAGTGTTGAAAACCCAGACTGTCCGACTCGTCCGAGGACGTGAACAGCTATTTGGGCGGCCGGAGATATTGTAAGTGTGCAAACATTCAGCCTTCTAAGTCACTAGGGCAGTGGTGTAGTCGTAAAAAAAAAGGTGGGGGGACGCTCTTTTTTTTTGAAGAATTTTAGCCAATACTGTATAATTTCTGTGATTGACATAGGGCTGGGAAGTATCGCTATACAAGTATCACCCATATAAAATGCCCTGAGTAACGACCCTAGTCTCTAAATGTATCGTGGATTTTGTATTGAGATACTTTTTCAATTGTATCCAGTTTTTTTTTTTTTTTTTTTTTTTTTTTTTTTTAATTTCCAACTCGAGCTCTTAATATGTTGATAAAATCAAAAGAATAATAATTATTCTAATTTTATTTAGTTATTTATTAAAAATTAAAAATTGTGCTCCAAAGCATATGATTCTCAGTTCAAGAAAGAAAAATCAATTAAGATTCTTGCATTTTGAAATGAAATTATCTCAAAGAACCTTTCAACTATTACAAGCTGCAAAGGGGTTATATATGTACATATAAATTTAAAAAAAGAGCGTCCCCTTACAAAGTAAAAATTGGGGGTACGCTTGACATCAGGAGAAAAGGTGGGGGGTCTGCGTCCGCCCGCATCCCCCCTCGACTACACGCCTGCACTAGGGGCTTTTTTTTGAGGGCCTGAAATGATTAAATTCTCATTTTCGCTATGTTAGGTTCAGCCCAATGTTTAATACTGTCATTGTGGTAAGATTTAGCCTTCTAAGTCGCCAGGAAGGCTTCTGGAGGATCAGAAAAGCGCATCTGAAAACACCCATTATTGCAAAGTAACTACCGAAATTTGCAAACGATCCTCTAACGCCAGATGTGTCTACTTCGATGAGCATTGTGTCAAAAACATCATGACACGACAGGCTGACTGCAAGATGCTACTATATAGACTCTATCAATATTTCACTTTCATCGTTCCAAATTTATAGGGCGTACTTGCATCTTTACCGGCCACCCTGTGTTTTCTTTAAACTCTGACACTGATCGTGATACAAATACATACAAAAATGGGATGTGGACAGCACGTGACTTTCTCTACAGACTCAGATTCGTTTCCTCTTTATTTGTTTAATAATTCATTAGATTGAGTTTAATGGCACAAAATAACACTTATCATTATTTAAAATAACACTGAATTGACACGTTTATATCAATTTTCATTTCCATTTGGTAACTGGGTGTATTCTCATAACCGGCTTAGCAAAAATGCAAAATAACTGAAATATCTTGAGAACGGCTAGTACTAGAGTAATAAAGTTGATCTTATTCTTTTTATCGTCCAATATTACGTATACAATATGCGTATAAAGCATTTAAATTGATATATGCGAGCATACGTAATCTTTTAATTTAGATTTTGACAATTTTTGTGGGCCATTTCACAAAACAAGATATGTTCCTTTATTCGAACAGTACCAAAATCTAATGAGGACCAGGGTAACGTACCAGTGACTTATCTACTAAACTTTGTGATATTTGGGCAGTTAGTGTTTTAGCTAAAGTGAATCCATATGATTTTTGCTGGCCATTTAGCGTAAAAGGCAGATTATTTTTTCCGAAATGTACCCAAATCTAACCAGCTCTACGGTAAGCCACAAATGACTTAGCTACCAAATTTTATGAAACTGGGTCAATTAGGTTTCTAAAGTGGATACGCACACACACACACGTAAAACTAGAAATAGTCTTTTCGTATTCTAGAGGTCCCAAAATGGGTCGATCTGTTAAAAACTCGAGTTGCTATTTTCGTCATGATTTCAATACTTTCCCCATACATTACCATGCATCGTAGGAAAAGTAAAAATGTAGAATATGCACTGTATGAGCGAGTCGGCTAAAGCCATTCCAGATATTTTTAGTTTTAATTACACCTTTTTTCGAGTGCATTACCTCGAATATTCCTTTACCTATAAAGGGCGAAGGGACATTCTTTAATCTATAAAATAGCTTTAACGCTTATTTAATATTTAATACTTTAATGTAAATATTTTTAAGTGTTTAGTAATCATGTTTGTTAATTTAAAAATGTCAAACTTTCAAAGATAATAAGGTTAAAATATCGATCCTTTTTAACCATGGAAAGGGGATAAATGTGGATAAGACTTTTTAAGTACATTGAATATTGATATTTCAAAGAAGTTTAAAGATAGGAATCAAATACTCATAAAAATATGCATGCTCAGTTGGAAGCGGCTGCATTATTTTTACGAAGGCATTTTTTTTGCTAATATTAATTAAACATTTTTCAAAACCAAGGTATATTTTACTATGCAATATTTTTATGGATTGAGTGAAATTTCTGAGACTACTTAATCTTATAAATAGTTTTGATACATTACGTAATATTATGTGCAAATAACGTGAATACCTCTAAGGTAACATTCCTCCATTTACTAAAGAATAGTTTAGTTATTTTGCCTTTAATCATATTAATATTTAAATATTTTATAATAGATGCTTTCAATTTTATTTTTTAAGGGTACTTGCAATACATGAGCACCTTATCTTGTAAAACAGTATTAAACTTAAAGGACGCTGAAAGAAATGCGAACGCACAACAATGATTATTTGTATAACAACAGCTGTATAATTCAATATTTAGTGACTAGTAGTTAAATTAGATGCTTTTAAGAGGATGCCATTTACGTCTCACAATGGTTTATCTGCTTTTGTTTTATTCACGAGACATAAAAATCTGATCTGTCCAACTCATGAATTTCCTTACAGATCATCGAATTTTGCATTATGGGAAAACATCAGCGCACATTAAAATTTCCTGACTGTCACTTCATAATAATCTATTGAGCGACCACTTTCTCATCATCACACGTTGCTGCGGACTACCATGGGGGACGGATCTCACAATAGAGCATGGGCGCGAGCATCCATAAACAATCTGCGTAGTAGAATGCGCAGAAACGTAAGGGTGAAAGGGCATTATTTTTTCCATAGCGTGTCATGGTAAACGGACGATGATGGTCAATAAAGATTGAAACTGAGCCCATTAAACACCGAAATGAATCTTTGTGAGGAAAATAAGTTATTTAGAGTACTTGAATAACAACATATTTCATTTGCTAAAGTGCACTTTAAGTGATTTTAAGTGAACGTACACTATTACTCATTTTAGCCGTAGTCATTCACTAGCGTGCTAAAGATGTATACATTGACTAGTTAATTCTGCAATGTATAATCGAGCGAGAAGGGAAGATATATAACGATATTTCCTTAAAAAAACTCGTGTATATATTTTAACGAAAGTGACTATTTTATTTTCCGGCTCATTAAAAATATCCATCCAAGAAGATAAATTGAGATACATCCTACTAAAATAAGAGGTTAAACGATTGCCAGTTTCTAAAATAACCGTTTTTAATGCAGACATAATGAAAATTTCCATATTGCTAAGCATTCGAGTATTTTGATTTGGAAACGTACAAGGGCAGAACGATCCGTGTGACGTCACTTCCCCATGTTCTATAGGGGTGGCAATCACAATGACCGCACAAAACTTCACCTGACTCAACCTATCTCGAAAGAACATTGAGGTGGAATTTCGCAATTGCTATGATACGGAACGTTGTTAACAATAAAAAAGGACGAAAGATGTCACAAAGATGCTAACTGAACATGTTTTTGAAGGGATGAATTATTGGAATGCTGGAACACGATCGATCTCAAACCGAAGCGTCTCGACTTCTGAATGTGCCTCAGCGTGTGATCTCCAGACTGTGGCAGAGGTTCCAAACCACTGGAGGTGTTAGACCAGCACCAGGTCGGCCAAGGGTAACAACTGCTGGGCGAGACCGATATTTGGTGATAAATACGCGACGTCAGAGGAACCGTTCTGCGAGACAACTGGGTTAAGCCCTGACAGCCGCTACAGGAGTCACTGTTTCGAGACAAAACTGTTTGCAGGAGACTCAGACACGTTGGTCTCTATGCCAGACGACCACCATTTTGCACCTCCTGATGCCTGCACAGAAACGATCGCGTTTTCAATGGAGTTTGGAACATCGACACTGGAGTAGACAGCTGTGGGGAAATGTCATGTTCAGGTTTAGCCTACAAACTGATTCTCGTCGTACCACGGTCTGGAGAGAACGTGGAACGCGTTTTCATCCGGGAAACATCACGAAAAGACATCGTTTTTCGTTTGGGGGAGTCATGGTCTTTGTAGGCATCATGATGAACGGCTGCACAGACCTTCACATCTTTGACACGGAGTCGGTTACCAGTCAAAGATACAAAGTTCTTGAACCTACTGTTCGATTGTTTCGAAGTGCTGTTGGTCCTGATTTCATATTCATGGCTGATAACGCGTCTCTTCACCGTGCGGCCTTGGTCGACGACTTCCTTCAAACTGAAGATATTTAGCACATGCAGTGTCCTGCCAACTCTCCTTATCTGAATCCAATTTTTTACAAAATAGCGGTGAGGGACTGCCGAGGTTGTATTGGATCGAGACGTTTCATTGTGTATTCGATCAATACACTCCGTACCTGATCCGATGAAGAGAGCACATAACGCTCTTGAAACAATTGTAGGTCACTTAACAAAATTTTGTTTCATTGTGACTGTATTTTATACTTTCATGCACTAATATATCTTCAGTGCATAGGCTTGAAATTGTTTTCTATGGCCTGAATTTTGTACAATAACTGTATATTTTGTCACACATAAAAACTAAATATTCAAATTTATTTTTTAAAAGTAATAAAAATTTTGAGAAATAAGCATTGCATTTTACAATTCTATGCAGAAAGCGGCTCCAGTTAGCGGACTTTAATATTTTCAAATAACCTAAGCTCTGTACATTGGAATTATAATTATCTCAGAAATCTTTCTTATACGCTAGACTTAGTGTCATTTCTTTTCAGAATTTTTGCACTGACAGGAAAGGCAGCGAACATTTTTTTTCAGTTTACTCGAAGAGTGATTTTCAGGACAGAAGCCCTTTTTGCTCGGAGCAGTTTATTTTTTCATTTTTCTTTTCTTTTCTTTGACCCCAGATCGTCCGGCCTATCTGAAGGTTTAAGGAAACTGTTTGGATGGTCGGGACGGCGCTACCCAGTTTAGATCTCAATGGGAAAACAAAGGGACCTTCTCCTAACCCATCCCATTTTGGAGAGTTTCGTGCTTATAATTTTAATGGGATCGTACTTCGCGTCGACACAAAGATAGCTTTGGATGGCGGGAATCGAACCCGATCGTTTACCGTCTGCGAACCCAGCGTCTTCGGGCTATATCGGCCCTTGATCGATTCATGTCGCGATTTTTATTTCCAACATCTAATAAAAAAAATGCAATTAGAGGTCTGTCAGATTTGTATTTTCTTTTCTTCTCTTCAACTTAAAAATATATAGGACATATCTATTTTAATATTTGATTTAACTTTCTGTGTACTTTAATTGTAATTTATTAAATATCTTATATCAGACAGCAGAAAGTGTGCTCAGGGAATCTCACCAGGCATAAAAATATAAACTTGTTTCCAAAAACTCAGCGTGCTTTTCGTAAAAGCAAGTATTTTTATTAAAACGCGAAAAAATATTCATCATTAGCATTACCCTTCTTAAAATAAAGTTCAGGGACAAAGGGATTTTAAAGAAAGTATTTTTAAATGAAGTCATTAAATATTTTCTGATTTGATAATCTCGACACTTAAAATTTTTGTGCCTAAATTGTGCAGCTTGTCATTTTTGCGCAAAGAAATTTAATTCTGTTTTGCTTTAGATTATATTTCCCAGATCATGAAAATTGAGAAATCATCTGAAGTCAATGTTTTTACTTTTTGTGTTTAAAAATAGGTAAAGAAATATCAATTCAGATAGTACTTGGATCGTACAGTATGCAACAAATAAAGGTATCAACATGCGTGGGAGAGAAAAGACAACTGCTTTGATAGAATAAATGAAATAGCAGAGACTGCTATCTCATTTCTTGTAACTGGAGGCAAAAAAATGAATATTTCTTTTACCTGATTAGCTCGACACCTCGTAATGCCGTTATTAAATATTTAGTCCTTTTGAAGCTGATCACTTGATCACAGACTATTAGACTAAGAGGCTATACCTATCACTTGTAGCCATATAGTTAGGCTACAAGTGATAGGTATAATGGTTTTTGTATCAGTCAGCGCAGATACGAAAAAGTTTATTTTGCACACATTCTTTGCGAAATACATGTTTCTTTTGGCAGTACGAACCTATATGGTTTAAGTTTAATAAATGATCTCTTTCTTCTTAAGTTACTGTGCCACCATGTCAAAGAAATTCTACTACCAGGGGGAGATCTGTAGAGGAGTCCAAAAGAAATTTGTGTGACGAATATTTAGGACGTTATAACTGGGAGGGGACACAGACCAAGAAGGGGCACAGGGGAAGGGGTGTCTGGAGTTTCACCTCATCAGTACATGAGTATTTAAATAAAATGCATTTAGACATTTAGTCAAAAACATTCAAAATTAATATAATAAATCAACAAGAAAGATCAATCATGCATAAGCATTGATTATGAAACACGTTCCAACTGAAATGCGATTTAATTTACAAATCTCTAAAATATGATACATTCAGTGGTGATATCTTTTACATTATCACAGTACTACAGTAATTTATTATACTAAAATATTTAAAACTTCATCGAAATATAAATCGTCTGATTCTCTATGCAAAATCAATGAATATTTCATTCATGTAACTTGTATTCCAGACTCCAGAGCTAAATAATTTTGCGTGAAAAAAATTCAGCAATTCTTATATAACTCACCTTACAATCGCTTGAGATATTTGCATTATGCATAAGTTAAAATTAGGCTTCGTTGTAGAAATAATAAAAGTTTAGGGATCATTTAAAATCACAACTATTGTAATTGCGTAGACACGGAATTTAGATACACAGATAATATATGTGTGTGTGTGTGTATGTATTCAAAGTATTGGAATTGTGCCGAAGATCGGAACTCGAATTTTCGAAGGATTTACACGTTTTGGGACTTTTAAAACACGAAAAAACTATTTTTAAGGTCAGTGTGTGTAAGGGTGTATCTGTGTGTGTTTCTGTGTGTATGTGAGGATATTGTATCCACTCTAACTAAAAAACTAATGGGCCAAATTTCATAAAATTTGGTAGGTAAGTTTTTTGTGGGAAACCCTGATGTTCATTAGATTTTAGTACGATTCGTAATAAAAGAATCTGCCTTTTTTGCGAAATGACCGGCAAAAATTCCCTTTATCCACTCTAGTTAAAAACTAATGGACCAAATTTTATAAATCACTTGTAGGTTATTCTGGTACGATTCGGGAAGGAGGAACGGGCTGTTTTTGCGAAATGGCAAGTAAAAACCGTTAAATCTGAAAATAAAAGACTACGTGTGCTCAATTATAACAATTAAATGCTTATTTTATGCGTGATTTTTGACGATAAAAGGAATAAGACTAATCTCATTACTCTAGGACTAGCCGTTCTTGAGATATTTTAGTTTTTTCGCGTTTTCGCTACGCCACCTTTGACAATAAGTCCAGCTATCAAATGAGAACCAAATTTAAGTTTAACGTGCAAATTCAGTGTCATTTAAAATACTTATGGGTGTTATTTTGTGCAGATGAACTGAAATTATTCTTGAAGAAATAAAGAGAACGTGAATATGACTCTGCAGGGAAAGCCATGTGCTGCCTACATCAGAATTTTTAACAATCGTACAACAATGATTCATAGAAGTTAATGGGGATTATTTGCAGGCCATTTCGAAAAAATATAGGATCTATATTTGCGAATCCACCAAATTTTTGTAGAATAAAATGTTTTACAAATTTAAGCTGTGTACCAAATTTCAACTCTCTAGGACGTAGGAAAGTGCATTAAAAATGCCATCAAATAAGTATAAAATGACAGACAGACATACAGATGACCATCAATCATGAAGAGTTATATAAAATTAAAAAAAAAATGAAAAGTTGTTTTCTACCATATTTATTTTAAAATGTAAAACATCTCTTATATATAAAGTAATTAAACTCTAGGAAAGATATTTATTATAAAATATGTCTTTTCTCTTTCTGGAGGATATAGCAAGAGTCAGAATTTAATTGAATTTTTTGTTCTCCATATATTAAATAATTTTTATTTAAAAAACTACCTAACATATTTTACTTTATATATTTTATGGGAAAATTTGAATACTTATTAAAACTTTCGAAGCGATTTGTGAATTTTAAATTCGCTTAAAAATGTTTGAAAAATTAGGTCCCATAGGGTTCAATGCATTTCATTGCAACCCGGGTTCAATCCAAACCTAATTGGGTGATATTATTCATTTATATTCCCATAGGTTCCACAGACCGTCTGAAAAACATACTAAAATTTCATTTTGATAAAGTTATTTTTACGGTAGTTATCGTGCGAACGCACAGACAGACAGACAGACAGAATGAACAAAGTCATAAACACTCTTCAACTATGTTGTAAAGTGTTAAAAAATTATCATCAGTATTTATCCAATGTTTGATATTATACAAAATATCTGATATGACTTTCCTTATATAATGCAATGAATTGACTTTTCTCACAGTTAAGAAATGACTTCTAAGATCCATGGCACAGTGTTTTTAATGTTAAATTGCACATTTTGCTCTTTTCCGAATAACAACATGTCAAACTATTTCCAAGTACTCAATTAACTTATATTTCACCCAAATCTAAATTGACAATTATCAATATAGTTAACATCCTCAATAAGCAATATAGTTCATATAATAAGCAATATAATCGTCATGAATTAATTATAAAATATTTTACTAATTAACTTATCAATTAGGCATCATTTTTGCAATTTTTGACGGTATTTTTGCCAATCTTGGGCGAAATATCGCCAAGTTTGTAATATTTCGCGAAGTTCGCCAGATGTATAGCCAAATGTTACAGACAAACAAACGGAGACAAGAGCATTTCTTATATACTACAAAGTATGTTCGTTATATAACTGAGTTCAAACTTTACAAAACATGACCTCCCCTTTAGCGTCGTTTTTTTCAATTTAGTGACATTTTTATCAATTGGACGACATTTTTGTCAATTTGGCAATATTTAAAAAATCGAGTTGGCGACATCCCTACAATTTTTTCGACAAGCGTTATGGACGGACAGATGGAGAAATGGGTTATTATAGTCGATTCTTATGTTTTTTCCAAAATCCAATTTTCATCGATTTGTCGTCATTTTCATTGATTTAGCATCATTTTGATCAATTTGGCGAAATATTTATCAATTTGGCAACACTTTTGTCAATTTAGTGACATTTAAAAAAGTCGCCAAGTTGGCGATTTTCTGCCAAATTTGTTACCAAAATTTCGCAAAACGTTATGGATGGAGAAATAGGTTATTTTTATAGTCACCAATATTTAGCCAAGTATTATGAACGGAAAAATAAGATATTCTTATAGTATATAAATGACTATTGGGATCTAAATACAAAACTATTACCCAAAGTATCTTTTCTCTGGAATGGAACGAGCTAGATCCACGAGAATGATGCTAACAAATTTATCGCATAATATTACATATGAAAAGTGCACCTATATCACAGTAGTTAATATATACTTTTTAATTTTGTGATTTTTTGATAAATTTATTTGAAAAATGTGTAATATCTTGAAAATGGTTCATGCTAGCGTTCTAAAGTTTATGTTAGTCTAATCAAAAGTTTTCTAATGGAAAATTACATAAGACATAATTATTTAAGTGCTTTATTGAAGGTGATTTTTTAACGATTTTTTTAAAAATTTCATTTAAACTTTTGGGGATTTTCCAAACATTCTATTACGTTTAAAAACAATAGGCTTTCAGTGTTAACGAATTGTAATTTTTGTCTCAATTTCATTTGAAATGCCCCCATTCGTTCGTAAGATATCGTCTCAACGGGGACACACATATACATACGGAGCCAACGGCCGTACCGTGCTGAAAACACCGGTTCTCGTTAGATCACCGAAGTTAAGCAGCATCGGGCGCGGTTAGTACTTGGGTGGGTGACTACCTGGGAACACCGCGTGCTGTTGGCACATTTCGGGCGCGGTAGCTCGGTGGTTTGCGCGCTGGATTTGCACGCTGCCACAACTGCCGCCGTGTTCATGCGGAGTACGATCACGTTAAACATGTGGGTCCGTAAGTCCTTCCGAGAGGTTGGTGGTAGGGGAAGGAGGGTACGGCCCCTGTGGATGCCTCCCCCACTGGGTTCCGGTCTAAATTGGGTGGCACTTCCCGGCCGTCCAAACAGTTACCTTACACCTTTCTGGTAGGTCGGACGGTCTGGGTCTCAACAACAACACATATACATACACACAGACATCACCTCTGAAACGTTCGATTGGAGGTCAGGGATGCTTGAAATGTGCTCTTCTATTGAAAACTCAAATTCGAATTGTTGACCCCGTCACAAAACCTTTCTTATACATTATACTATGTATATAAGGAAAGTAAAAATGTGCGTGGATTTATTTATCTATAAGAAGTTTTTTTGTTCAACAGATATTTTGACACCAGACGTACAGATGTGCAGACATTGAGACTAGAAATAATTCATATTTAGGGGTGCTCAAAATAAACATATCTATCTCAGTGACTACTTTGGAATCTAACACAAAATTTTGCTAATATACATGCACCATGTATTAGAAAAAGGAAAAAACACCCTAAAACAAATCGGCTAGCATAATGTTGTGAAGTATAATATTCTCTTATTGGCGTCCCCCGTCTTACCTTTCATCTCTATCTCACACCAAACGGTGCCATCGGAGTGCCTTTTCCAGAAGATATTGGTACGAACATTCTTTCCCTGACGTCACTCTATGGTTGCTAGAATTTCGAGTCAGAAGAAGGGTTGCCAGATTTATCGTCAATTTGGCGACATTTGGCGACTTCCGGAATGTTCCAGAAATTTTACGAAATAACGATTATTAGTCTAGGAGATATTAGATAATTATCAAAATTTCTACAGAGAGATTTCCAGAATTTTCCATAGAAAGACTATAAAAAGAACTCATCACCCCGTTGGAGTTCAGTTGACAAGTTGACGATATATGAGCTACAGTAGACTGTGACTTTTGTCAACGTTTTGCGAATAGTAGGCATTGTTTTGGGAAAATATATTTCCATCAGTATTTTGAGAATATTATTGCTTATTCTGTGAAATGAGTGGAGCATTTAAATGCTGTTTGATTGTATAGTGTTTCTGCTTACTTTGTGCTTGTGAATAAACGTTAGTTATCCAGAAACTTGGGCTCGTTCTTGTATCCTGTGTATACATCCACGATTCTTGTGGATACGTTCGTAACAATAATATGAGCCATTCATTTAATAAATTAAAAGCAGTCCCACGACTGATAGTAAAATGTCCTCAAGTGATGAGACTATTTACCTGACAATTTTTTTTCAAAAAATCTATTACATTTAACCTTGCACTTAGACGCCAAAATGAAGATTGGTTCTTTCATAGTCTTGAGATATTTATTGTTGAGAACGTGATAAAAACTGCTGTTCAGTTTTTTATTGTTTTTAATCAACTTAAATGTTGGTGAAGTAGTAAGGATTAAAAAGGTTCTGGGCTCTTCATTTTCTTTACAACACATAGTATATGGAACGAAAGATTTCTGATGTCTTATATTGGACACGTTTTGAGCGGGCAGAAGCAAATCAGTTTTGATAGATGCCTGTGGATCGAATAAATCGCTAAGAAATCTTGTGATTGGAATTACGTACATCGTTTACATTTTAATGTAAGATGCCTATTTATTTTTAATAAGTCTACGAAAAGGAGATTTCTTTAATCAATATTGAAAAATATACAAAACTTCACATTTTTTAATTGGTAAAACATATAGCATACATAGAACTCAGATGAGGTCTGATATGGATTCAACATCTAACTTAGGAGGACGTAAGATTTCTATCGTAAGAATACTAAAGATTTCTTTTTTCGGTTCTAGAGATGTTACTTTCTATTTTCCGAAAATTCATTCAATTGTTTGAAATAAGTATGTGAAAGAGCATGCACATGGTTAATAGATCAATTTAAAATGAAATGTGTGCATAGTTTTTCCATGAGATAAATTTTTTTTATTTCTTAAATTTCTTGTTTTATATAAACTTCTGGTATTTAAAAGTAAAATGCATTTAGAGAAAGATAACATTGCCTGTTTACAAAGTATCTTACGATTTTTTTTTATAATTTAAAAGACTTTGGAGTAGATGTAGCACGTATGAGTATAAAATATATATTTTTTCACCAAAAGCGCCAAATCTCAATTTATGCAATGTTAATTCAATGCCAGAATAACATTGCGTTTTTCGTTTTGAAAGCGGGTATGAGTACATCTGAGCGGATAAAATATTTCTTATATATATATCAAAAGTCACATCACCCTATTAGCTTGTCACAGATTAGTTTTATTTATGCTCGAGTACTTAAAATAATCTAAAACGTTTGAGTTATATGTCTGAGTTATATATTCATATACCACATTTTTTAGGTTTACTTGCATTGTAATTACACTTAATCTATTCACTGCCTACATGAAAAAGGCCTGCAAACTTGAGTACAGATTCTCGTCTAATACCTTCTCGGTTTTGCTTATCTTGTGAGATATTACAGCAGTCGAATAATGTTTTATATGCCTTAAAATATCACTATCATCACTAGTATTATTGCTCAAAGAACAATTAGAACACTGTGACGAAGAATCAAACAAAATTTCTTTGCTTGTTTTGTCAAGATTCATTTTGTTTGGGCTTTGGATCAAGGAAGCTAAAAAAATTATTTAAATCCACAAGGGCATATGATTAACACTCACGTCGTCTTTCGACCACACATTAAGCTGTCATAAGCCCTAGGGTTGGTCGTGTGGTCTGGGCCTTCAACTCACGTCGTCTTGAATCCACTCATGAAACTGCAATCTACGCTTTGAAAATGACTGCAAAATAACAGAACTTGCAAAAGCCTATGAATCGACTCGCGGTTGATAAGCGTTGGCACCTAAAAGCCTATTTTTAGGCTTGCGGTTAATAAGCGGTGTCATCAAAAAGCCTATTTTTAAGCTTGCGGTAGATAAAGTATAAACACAATAGAAAATAATTGTGTTTATTTTTCAGATTTTGCGCCAACGTTATTCTTTTAAAATATTTCATCAGAATTCTTTAATTTTTTTTCTTTAGTATCTTAAGGATGTAGTTAGTTTATCAGTGCTAAAATAAGCTATGTCATATTATTACCTCGTATACGTAATTGTTCCGGCAATATTAATTGTGTTCGATAGCGAGAAAAGTTATTTAAATCCTAAAATTCAAATGACCCGAGTTCTAAACATGAGACTGTTGTTCTATTTAGTTCTAGTTTATTGGTTCATTATTTTCAAAAGTGTTTGAAACGGGTACGAGGAAAGGAGGGGGGGGGGGGGGGAGGTGTCATAAAACGCGCTGACTTGTCAAAATTTTGAATTCGAAAATTTTCGTTACGCAACGCTCTTCTATATAATTATATGCAAAAATAAAAATCAGAATTGAAGATTTTGCGAGAACAATACTTTTTGCACATTAAAAGTATCAGGAAATAATAAGCTAAACTGGCGACTGACCCAAAAGAGACGGGTTAATGACTCAAAAAGAAGCTTACTAATTTCTGTTAACCACTCCATCTCGCAAAGATTAAAAACGTGCCCATCCATTGTGGTGTATATCGATATGTGCCAGAAACGGCTGTTGAATATTCTACCGACTTTAATTACCAACTCGAGAGCTTGGAAGAGTTCTCAAACTTGGCGCACTATGGGTCAAGCGGGTACAATGGCTCTTCCATTGATTTATAATTAGTGGTGTTATTAAGTTCAGAAATTCTTCGGATAGTTTTACAGAAGAATTTAATTTTAATATGTTTTTTTTATGGAATGCTATTAAGAAGGATTTTAAAAAGTTTCATCGAATTTTTATTAAGATTAAAATTTAAATATTTGTGATTGCTAAAAATAGTTATACACTTAATTTAAATATGTAAAATAGCGATAATAACAGTCCGGTAATTATCTCGAAAAGTACTTGTGTCAAAATGAGGTGTGAAACATGTATTTTTTTACTTAAATAAACTTTCCTCGTGAGTATAGTTATATTGCGTTCACTGCGATGTTCTATCCCTCCGAATTTGTCTTTATACCGAGAGTCAACTTAGCTAATCTGAAAAGTAAATTGTTGCTTTCAGCTTTTACTGAAATTTTCATTTGCAATTTACAACTCGTATTTATCAATTCATGATATTCATCTTTTATCGATCATTACGCTTTCAAATAAACTTTTGGAGCTGGTTGTGATAATAGATTGAATTTTTAATCAATTTTAGAGTGAAAATTTCAGTCCACTTCGACGATAAGAGCTTGCAATTTCATCCCAGTAGCTCAACGATAGAGCGTCGGCTGGCCAGTTCGGCGATCCAGGGTTCGATTCCCGATTGGGTCAACAAGGCTTTATGCAATGGCGCCCGACTAAATCAACCCTGTAAGTGAGTGCAAAGATGTCGGAGGTCTGAAAGTGACTCTAGTACGACTAGCACGGATTCAGTGGCCTCTGGAACATGGAGCGCCGATTTCAAATTGAAAGAATAACGACCACTCAGGATACTAACCTTTGATAAAAAGAGCAGGAGGTGGCCAGTCAGATTGCCAGTTGCCCGTCAATCTGACATTAGAGGGTGGAGAATGCAAAGTGTATTTCGACGATAAGAACTTGCAATTTCGTCCCAGTAGCTCAACGATAGAGCGTCGGCTGGCCAGTTCGGAGATCCAGAGTTCGATTCTCGGTTGGGGCAGCAAAGGTCTTTACAAAATCCTAATTAAAATTTAATGTCCTCATGGACGATAAAAGGGTATCTTTGGCTTTGCTTTCAGTGTTATCTCAAGGTGTCTTTGGACCTAGTCAATTTTATTACGAATTCCTCTGAACTTATCTAATATTCTCAACCAGTCTTCTTCAACTGCAAGAATGTCGAAATTTCTCTGTTCTGTATCTGACTGGATTCTAACAGACTGGTAGGCGATTTTTGAATGATGCACGTGTTGTGGCGAGATATCTTAATCTCGCGCCACTTGTGTGTAAATCACATAAAATCTGCATTATATTTAACTCCTATATATTTTTATACATATTTATATTTATTAATTTTGCCCTGGAACGCCCTATTGTCTTATATATGTATATATGTAATATTTTAAATGCATTTATCTTCAATCTTAATTCTGTAGCCTTTCATTTAAAATTGTATTTCTTGCGAACTAGCTAGAGGAATCTAGACCGTTAATTTCAAGGTCATTTCTTGCCTGCAAAAGCGGAAGTTTTATGTAGAGGTTGATGGCTCTCTGCATGTATGGAGTGACGAAATTAAGTGCAAGATTTCATTTTCAATACATTTGTTCCGTCAGCGGAAAACGGCTGTTGGACCTTTTGGAACCCCCACGGCGAGGGTACGGATTTCAAAGTATATGTGAATTTCTATTGGCTGTTGGATGGAATTGGGCCTCTTGGAGGTCCGAGTTGGATTACGGATCCGAAATGGCTTTTTGCGTATAAAAAACGAGTGTTGGAGAATTCGGCGCGCACTCTCCGACTGACATCTTAAAGAACATACGTTGCAGTGATCGAAGCTCATGCTGAGTTCGGGGTTCGACCTCGAGTCGAATTGCCGTAGTTCGTGGGTTGGAGAGTGTGGCCACGACTGGAATTTGCCGGATCCTGAGGGCGTCTTCGATTGCCGTATTGAAGGACGATGCTGAACGAGCAACCGAGGTCTTCTTCGTGCCTTACCTGTTGGTCCGAGTCTAAGAAATGGACGCATCGCAAGAATGATGCCTTGCCCATGATGGGAGAATACTGGAACCCTGCCATCTATTAAGTGAGCCGTCATGCGTTTCAGTACGGGGAAATGAAATCTCCCCTTGGGTGTTGTTGGTTGATGAGTTGCTACGTCCCTTCGGTGACCTCTCCTGACATCGAGGTAAGAGTTTGTTGATCCTGGCGTGTAAGAATAATAACATCGAACTGACGAACTGCGTTACAACTCCTGCACTTCTCTAAATTGTACACTAAATTTATAGAATCTTAAATGATTGATTGGCTTTCATAACTTCGAAATTCCCGAGGGCGTTCGCTCCCAGTTTGACCATACCACATGTTAATTAATTTAAGCAAATATTAGAATTGACATATTGTTTATTAATATATAGCTGAATATTAATGCGGCTAAGAGCCGATTGAATTTAATTGATTTAAGGTTCTGTGTCCAGTGGGTATTGAAGCTGATTAAGATTCAGTTAAATTATGTTAATGTGATAACTCCATACTAAAGTCTAATAATTAAATAAAGAAAATTAGTTTAACTTAAACACCTGTGTAGTTATTTAGAGTAATCTCTGACTCTTGAATTTGTATTATTATTGTGTTTTCAGTTGAAGATGATGTACTTACAAGGTAAGGGGTTTTGGTATAAATTGCATTTAGAATGTTGTGGCATGTCATCCAGAAGTTTACTCCTGGACGGGAGTGTTTCGAACTTGAACCTGTGTTGTTGATGTTGAGACCCAGACTGCCCGACCTACCAGAAAGGTGTAAGGTAACTGTTTGAACGGCCGGGAAGTGCCACCCAATTTAGACGGGACCCAGTGGGGGGAGGCATCCACAGGGACCGTATCCTCCTTCCCCTACCACCAACCTCTCGGAAAGACTTACGGACCCACATGTTTAACGTGATCGTACTCCGCATGAACATTGCGGCAGTTGTGGCAGCATGCAAATCCAGCACGCAAACCACGGGGCTACCGCACACGAAATGTGCCAACAGCACGCGGTGTTCCCAGGTGGTCACCCACCCAAGTACTAACCGCACCCGATGCTGCTTGACTTCGTTGATCTAACGAGAACCGGTGTTTTCAGCACGGTACGGCCGTTGGCTTTAAACCTGGTTGTTGTCGAAATTGGGTTTTGAAATAGAAATATCACGGTTTTGCATCTTATTATCTTCATGCATATAATTATCTTATTATTCTCGACTAGGATAAAAAGTATGTGTTTGGCACGATTGTCTTGTCTTGTGGCGGAGAACACTTTTTCGCGCGACACACGTGTTTGTACTTAATGCTTTTCTTTATAAATCTTGTAATATTTCATTCGTATGTCTTAATGTGTTGCGGACATTTCATCTTAAAAATGTTCAACTCATGTTCAAGGATTGTACATTCGTCAAAATTCAGAATTCGAATTCTCAATCCAGTCCTAATTCTTTCCCTATGCCTGTGCATGATCATGCTATACTTTTTATACTATAGACAATTTATTTAAACGAAAGATTTAGAATTTTGTGGTAGACGTTTCTTATATTCATTTCTTATTTAATGCATTTATATAAATTCCATTAGAAAGAAAACGGTTTAAATGATCAAGTTGCGTTATACAGTTAATGCATAGATTTAGGTGATTCCAATAGAAAGATCAGTCCCTAAATTTATTTTTCTTATAGCGTGTTTTAAAAAAATATTTTGCGGTAATCGTAATCGATAAGTGACTCAGGTGCAAAATATTCTAAGCAAACAGAGAATAGGATATATGTATGCAAATCCCGAACACAATACACATTCAACACGACCGTTTGCTTGAAAAAAGCAGAAAAAACAATTCTCTCCTTGTGCAACTAAAGTATTCTGATAAAAATGGCACTAGCACTGTTTCCAAGCATTACCAAATTGGAATTTGTACTGTGTAGAAAGAATGTTAAAAAAAATGACTCCGGATATTCCGGAGATATGGGTTTTATTCATGAAACACTATCTACGACTATCCGAGTCACATTTTTAACAGTGGTTTTTTGTCCGACAGGAATATAAAAGCAACGAATGGTCATCGAACCAAACTGAAATACGATAAATGAACCAGCAAACACAGGAGAACTGAGTTATGATAGTTGCTCTATCTGAAATCCCCTTAAACCTCCCACAACTAATCATAAAAATAGTTAGCTACCATTTCCTTAAACTTTCCCTTAATTCGTGAAAACTGTTTTTACCTTAATATCTGCTAGTTAACCGTAGCTACGTTTTCCCTTGTCATCCACTTGAATATCTCTAATTTGTCTGATCTCGAATTCCACTCTGCTAATGGCAAAACATTCAGGGTGGTACCCAGAGTAACAGGCCGAAGATCGAGTGCGACCCCTTACCCAAATTCACTGCGTTTAGTTCAATAATAATATCAACTGGAGAATAAGAGATGGACAAACCCACAAAAAATATGAAATGGTATATGGGGGAATAAGGCAAAACTAAATAATAATAATAGGCAAAATAAAATTGAAAATCTGTCTTTCTGTCTGTCTCATCAACACGGGAGAACGAACGGCTCACCCAAATTTAATGAAATTTTGTGGGTAGCCTTGAAATAGCTCCACTTAAAATGGAGTCCTTGTTTCGAGTTTTTAAGACTAGAGGTTGTTTAGATATTAATTAAAAACGAACAAAACCTTCCATAGAGATTACATTATGCAGACGATATTTTTTCCTTCCATTTATTTGATGAAAATTATATCATGTTGCTTAGCAATGGATTTAAATCCAATATGTGTATGCGGCAGACGATTTTTATTAAATCTTTTTTGATTAATTTAATAAAGATACCTATATAAAATAAATTTCACCGATATTGTATTTTTGACTGGATTATATCAATTACGGTCTTCAGGTTTAAACATTAATAACATTGATAATTTCGGGTATTATTGATTCGGGGATGATTGATATTTGCAATGTATTACGTAATTGTTTTAATTTTGCCAAAAATTGTTGAAACTGATATATTGTACGTAGTACTGGTCATTCTCTACAAATGCACGGGTATATCTTATAATCTACGAAAATATAAGTAGTACAGGTATATTGGTACATATTTTGACATATATTGGCATGTATTGATATCAATTACAGCCTTTAGGTTTAAAGATTACGGGATTATTAATGTTTTCAATTTATTATGTCATTTGTTTTATTTTGGCAAATATTTTAGAAATTCATATTGTAGTACGTGTCATCTTCTAACACACGAGTATATCTTCTAATATTCGCGAATAAGTAGAACGGATCCCATACAATTTTAGCGTTTTTACTTTGCATATATTAGTTCAACTTAATATATTTTATAAATTTGTTTATAAACGGAACCAGGATATTTTATTCTTCATTTCTGCCCTTGAAGATCATTTTGTAGAGCGAGAAGAGATATTCTTAAACTTCCTTTAGGAGCATTCAATTAAATATTTTAATATAATATTTCGATTAACAATTTCATTTAGTATACTATAGGAATGTGCACATGATGGTGAAATTTAAATTTCTTTATGCTCAGTACGAAGAACGGGTATACTGCTAGTTGCAAATAAAATGTTTAATATATTATTTTTCATATCGAGCAGTATAATTTTTTAAAATACACAGCATCTCTTCTAATGAAATTTTTCGTCATTCTATAAAACGGAATAGCACAGTCTATTCCTTAACGCGTATTTTGTTCTTGAATCATAATCATTAACGACCGCTTGTGTGCTAGTCATTTCAATCACCCAACAAACGAGACGAACTTCGACGGCAGCGCAGGATTCGGAATTCCGAAAAGGAAATCGGGTTTTGTTGAAGACGAATATGGGCTCATTTTGGCAGCTGTATACTGCCATCCTTGCATATTGAGAAGCTATTACGATCTCATTTAAGCTGTCGTGGATTGGACTGCGATAAAATAAATACGTGTCACATGACGCCTGCCAGTGCTTAATGAATGAAATGGGATATTTCGTTGTTTTTGGAATAAATTAAACCTCTGTTATTATCCGCAATAACCAATGAATTGAATACTCTAAATGAATTAAGATAAATTGAATACTTTAAATGAGTTTGTGAAAGATATGTACAGTGATGTGCAGAAAGCGGGATGCTGAAGGCCTCACTTTTAAATAATTTAATTGGCTATTTTAACTTGTTACTTTCCCAATATACATAGTATAATCTATAATGTATAAGAAAAGTACTAAGATGAGGTCGAAAATTCGAATTCCAGTTTTCGAAGGAAGAGCATCAGTTGACTCGAATTGAAGGCTTTTAAGGTGATGCTTGCGTGTATGTGTGTGTGTCCGCGTATCAATGAGTACATGTGTGTCTGTGTGTGTGTGTCCCCATGAGTGTGTGGATACGATGTCTCACAAACGAATGGAGCGTTTCGAATAAAATTGGGTACAAAAATTACAATCGGTGAATACTGAAAGCCTATTGATTTTAAATGCAATCACATGTTCAGAATATCCACACATTTCCGAATGAAATTAAAAAAAATCATCTCAAAATCATTACCGTCATTAATGCTACCTATATAATCATTTTTCATTAAAATACAATGGACATTGTAGAACGCTAGCATGAACTCTTTTCGAGATGTTGTACCGTTTCAAATACATTTATCAACAGAATCGCATAAAATAGAAAAAAAAGTATTAACTACAGTGAAAGAGGTCCACTTTTCATATGAATATTATACAACACATGTGTTGACATCATTCTCGTGGATGGATCTAGTCCGTTCCATTTACGAGAAAAAATACTTTGCAGTAGTTCTGTATTTTGGCGCCTAACCCATCACCAACAGTTATTTGTACATAAGAAATGTTTATTTACCCGTTTATCTGTCTTGGCGATCTATTTGGCGAATGTGTTGACTTATTGAGCGACCTACTTGGCGATTATTTCAGCCCAGATCGACGAGAATATCGTTAACATTGCAAAAATAACAAAGTTAACGAAAATGATCTCAGATGGATGAATTGATTATAAAAATATTTTAATGTATAGACTGTATTGCATATTGCGAATGCTATTCACACTGATCATTGCCAATTTAGAGCTGAGTGCAATATAGGTTAATTGAGTGCACATAAGATTTTTCGAGGATATCCTGATTGTTTGTTTCATTTCCAAACAGTGGCATTTGATCTGCTTATAAAATGTGATTTTACAATACCATTATATCCATCTAAATATTTCCAGGAGTCATCGCATCGTAAAAGCCTTGGGAACCAAGATTCGTGGGGGATTTTTCAGATAGAAACTTTTAAAACAATGAGCGACAGGGGTTTAAATTCTGTGGCACGGTGGTGCAAGGTCGCTTAATGAAGATCCGAGTGAAATAACGAAAAGTGAAACACAATTCGAATTCCTCCAATGGTGGCGCCACCCTTGAACCGGACAGAGTAAGGGCGGGACGTGACACATTCAGTTGCGTCTACCCGTGACTCAGTGGAAGGAGTGGCTATGGAGCGCCCCATACTCTAAAGACCAGTGAGTGAGGCTAGTGTTGCATACTTTCGTTAGGGTCTCAGTTGTTTGATACGCATCCAGGGATTCTGACGTGTTTCCTTTTCTAGCACTTTCCAGCATAGTTGAAAAGTGTTTATGACTTTGTTCATTCTGTCTGTCTGTTCGTACGATAGTTGCTCTAAAATTACTTTATCAAATTTTTGTATGTTGTAAAGATGATCTGTGGGACATATGGGAATGCAAATGAATAATATCACCCAATTAGTTTTGGATTGAACTCGAATTGAAAAGTAAAATGCATTGAACCCTATGGAACCTAATTTTTCAAACATGTTTTAAGCAAAGTTAAAATTCACAAATTGCTTAGAAAATTTCAAGAAATATTCAAATTATGCCATAAAATATATAAAAGAAATTTCAGCAAAATAGGTTTGATAGTTTTTAAAATAAAAATTAAAATATTAATGACACCCATATAATATGAAGAGATCACGTGACCCACTTTAAAATAAAATAGGGCATCCATCTTTTTTCCCAGTGTCAAAATCGTGATTTTTAACGTTCTTTTAAATTTATATTGAGTGTTGCATCCGTCCTAAAACCGTTTTATTCTTGTGTATTTTCTGTGCATCTATATTCTGCGTCAACGCAATTACAATATTTTTGAGTTTAAATGATCAAACTTTGATTATTTCTACAACGAAGTCTCAATTTAATGGATGCATAATGTAAATAAGAAATTCTAAGATGAGTTGTATAAGAATGGCTGAATTTTTGTCACGCAAAATTATTAAACACTGGAGTCTGGAATAAAAGTGTATAAATGAAATATTCACTGCTTTTACATAGAGAGCCAAACGATTTATAGTTCGATGACGTCATTTGAATAAAGTTCATTTTTTTCGATGAAGTTTTCAAGTAAAATAAATTATTGTAGTTCTGTGATAATGAAAAGAATATCAGCGCTGAATGTATCACCCTTTAGAGATGTTTAAATAATATTACGGTTGGATAATGTTCCATAATCAATGCTTTATGCATGATTGATCTTTCTTGTATTGATTTGCTCTATACACAGTTCCGTAATATATTTGTCTTTTGCTGTAAGCCACTTTTTCTAAATCGAGTGAAGCGTAAAGAAGCCGCTTACTCTATTGTGAAATCCCAAAGCGACACTTGGGCTCTTCCTTTAATTAGTTTTTTAATTAAAGAAGTCGAACGAAAAAGTTCTCGAAAATATTGCCTACTGTCCTTCCTTGGTAAGTAAATATGTCAGAAAGGTTGGAAAATACGAGATAAAAATGGTACGGAAGTTGTTCGCACTTTTAGTGTTATTCATTTGAGCCTCAAGATCCATTCAATTTGCATTTTATGCTTAATTAGTTCCCATTTTTTATGTTTTTAGTTTTATATAAAACGAGGTACGTGTTAGACGCGAAGTGAAAGTATTTTTGGAACAGGATTTCTTGTTTCATTACATACCTTACATTACATAGGGTTAATATCCAAAGGAATTATTTTAGTGCACTTGAAAATTTGAAATAATTTTTTTGGCGGATTTATACACTTTGCGGGTTCTATAATACGTATTTAGTATTTTTACTTTCCCTGCAATACATGGTAATGTAAAGTATTGGAATCATGTCGAAAATCGCAACTCGGGTTTTCGACGGATCTACACGTTTCGAGACCTCTAGAATACGAAAAAACTATTTTTAACGTGACGTCTGTGTGTGTATCTGTGTGTCTGTCTGTGCAGATTTTGTATCCACCCTAACTAAAAAAGTAATTGGCCGAATTTCATAAAATTTGGTAGGTAAGTCACTTGTGGTTGAATTTTATGCTGATTAGTTTTGGGTATAATTCGGGATAAAAGAACCCGCATTTTTTTGCGAAATGGCCCGCAAAAGCTTGTATCTACTCTAGCTGAAAAACTAATGGACCGAATTCCTCAAAATTTGGTAGATAAGTCGCTTGTAGGACGCCCTGATGTTGATTAGATTTTGGTATGATTCGGAAAAAATAACCTGCCTTTTTTTGCAAAATGGCCCGCAAAAATCTTCAAAATCTAAAATAAAAAACTACTTATGCTCAAATATATCCATAAAATGATTGTTTAATACGTAATTTTTAACTAAGAAAAGATTAAGACCAACCCTATTACACTAGACCTAGCCGTTTTCGAGATATTTTAGTTTTTTCGTATTTTCTCTACTTCACATTTGAAAATAAGTCCAGTTATCAAATGAGAACGAAAATTGAATTAAAAGTGAATTAAATTTAATTAAAATAAAAAGAACGTGTATATAAGTCTGCAGGGAAAGTCATGTGCTGCCCACATCAGATTTTTGGTGTTAGGTTTGTCTTTGGTTGTGTCCCTCTGTGATTGTGGGTAATGTATGGATACGAAAACCTAAAATGTCTTCATGGCATGCTGTCTATCCCCGAGGTAAAACGACATTTACAGGAAAATTCTTTGAAGGTTCGGATTTCTTGATCTTGGCGGCATGTTAGGCGACGCGTTCGGAGACGTATTTGGAGACTCGTCGTATAATCTGTGCTCCATTTGGTGAATTTTGCGGCAAATTTGGCGAATTGTCGCTAATGGGCGACTTCGAGCTTTAGAAATGTATAAATTTTTGTAAATGGGTTATTTGGTTTATGAGTTAAGTTTTTTTTCTAGAAATTTCCACTAAGGGTATATAAGCTGGCCACCAATCAGTTAGTTGTTGCTGGCATGATACGAGTCACATTGAGTTATGAATACGTCAGAAGGATTCTAAGATTAGATAGATGCAGGGCCTGATTAACCCACTCAGTTAGGGGAAATAGAACCCCATTGGGTGGCCCCACTTTGATCTCGTGATCATAGCCTAAGAAGTGTTTTCAAAATTAATATCACACGCACTCATCACTGCTTGAAAAATTCTATTATCCGAGTTGTTGCACTCAACTAAATGTTTCATCAATAACCTGTTATTTTAAAGTGGTTGTCTGTACCGAAAATCACAGCATTTTTTTTTCTTAAACCACACTCTATTTTCTTTATTTAAGCAACTGCCGCAGTCAACGTTTACTTTTGTTATTATTCAAATTTTAGTATTAATTGTCATGCCCCTTTATTCGTTAAAAGTTTAACATTTAAAATAAAAATATATATAAGCAATTACAATTTAGGATTAAACAACTAAAATGTTTCCTTGTTTGCCTATATGGGCATGATGCTATTTAGCTAATACCTTAAATTAAAGAAAAATAAATTAACAACATCAAGGATGCAATTTTGGAGCCCCTTTATTAACATTTTACAACATAGTTGAAAAGTGTTAATGACTTTGTTTCTTTTGAAGGGAAACATGTGCATCTCGTGCCATTTCGTGCAAGATTCCGGATGATATGTTTTTGTTATATGATACATCATTCCCAGTCTCAATACTCTCCACGGAGTAAGATGTACAGTACCCAGCTTCTACTTGCGATGTCCGTGTCGCATAAACTCGGCATCCATGTTTGTCGACCCAATTGACAAAACATTTTCGACTTAACGCCTTTTGGCTGTCTCGTGAAAGCTTGAGAAACTAAGCGATTGGCTAGGAATTTTCAGAGTTAGAGTGAGTATTTCCATAGCGGATATACAGGGTGTATATAAACTGTTTTGACAAAATAAGAGGGGTGATATTTCCCATCAAGACGAACAATATTTACTATGGAACCTAGGGTCGCATTCCACTCTAAGTGTCAGAAAAGCGTAAAGTTAAAGTTGAACTTTCAACAGTGAAAATAAGGAGAATTAATTTAATCATAAGTTGCACAATCTCATTTATATACACCAGAGAAAGACTCAAAGTGACGACCAAGGGTGCAGTTACACAATTCACACACCGGCGGCGAATGAACGACTGTAGCACCCTCTTGAAGACGCTTGGTGTCGTGTTTATCCCGTCCGCTGCAACAACGATTCTCGCGACGAGATTTTCTACGGAGTCCACAGGCGTCTCGGACACCAATGATTTTATGTGCCTCCAGAAGAAGTCCAGTGGGTTGAGGTACGGTGACCGTGGAGGCCAAGCCACAGGTCCACTACGTCCAATCAGGCAATCAGTTGCAACTGTCGCTGCTGTCACCGGAAATTTGCATACAGTACATGCTTGACTGTGATGTTCTGGAGATGTGATACTTCTCCGGTACGACAGCTATGTCGTCCGATGTGGCGACTTGTGCTTGTTGGACGTGTTTTGAAGTTACTCTTTTCTGACACTCAGAGTGGAATGAGACCCTAGATTTCATAGTAAATATTGTCCGTCTTGATCAGTACTATCACCCCTCTTATTTTGTCAAAACAGTTTATATACGCCCTGTATATGAAGAGTCGTCGTTTAGAGAGCGAGGTTATGCGGTGCAAGTAACTGTGAATGATTAAATAATCTGTGTTCTGAGAATACGATCTTCTCTTTTTTTAATAAATTGAGCATTGAATAAATGTTTTATTGTATCTCACGGTTGTTTTGTGATTTTATTAGATAAGCGGAAAGATATTAGCTGTTTATTGTTCCTGTTTTCTTTTATGGATACTTTGAATAACTCTTATAACTTATCTAAAATATCCGTTCATTTTCCTCTTTCCTATCGTTAAAAAGTGGAAACCACGACATACTCACAAAAGATGTTCGATATCGCCATCTAGCGGTAACATCTAGAACAAGATGAGGAATTATAAGACCGTAAACGATGTGAATTTGATATCTTGATAGAAAGATACATTGCTAGATAGAAATTCCAGCTTCGCTCAGGGTTATTGTAAAATTAAATCTGGTTTGAATCTACATATAATAGGATGTAAAAAAACATAAAAAAATTCTTTATAGATATCGATATGAAATTTTTAATGAATATTTTAAATTTATAGTGCTATATCCAAAGTATATAACAACACAGCCAATATTTGCCATGTTTGATTGTGTCAACTATCAGTGATGATTCTTTTTTAATCAATTCCTCAGAATAGAGTTTAATAGTGTCATTTATGCCGAAATTATTCAAGTATACAAATTTTCTTCCTATCTTGTCCTTAATTATTAAGAACAAGATAGATTTCAAATGTTCTCTCTTCAATCTAGGTATGTTGACAGTTTAATTTGTGCCGAAATTATACAAACTTTCTCTGAAAATTCTCTGCTTTAATCCATTTCTCCCAACGATTGACTTCCGAGGAAAATTCAAAAGGACTTATACAGTCTTTCATGCTATTGGATGTACAAAAAGACCCTACACAATAAACCATAGTAAAAGCTAGATATTACAATTTAAAAATACAAGAAAATCAAAGTCAGCAATTTTGAAAACAAGATCAAAATCATATAAATATAACGAATCCTTCAAGGTAAAACACGTACTCAAATGAAAAAAACAACAACGTTGTTCTTGCACCACCTATCGGCCATTTTTGAGTTGGGATGTTGCCCCTATTTTCGTGAGGATAGAACAGGCATTTTAGATAAAGGTGGCTGTGTTTATACATTCCGACCCATTCTTGTACCATGAGAATAAACCCGTGAAACCAGAGGAAGGATACGTCGTAACAATACACTCCATCTTGAAAATGAACAATGCGAATTTCATCTAATTACCAGTTGGGTGACTTGCACGTTACCGGATTGACCTGTACCCCAGCGATGATTAGAAACTGAGGCAAATCGAAAAGGTCAAAATAGCCTTTTTTTAATGTGAAACATTTTAGCGCGTGGAGCAAATCACGAAGGAAATGGGGCGAGGATGAAATAGACATAATCATACATAAAAGGGTTTATTTATGGCTCAATCATCATGAGATTTAATCATTTTTGTGAAAAATAACTGCAGATAAAACTTTTTTGTCCCTGCCATCGTAGGGGGGGGGGGAGGGCTAACATTATTTAATCAAAACATTTTGATTAAATAGTGTCTCTCTGTTTTGCTTTCTATGCAAAAACAAAAAATCTGATGTGGGCAACACATGACTTTCCTTATATAATGTAATGAATTTACTACTTTTACAGTAAAAAAAATAGGTTTTTCTTATAGTAGATACTAATATTCTTTCCAAGATATTGAATTTTCGACAATTGGTCGTCATTTTCATTGATTTAGCTTCATTTTTATCCATTTGGCGAGATTTTTCTTAATTTGGCAACATTTCAAACAGTCGCCAAGGTGGCGACATTCCGCCAAATTGGTCGCCAAAATCTCGCCAAGCGTTATGGACGAAGAAATAAGTCCTTACAGCAGATAAATGACTATTGGCGTTCAAATACAAAAGTATTACTCAAAGTATCTTTTTTCATGAATGGAACGAGCTAGATCCACGAGAAGGATGTCACCCAATTCATCGCATGGTATTACATACGAAAAGTGAACATGTTTCTCAATAGGAAATATTTTTTTTTTATTTTATATGACTTTTCGATAATTTTTTTGAAAAATGTGCAATATCTCGAGAACGGTTCGTGTTAGCGTTCTAAAATTTATGTCAATCGTTTTCTAATGAAAAATTACATAAGAAATGTCTATTTGCGTAACTTTATTAATGGTTTTGATTTTTTGACGATTTTTTCAAAATTTCATTCGAAAATTTAGGGAGGTTCTCAACATTCGATTGTGTATAAAAACAATACGCTTCCAGTGTTTATGGATTGTGATTTTTGTACCAAATTTGGTTCAAATCGGTCTATTCGTTCGTCAGTTATCGTCTCCACATACTCACTGACACACACACACACACACATACTTTCACACACACACACAGACATCACTTCAAAAATGTTTGATTCGTGATCAGGGATGCTTGAAACGAGCTCTCCCGTCGAAAACTCGAATTCGAAATTTCGACCCAGTCACAATACTTTCCTTATACATTATGTATATAAGGAAAGTAATAAAGTCATTACGCTAAATAAATACGATAAATATCATTACTCTAATTTAAACCGTTTTAGATATATCTAGTTTTTTTAGAATTTTGACGAATTTATTAAAAAATCAAAAAAAATCGCCACTTGAATAGGAAATATCATAAATATTTATTACAAAAAAAAAAAACAACCTCGCAGTTGTTATAACATATTAAAATTTCAAAAGTTTAAATATTTATTGCAAAAAATAAACCCTTACTTGTTATAAAATATCATTCTTAAACATATTAGATTTCACTTCTGATCTTCGTCTCCCAAGCATATTCTACTCTTCTGCGGTCTCGGAAGTTTGAAGAATCTCTTTCAAAGTGATGTTCAGGATGTGAAGCTTCAGGTCGATATCATCTGAGAAAAAAAATTAATGGCGAATCGATAATACCTTTTATCTGTCGACGATTGTGTGCGGAGCATTGTAAGAAATCCAGTAAAGGAATGCTAAACATCTTATGGAGGATTCCCCCCCCCCCCCCGTAGAATATTTCCGATAGGCGTAGTAAATAGTTTTCTTTAATATGTGTTGTCCTAATTTCTAACAATAAATTGATATGCTTGACACGCGACTTCGTAAGTGCGGGTTTTTCCTCAACAACAGCAACCTTATTTTTTCCTAAAGGTGTCCACACACGGAAAATTTTGGATGGATGCATTGCAAATCTGGCAAAGGCGCATCCTATTGGGAGTAATAGGGATCGCCTTAACAAGTATCACAACAAGACTTTCAGTTCCGATCTACCTTGCTGTTTCGTAGATGAGAGTTTCAACGGTCGAAATAAGTAGGGTAAAATCTCACAACGTATGGGCACAAAATAGAATAATGTGCATTCGCTCTTAAATGCTGGATTGAAATGAGCTGCTTTAGTTTTGCAGAGAAATCCAATACGTTGGATTCGTCATTCTTGGCTTGTCGCAGTGACATGATGTGCCGACATGTTTGGCGTCAATGAGCATGCGCACTACAGTTGGTTTAGGAATGAACAGTCGAATGGACATTTCCGGTATTATGCTGAGAACGATCGTATGTCGTGGCATTAAAGTACTTAGTACATTGGGGCACGAATATCATTTAAAAAGTAATGAAGTAACTCTCCAGAAACATGATTGTACAGAGTGGAAATAACAGTTGACTTTATTGTTCTTTAATATAACATTGAGCCTGACTTGAATAAGGAAAAATTAAAAGAAAGTAACACGTAGCTAACAATAAAAATAATCGAACTGTTGTACTCCGCCCTGTTTTCCCCACTGCTTTTAACTGCTTCAACCTGATTTCCTACAGCCAACGTGAACTTGCTTCTAATCCCCACATGAAATATAGCTATAGCTTTTGTTTGACACAGCGCCACTTTCATCTGTTTTATCTCTTAACTTTCAACTCTGCGTTTTGCCAAGCCTGCAAGGAAGTTCATATACTTGCTACTGCCTCGTGATACTTGGAAGCTGATTTGCAATTATTTAAAAAAAACAAAAGCAAGAAAGATCGATTATGCATAAAGCACTGATTATGAAACACTTTCCAACTGAAATGCAATTCGCTGATTGTATCGCATCTCTAAAACGCGATACAATCAGCGATGATATTCTTTTAATTATCACAGAACTAAAATAATTTATTTTAAACTTAAAACTTCATCGAAAAAGAAAATGAATTTATTCAAGTGACGTCATTGAAATCTCTCTCTGACTCTCTCATCTGACTCTCTTTGAATATTTCATTCATACACTTTTATTCCAGACTCCTAAGTTAAAGAATTCTGCGTGAAAAAAATTCAGCAATTCTTATACAACTCATCTTACAATCACTTGTTTACATTCTGTATCCATTATGATTAGGCTTTGTTGTAGAAATAATCAAAGTTTGATGATCATTTAAACTTAACAATATTGTAATTTCGTTGGTGCAAAATATAGATGCACAGAAAATGTGCAAAAATAAAATGGCTTTAGAACGGATACAACACTCAATATAAATTTAAAAGAAATTTAAAAATTACGATTTTTACTCTGGGAAAAAAAAAGATGAATGCCCTATTTTATTTTGAAGTGGATCACGTGATCTTTCCTATTATATGGGTCTCATTATTATTTTAATTTTTATTTAAAAAACTAACGAACCCATTTTGTTGAAATTTGTTTTTATATATTTTATGGGGTAATTTGAATATTTCTTAAAATTCTCGAAGCATATTGCGAATTTTAACTTTGCTTAAAACATGTTTGAAAAATGAGGTCCCTCAGGGTTCAATGTATTTCATTTTTTCAACCCCGGTTCACTTTATAAGTAGTCAGGTGATATTATTCGTTGACATTCAAATATAAATATCGACATCAATAGGTCCCACAGACCGTCTCAACAACATACTGAAATTTCATTTTGATAAAGTCATTTTTACGACAGTTATCGTGCGAACAGACAGACAGAATGAACACAGTCATAAGCACTTTTCAAATACGTTGTAAAATGTTAATGAAAATACCAAACGGCAATTAAAATTTCAAATTGCATTTATAAATTTATTTAGCAATTGAACACTGCAGAAACATAAAATAATTACCCAAGCTTTGCTTCTTGCATTTTGCTGTCCATTTAATACCCAATTGTGACCAGAGTCTCTAATTGTTCCGAACATTAAAAGAAAAAAGAAATCTGCTGCATGATTCTGTTTGGAATTTTAAGCTGCGTCGATATAAACTGGAAGAAAGCATTAATAACAAATCGATGAAATCATTATCTCGCTTATGAATGGTGAGGGTCTTATAAGATAAACAATCTGATGTGGGCAGGACATGCCTTTCCCTACAGACTCAAATTCATTTTCTCTTTATTTCTTCAGTAATTCATTCAATTGAGTTTCATGGCACAAAATAACATGTATACTTATTTTAAATGACACCGAATTTGCACTTTTAATTCAATTTTCGTTTCCATTTAGCTACTGGATATATTTTCAAAGACGGCGTAGCAAAAATGCGAAAAAACTAAAATATCTCTAACGTCTGGCCCTAGAGTCATGCGGTTGCTCATATTCATTTCATTGTCAAACATGACGTATAAAACAAGCATTTAATGGATATAGTTGAGCATACGTAGTCTTTTAATTTAGATTTTTACAGGCTATTTCGAAAAGAGGCAGGGTCTTTTAACCCGAATTATGCCAGAATCGAATCAGCACCATTATAACCCACATATGATTTATCTACCAATTTTGTGAAATTTGGACAGTTAGACATATGATTTTTGCGGGCCATTTCGAAAAAAAAAGGCAGGCCCAAATCGTACCAAAATCTATTCAGCACCAGAGTAACCTACAAGTTACCTATAAAATTTTGTGACATTGGGTCAATTAGTTATTGAGTTAGAGTGGATACATCCATTGCAGAGACAGACAGACACACATACGTCACGCTAAAATGAGTTTTCTTGTGTTCTAGAGGTCCCAAACGTGTAGATCCGTCGAAAACTTGAGTTGCGATTTTCGCTACGACTCCAACATTTTCCTTATACATTACCTTGTATTGCAGGGAAAGTAAAAGTATCCGCTTAGAAATTATACATCTTATTGACATTTTATGGAGAATATTTCCAATGGCAAGGGGAAGAGGTGTCAAAATTCTTATTATTTAAAAACATATTACTACCCATGTTTCTTTTGTGTGTTAAGGTATTCTATGACTTTCTAAATGTTTGCTGATTTGATATCGACTTTAACGAAACCTATTGATGCATCACAGCAAAATATTAGTTTTGAGCGTCTGATTCAGTGACGTAGTCAGGGGATGGATTGGAGGATTACAATATATCACAATACTTTTTCGACCTCCGGAGCCACGCCTATGTTCTGATGTATGTATTTAGTTTGCATGTTACGAAATGGGTTGGAACAAACAGTACGTTCTATTCACAAATGGGACAAAAATAATCAAAATTTTAATAAATTTCTATACCTTTCTATAATTTTTTCTATAACTTTTCTTCATGGGGAAAAAGTTTTTACGTACAAAATACAGTTTATACAATATTTTATGCTTGTAAAAATTATTTATTACCATCCACTTTTAAACGCCAACTATTTATCACATGCTGAACCCATGAATAATTCATAAATTAAAACAGTTAAATACTTTTGTTTCAATTTGAAATTGAATAAGCAAATCATGCAAAAAATACAATTTTGTGGGTGCCATTCTTTTAAACAATGGATCTACGCATTTTTAAAAATTCTGAAAACATTTATTTTTTTCTATTTTAAATGAAAGAATGATATAAACATGCTGTTTATGATATAAACATGCAACTGTATGTCTAGGGATTTTTTTTTCGGCGATATTAGTCATTGAAATAAGCAGAGAAAGCACTGTTTAATCAAAGTTTGTTTCATTATATTCCGGTAGGGAAGTTGGACAGATTGTAACTTGGCAACCAAGTGATTATTTTAAGCAATTATAAATTAACATTGAAAGACGGCGAAATATTTAGGCTGCTCCGATTTTTGATTGCATTTAAACGTATGACTGCATTTTAATAGTGTTCAAGAATGGTAATGCGATCACCCAGTAGATTCCTTTAAGATACAACGAATTATATTGTCTACATTTAGTTTGTGGTGTCCGAATCGTGTAGTAGATACGTTTAATTGTTCCTAAAAAGAGTCATAGGACATAACATTTATAAAAGCTCGCTCAAACTGCTGTTTAAATAATTCTGCAATGTAAAATATTTCGTTAATAACGGCTTAAAAGTTGTTTAAAAATATAAACCTATTTCAAAGGCATAAAACACCCTCCTTTACCAGGATAAAGACATAGCAACTGCACAACAAAAAGCAAGAACCCCTATATCTTGCAGAAAAATAAAGTAATAAAAAATAATGTAAAATAATAATACATAAAAGATCCATACGCAAAGTATAGAAAATAAGTAAATTAGAGGTGAAGTAAAATCCCTTTGAGCTAGATGACGTATGATGAAGGCAAGTTAAACGGTTTGCTTCAGACAAATCTCTCTGCTTGTTTCGTCATTTTGAATTTGGGTTTGCTGGTCTATTTTGTACCGAAGAAGTTGATTCAGCATATCCTCGAAGCAAGTTCTTGCCGCTATGTATATTTGTATCTTATTACGTTGGTTAAGTTTTCTTTATCTGTAGACTTCTTTCTACTACTTCCCTTGTTAACACTTTACAACAAAGTTGAAAAGTGTTTATGACTTTGTTCATTCTGTCTGTCTGTCTGTCTGTCTGTCTGTCTGTCCGTTAGCACGATAACTGCCGTAAAAATGAGTTTATCAAAATGAAATTTTAGTATGTTGTTCAGTCGGTCTGTAGGACCTATGGGAATATAAATAAATAATATCACCCAATTAGTTTTTTATTGAACCCGGGTTGAAAAAATGAAATACATTGAACCCTATGGGACCTAATTTTTCAAACATTTTTTAAGTAAATTTAAAATTCACGAATTGCTTCGAAAATTTTAGGAAATATTCACATTATCCCATAGAATATATAAAAAAAAATTCAGTAAAATATGTTAAGTAGTTTTTTAATTAAAAAAAATATTTAATATAGGGAAAAAAACAAATTCAATTAAATTCTGACTTTGGGATATCTTCCAGAAAGAAAAGAAAGAGATATTATATAATAAGTATCTCTCCATTTGTTTAAACGTTTTGCTTATGGGAGTGGCTTCATATTTTAAAGTAAATTTGGTAGATAACAATTTTTCTTTTTTTTTAAATTTTATATAACTCTTCATGATAAATTTATTTGATGGCATTTTAAATGCACTTCCCTACGTCCTAGAGAGTTAAAATTTGGTACACAGCTTAAATTTGTTGAACATTTTATTCGACAAAAATTTGATGGATCTTTAAATATAGATCATACATTTTTTTCGAAATGGCCTAAAAATAATCGCCGTTCACTTCTATAAATCATTGTTGTAATATTGTTAAAAATTCTGATGTGGACAGCACATGTCTTTCTCTGCAGACTCATATTCGTTCTCTTTATTTATTCAATGATAATTTGAGTTTATCTGCACAACATAAGTATTTTAAATGACATTGAATTTACACGTTAAACTTAAATTTGGTTCTCATTTGATAGCTGGACTTATTGTCAAAGGTGGCGTAGCGAAAACGCGAAAAAACTAGAATATCTCAAGAACGGCTAGTCCTAGAGTAATGGGGTTAGTCTTATTCTTTTTGTTGTCAAAAATCACATATAAAATAGGAATTTAATTGATATAATTGAGCACACGTAGTCTTTTATTTTTATATATAACGATTTTTGCTGGCCATTTCGCAAAAATAGCCCATTCCTTTTTCCCGAATCGTACTAGAATAACCTACAAATGACTTATATACAAAATTTTGTTAAATTTGGTATATAAATCACTTGTCGGTTATTGAAATATTATACACCAAATTTTGTTAAATTTGGTTCATTAGTTTTTAGCTAGAGTGGATAAAGGCAATTTCTGCGGCCATTTCGCAAAGAAGGCAGATTCTTTTATTACGAATCGTACTATAATCTAATGAACATCAGGATTTCCCACAAAAAACATACCTACCAAATTGTATGAAATTCGGTCCATTAGTTTTTCAATTAGAGTGGATGTAATATCCACACAGACACACAGAAACATACACAGATACACCCTTACACACACAGACGTCTTCCTAAAAGTAGTTTTTTCGTGTTCTAGAAGTCCCAAAACGTGTAGATCCTTTGAAAATTCGAGTTCCGATCTTCGGCGCGATTCCAATACTTTGAGTACATACACATACACATATATATTATCTGTGTATCTAAATTCCGTGCCTATGCAATTACAATAGTTGTGATTTTAAATGATCCCTAAACTTTTATTATTTCTTCAAGGAAGCCTAATTTTAACATATGCAGAATGCAAATATCTCAAGCGATTGTAAGATTAATTACATAAGAATTGCTGAATTTTTTTCACACAAAATTATTTAGCTCTGGAGTCTGGAATACAAGTTATATGAATGAAATATTTATTGATTTTGCATAAAGAATCAGATGATTTATATTTCGATACAGTTTTAAATATTTAAGTATAATAAATTACTGTAGTACTGTGATAATGTAAAAGATATTACCACTGAATGAATCACATTTTAGAAATTTTTAAATGAAATTACATTTCAGTTGGAAAGTGTTTCATAATCAATGCTTATGCATGATTGATCTTTCTTGTTTTAATACTTAAATTTGTTAATCTGTCGCGAAAACTGTATTATACGGGCAGCGCAAAATGGAATCAAAACCGCATGTGTCAAGATTTCTCTTATACCGTTGTTTGTTTATCGTTTCAGCAGGTGTATTTGGGGAGTTTTCGGCAAGAAAAATACAGTTTAACCTATTTTTTGCATTATTTGAAAACCTACACTATTTGACCCCTTCCAAGCTCTTCTTCCGCAAAATGGACTGCTTTCGAATTTCGCGGCACAGATCGATGAAGCGCTCCTCCCTCCCGAAAGACATCCGGGAAGGAATCCGACGATTCCCGGACGCCAACACTCGCACGTGGTGCCACTCACTTTCCGGATAGATGTTGTCCGGTGACGATGCCTGGAATGGTGAGGAGTTTCCGCGCGGGGCTCTTCAGCATGATCCGGGAAACTTTTTCAAGAATTTCATGGAGATGGTTTCTCGTCATCGCTCTCCAGTGTCATGGTGAGTGGATTTTGTGGAAATGCAGTAGACTAGTCTTAAAACTGGACGCGGCGTATACTTTAAACATAAATATACATCTTTGGTCAATTTTTTCATATATTCTCTTTCCACAGTTTTGGGGGCTTTTTCTATAGCAATCGGTATTAGTGAAGAATGATTTAGCTTTCTCTTGTTATTGGATAGAGACACGTATTGCTTTTCCGAAGAAATTCATATGTCCGATTTTGCATTCTTAAAGATCTCCCGAACGCATTTTGAACACCTACATGTGTGTGGGTGTGTCTGAGGCGTGGACACGAAATACACCTTCCGCTGTAAAATGTGTTGTGCCTATACATTATGTAAAACATAAAATTAGATTGAATATTTAGAAAGAATATTTTATTATTATTAGAATATTTTTGAATATTTGGTGTATTTAGTTTTTCATAATTAGAATTCAAATAATGAAAATAAGCTTTTCATAACATTAGTTTTTATGCAGAAATAGGTAGTATATAATATAACGGATCTTTTTAACTGCGCTTTGACATAACTAATGACTTTGGCTAACTGATGTAGCTATGATATAGGTTGCATTGAACGGTGTCACTCAGATGTTGCTATTATAACAAACCTTTGTAAATAATTTGTATGAAATATTGTAATAGAATAACTTAAGATCAAGCATCAATATCATTAAGGCATGAATAAAAAAAAATAAATAAATAAAGTGAGGTTAATCTTTACGGATCTTACGGCAGAAAAAGTACGTTTTTAAATACAATGGAATATTGACATTTGAATCGGCGTATTGACATTTGAAGCAGAAAATAGCGAACAATTCTGATGCGTTATAGTGTGGGTGCCTCTTTTGTATGATACTACTATAAGTACTACTTTTACATAATACTGACATGACAGACAGACATGTTATTATGCTAAAATGACAGTGTCATGGCTATTTTATTTTTTACTTCCCCTACAATACATGTGAAAGTATTGGTATCGTGTCGAAAATCGAAACTCGAGTTCTCGATGGATCTACACCTTTTGGGACCTCTAAAACACGAAAAACAATTTTTAGCTTGACGTCTGTGTGTGTTTCTGTCTGTGCAATGTAAGTGTTTACTCTAACTCAGAATTTAATTGACCCAATTTCATAAAATTTTATAAGCAAGTCCCCTGTGGGTTACTCTGGCACAGATTAGATTTTCGTACGATTCGGAATAAAAGAACCCGCCTTTTTTTGCGAAATGGCCCGCAAGCATCGTATGTATCCCCTCTAGCTAGAAAACTAATTGACACAATTTCACAAAATTTTGTAAATAAGTCACTTGTAGATCACCCTACTGTGGATTAGATTTTGGTACACTTAGGAAAATAAGAACTTGCCTTTATTGTGAAATGCCCCCCTCCCCCAAATCGTCAAAATCTAAAATAAGACTGTGTATTCTCACATGTATCTATTAAATGCTTGTTTTATACGTAATTTTTGACAATGAAAAGAATAAGTCCAATCCCTTTACTCTAAGACTTAAACCGTTCTAGAGATATTCGCAGTCGTTTAATCGTGTTTTTGCTACCCCGCTTTTAAAAATACGAACACAAAAATACGTTACAAAATAAACACGAGAATTAAATTAAAAGTGCACATTTAGTGTCGTTTTAAATAACGATGTGTGTTATTTTGTTTGTCAGTAAGGAAAGTCATGTGCTGCCCACGTCAGATTTTTCGTTCTAGTGCGTCAAAATACGTGAATATGTAACTTTAAATGAGGTTGAGACGTGTATGAGCGATATCAAAAAATATTTTTGTTATGTTATTCCAGAAATGATTGGAGTCCCAAATCAGTGTCGCAACTATATTTATGCGAAACTTCCTCATAAAATGCACTTACAACTTCGGTCAAATTGTAGGAAATTATGTTTTTCTTATTCATCCAATTTATTTTTATTAAATTCACATTCATTCAGTCCTTTTACTTTTTCATGCTATCGTATAGAAAAATATATTTTTCTTGAAATCTTTCAAATTCGAGATTCTGAATAATAGGTATGTTTTAATCTCCCCTCCCCCCCCTACTCCAGAACATATTTTGAACATTTTCGGAAAGATGTATGGGGTGTAGGTACGATAACTCAAGAACAAATGCACTTACCTATTCTTTATTGTATATGTAGACGCATTCCTTAAAAGTCTCGAACAAGGTCGAATTTTTACTTTAATACATACATATTATAATGTATGGGGAAAGTATTGCGACGGGGTCGAAAATTCAAATTCGAGATTTAGACGAAAGAGCATATTTCAAGCATCTTGAATTCAAATCGAACGATTAAGGGATGTCTGAGTGTATGTATGTATGTGTGTGTGTGTGTGTGTGTGTGTGTGTGTCCATGAGCCTGTGTATGCGACGATATCTCACGGACGAATGGAACGTTTTGAGCATAAATGGGTACGATTACTACTCTTCGTGAATACTGGAATGTTGTTGATGTTAAACGTGATTAAGCATTTGAAAGACTCCCAAATTTTTGAATACATTATTGAAAAAATCATAAAAAAATCGATCATATTAAATAAATAACCATTCAATAATGTTAAATGAATAATCCTTCAAAACATAATTTTTTTTCATTTTTAAAAGAATAACATAAACTTTAGAACGCTGCGGTGCAAATTGGGCGAAAATGTTACGAAATTGCCAAAAATGACGCCAGATTGAGCAATTTATATTGCTTAGCAGATGTTACTAATATATATAAATGTAAAGTCATATCTGTATGAAATATAAGTTAGTGAGGATCTTCAAAATGATTTTCCATGTTGTCATCCACAAAAGAGCCCAATGTTAGTGTACTTTTCAACGTAAAAAAACATTGTGCAGTGGAGATGTCTATCTTTATTTCGCATTGAAAAAAGTAAAGTACTTGCATTATGTAGGGAAAGCCATGTACTGCCTACATCAGATTTTTTGCCATTGTGACGATTTGAACTCACATTATTTAAATTTTAAGATTTTTATACCTTTGTATCTTAATGAAAACAATGATTACTTTAACAATGATGAAACTATATATATATATATATATATATATATATATATATATATATACTAGCAGTATACCCGTTCTTCGTACGAAGTATATAATATACAGAAACTTGAAATACATAATCATGTGCAAAGTCCTATAGTATAATAAATGACATTGTTGATCAAAATATTCTGCTAAAATATTTAATTGAATGCTCCAAAACAGAAGTTTAAGAATCTCTGTTCTCGCTATACAAAATGACTTTCACGGACAGATCTGAAGAATAAAACAGCCTGGCCCCGTTTGTAAACACATTTATAAAAAATATGAAATTGAATCAATATATACAAAATAAAAGCGTTAAAGTTGTATGGAACCCGTACTACTTATATTCGCGAATAATAGATTACATACCCTGTATTAGTAGATTACCCGTATAAATTGAAAATATCAATAAACCCGTAATCTTCAAACCTGAAGGCAGTAATTGATTCCAATATATGCCAAAATGAAACCGCTAAAATTGTATGGGACGAACTCGTAGTATTTATATTGTCGTATATTAGAAATTATACCCGTGTGTTAGTAGAAGATTACCCGTATTACAATATGAATTTCAAAAATATTTGCAAGATAAAACAGATGACGTAATAAATTGAAAATATCAATAAACCCCTTAATCTGTATACCAAAAGGTCGTAATTGATTCTAATATATGCCAATATATGCCAATATACATGTACTACTTATATTCTCTTAGATTCGAAGATATACCCGTGCATTTGTAGAAGATTACCCGTACTACGTACAATATATCATTTTCAACAATTTTTGTGAAAATAAAACAATGGCGTAGTAACTTAAATATCAACAACCTCCGAAAATATCAAAAATAATGTTTAAACCTGAAGACCGTAACTGATATTATCCAGTCAAAAATGTAATATCAATGACATTTATTTTATATACATATCTTTATTATTTAAATCGGACAAAATTTAATAAAAATCGTCTGTAGCATAAACACATTGGATTTAAATCCGTTGCTGAGAGACATGATATCATTTTCTTCAAATAAATTGGTGGACAAAATATCGTCTGCATGATGCTATCTGTATAGAAGGTTTAATTGTGCTTTTTTATTAATTTCTAGACCCCTGGGCCTAGAAAAAATTCGAAACATGGACTCAATTTTAAATGGAGTTATTCGAAATCTACCCCGAAAATTTTAGCCAATTCTGTGCAGCCGTTCTCTCTTGATGATGAGACAAACATACAGACAGACAAGCCATACAGACAGATTTTCAATTTTATTTATATGGATAAGAAAATGATATTTGAACTACGACATGGATGCTAATGAATGATTTTGAAAAGGTTTATATATGAACACACCAGTTAAATGCATCCAATTCATCGGCGTCACTAAGTCCTTATATTAACTCGAGAAAAGACACCTTTAAAGAATTTCTTCGAAATATCCTAAAATAAGTTAGGTACGATATCTGTAAGGCCTATATTTGTACCATTCTGATAATGATTATGATATGAGTATAAATGAACACTTTAAAATAGAAATGTATAGGACAATAAAAATATCAAAAAACTGTTGCAAAAAGTTGTACTTTTTATAACTCATTGGTCAATATCTGATATCGAAATATCGTCAAAATTTCCCTGGTCCTCTAAGCGTAAAAGTACGGCGCAGAAATCACAGAGAGGAAAATAAATTTTATTCTCGGACTGTTTCGAGTCCTTTATACTCTCGAAGGATCAAGAATAGAGAAGGGGGGGGGGTCTACCATTGCGAACGATGAGAAATGCAATGAGAGCGAATATTTCGATAGCAACAGGCTATTGAGATGGAATCTGAATAAGTTCTTATTATAAATAGAAGACGTAAGCTGATAAATAGAAGACGTAAGCTGATAAATAGAAGACGTAAGCTGCTTTTACAACATCACACATTTGGTTTCAAATCTCATAGGATGTAGATATAACAAAACCTAGAGGACGAAAATCTGCAACATAACAATGCATTCCTTCACATTTTCTATTTTTAGTGCAGTGTAGGGGGGCAGAAATGTAGCTTTTGTTGAAAAGTTGTCGTTTTAAATGTTTTCTTAACTGTCTAAGAAATATATGTTATCAAGAGGTAAGATATATATAAAATATATCTTACGAGGAAATAGTTCATATTTTAATGTCTCTCACCTGCACGATGGTTTTCAATCTGTTTTCTGCATTGACTTTGCACTGAGAATTATTCGCGTTCATAGAAAATAATGCTACAAAAGTCTTTTTGAGTCATTTGTGTTCAAATGAAACTATATAAAACTTTCTACTAAATTATAATTTTTTTTACATTATTTATCCTCACAAATTCTCCTATACTTTTATTCGGTCTTAAGTTATCATGTCCACACCTCAGACACACACATGCATACACACACACTCATACACGTACACGAGCATGCACACACATACATTTGAACTAGCATACATACGCATACATATACATGAGCAAATATGCGCATACTCGTGCATACATACACATGCATGTATATACATATAAACTCAAACACACATACATATACTAAGATTGATATCTTTCTAAAATGGTTCGAAAAACCCATTCTGTATCCTTAATAAATCTTGATTAACTAATATTTGAATAAGAATTTTAAATTACTTACTCAACTGTAATTTACAAGCAACATATGAAACAGCCTTATATGCCCGGGAAACAAGTTTTAGAACCACTGCTATAAACGGTCAACATAAAATTGTTGCGCTGAAATTTAAAGGTGGGCGTGTAGAAAGAACATTTTTATTTCCAGTTTAGTTTACAACATTCTTCAGTGTAAAGTCCATTAAATTAACGCATTCTATACTGATGGTGAAGTATATAACAGTTTAGTACGAACATTTTCCTGGCTTTAGATTGGATTCAGAAAACATTTCGCAGCGATAGCATTAAGAGCGCGAAGTAAAACCCCACACACATTCTCATATCGAACGAAAATCTATCTGTGAAGAAAATGGCATCATTTTACATTTTTTTTCCACATCTCTTCCGCTGAATGACCACTTTGTCCGAACATTATCAAACTATTTTATTATTATTATTATTTTTTATTTTGTTCCATAAGTGCCTGGAATAATGTACAGAATAAAATTCCGAAGTAGCAACACGTGACATTTTTAACACGTTACCTTTGTTACCTACACTCGCAATAGCGTTATTATTATTTTGAAATTCACAATAACCCAGGTACATACATATAAGTAATGTGTACTTTAAAATTATACCAATTTGGTCATATTTTAGTAATGCGATTGGTACAATATTATTACAATTGGCTGGTATATAATTTTTATGCTTTTAAAATTTTTTAAAAGGAAATATATCTGTAGGTTTTTAACTGTCACTGCAGTAAACGTCGGATTGCATGCCTTTGGCTATCTTGGAGATTTTTGACGACTTTTGAAAAGCTTGAGAGATCAAGTCAGAAGCGACATTTTCCGGGAGTGTTCCTCAAAAGTGATTTAAGTGTTGCGGTGATGGTATTAATTACTGTAATGCTATTTTATTTGTCAACTAGTTAATCTTTGTTAAATAGTTAAGATAGTTTGCACTCATTTCATGCCTACGCTTTTGCTGCTTTGAAAGTGGCTGAAGTTATCTTTCTTGCATCCTGAAACTATATTAATTTATTCTGAATATACGATATAAGGAGACGATAATAGAGTATACGACGTATACAACGATAACATCTAAACTTCTACTTTTACGTTTTCTCCCAAATGAATTTACTAATAAAATAAATACCAACGCGTGACATGACTTTTACAGGCAAATCAGCTGCACATACAGGTACGCATGTACGTGAGTGGATGATTCTCGTTTTCGCCAACTCCAGCAAAATGTTTACAGTATTCATTTTTGGTAACTTTCTAGAAATACTTGAAAGGAAACGAAAATAACGTGATTAATCTTTTGCTTACGGGTGGGACAGCGTCCGTCCCAAACGAAAAACTTCTCAAAAAGGCAGGTATTTGACATACCCTGTCCCAAACAGTTCTATCCCCCGTTCAGGTATTGGCGTCCTTGGCCGCTAATGTCTTTTTGAGAGGTTCTTCGTTTGGGATGGACACTGTCCCATCTGTAAGCAAAAGGTTAAGAGACATTTCTCAAAAATATACAACGTATAAATAAACTAACCGTGGTAAGACGACGAGTATCTCAATGAGAAAGTCGGTTTCGACTGTTCTTTAGGGTTTGTTGTCGACGTCTTTCTTTCTTTCGACACAGGCCCTTCCGAATCCGAAAGTATATTAGGTCTAAATAACCTTTCGATTATTATTTTCCTCAGTTTTTCATTATAATTTATGTTTATTTAAACGAACTATACTAACTGGTTCGGTGGCTAGACCCATCACCGACCCAATCGGCAGTGTCTGCGTTCCTGCGGGAGAGTAGGAATAAGTTTTCGGATCGGGAGAGTTCAGAAGGTCGTGCGTGTCTTGAGTGAGTGCTGGGAAGGGAAGAGGGCGTTCTGACGAGTGGCTGGTTGAGTGCAGTGTTCTTGAAATGATGAAGGATTCGAGTACGGGAGTGGTAGGAAAACCCAGTGAATACAAAAATGCCTAGGAAAGGTCTAGTATTCTGAGTTTAGGCGCAATACGAGAAGAGATAAAAGAAGGCCAGTGGTAAGTATGAAAGCTTTAGAATCGTCTCCATTTAAGAGTATCATCAGGCCAGTTAGTTGTAGTATCGTGTATATTTGCAATGTATTCTGGACGGGTGCAATAATAATGACTGTCTATGTCATCATTTGTTTAGTCATCATTTGTAAATGCGTAGCATTATCACCAGCTTAGGATATTGTAGTAATATGTAGATTTATAAATTATTCTGAGCATGTGCAATAACAATTTAGTAAATATGTTGTTCATTGCTTTAAACTGCCAGTGGCAGTTATTTCTGTGAAGCGCAAGATACATTTTGTTTGATTTACTCAGTGCAGTCTTGTGTTATTGCCCTCAGAAGGAAAGGTCTGAATATCCTGAATGAAACTAATTGATATGAAAAACAACCTTCATAGTTTTAAAACAATTGCCGGATCGCATGGTTTTGACGATGAACTTTGAGAAATATCGCCCACTAGGCGACATTCAACTTTTATTAATTGTGTTAAAACAACTTTAAAATTAAATCTTGATAAAACTCTTAAAAATGTTAAAGCCTAAAGGAGCGTAGAAAAAGTAAACATATTACCTTTTTGGAACAAAAGCTTTTTCAGAAGAAAGAGCGGATTGCGGACAATTTTACCTGGCAAATTTTACCAGAACTTTATCAATGATAGAAGGATTGAAACCTCACAGCCTTTAGTTGGAGATTTTAAGAACTTAATTTAAGAAGTTAAAGAAGTTGAATCAGCATTACACATATGTGTAAAATGCAGATCATTCTGTTGGGGAAGATGGTTTGAAAGAAAATATGGAGGCACAGAAACAGAGAAGTGTTTTCGAAAAATAGAAGTACTAAAAGAATAATCCTTTCTTGAAACAAGAACATATAAAAGGAAAGTTGATTGTTCATTTCAATTTCATGCGTAAATTAAATATAAAGGTCAATGCAATTAACAAGACTAAAAATAGATGAGACATCAAATGAATTTTTCATAGGAATAAAACTATCATCCACATGCTAGTTTCAGCATTTAAATGTGAGTTTTAGAGCTAACTTTTCCTCAAAATAATGCATGTATATCCGTAAATCCAAAAGAAACGGATACAAAACATTCTCTATCATGAATCTTTCAGATTGTTTAAAACACTTTCCATTGAAAGTACACACATAATGTAACCATTTCATCCAATACATAATGCAGTCATTGCCAAAAATTACTTAATTTCAACATCACAGTAATGAAATTCCCTAAATCTTTTTACTAAGCACAGAGGAGCGCCTTGTATAGGAACATTAGTGACTAAGTAGACTTTTCAATAAAGATTTGACATCCAAAGAATCATCGCACAGTTTACTGGAGAGAAACCATTTAACTTACTAACAAATAATTTTTAGCGTGAAATTATTAGCTGACGAAGGAGATGGATAAAAACCCAAGATATTAAGAAGCAATGCCAATGTAAGACACAATGAGCCTAAAAGAAATATTCGTCTTGTGGAACTTTGGAAGCCCATAAAAGAGTGCGCAATTAGCAATAGAGGGCACAACTGCCCGCTTAGCACAAAACTACAGAATTTTTAACGATGTTTCTGATATTTTTAAGATGTATTTTTGAGTATTTTTGCATTTCATTATAAGGTCCCTCATTTGATAAATTGTTCACCTTCTTAACTAAGTAGACTTATCAATAAAGACTATGTGCCCCCTGTCAGCTTTGGTAATGACTAAATGAGGAAAACATCTCAGATCTTTTAGTGCACGTTGCTTGCTTCTAGTAAAGTTGGGATGATTATTTGAAGAAACCGTGTTAGCCACTAAATACCTAAGACATTCTTTTTGGTCCGAAGAGATTTGGAAATGCTTTAGAGATCGTTCGATTGGCTTAAACTTAATAAAAGAAAGGCCACCTGACTGAGCAAAATATAATCCTAAATTTTAAACATATTTTGATTCGCCGTTCCGGTATGTGACGAAATATTTAAAACACAACCCTGCTCTAAAGAGGAGTGGGGAGTATTTTTGGAAGGTGTCTTCTTTGAGAGAAGATTGAATATTCCTATCTAGATTCCTCCTATGAAAGTAACTATACTTTAGAATAGGACTAAGTTCTAATGTTGAAAATGAAATAATATTTTTAAACACAAGTGAAGATCACAATTTCTTTCTCAATACTATAAATCTTAAGACGAGTATTTTGAATAACGGAATGGTAAAAAGCCAAATGAGTACGGAATAAAGATTTAGAACTCGTAGAGATTAAATGTAAAGAACATTTTACATGAATAAAATTTGGAATGATTTAAAACTTTCTACATTTAATCAGAAATTTCACATGATCAAGGCATTTTTCCCGTTTCAGCATTCTCCGTAGCATAGGAAAATGTGCTCCATACACATTCTGGACTTCAATCATTAGCTCACATAGCTTACGAAATAGATTTTTTCTTTCAATTATATTTTTACCTCCTTCTCAATTCCACTCCCATTCATTAGTGGTTTAAAGTTGTTTGTTTATTTGCTACTGGAATTTATTTAACAATATATTATACTTCCGTAACATGCTACTTCCTTAATCTTTGTCCATCTTCTTAGTTTGAGTATCATGCACTGGTACTTTTAAAGTGTGGTTGGTTGGTAGGTTATTTGAATATAGTCGATGAAGCCATTATTGCAGCACGCCCTAACCAGCTATTTCCCCGCACTACATGTGTACTTGTTCTTTAACTAGGAGTTTATTTATTCGAACTACGATAATGTTTTATTAGTAAATATACAATGCCTTGCATCTTCGTAGCAAGAAAAATAATCTTTATACACAACTTTGACTTTAAAAGTTAGCTCATAAAGCATGGTCAGAACACCGTAAACTGTATTCTCTGATGCTTGCAGTACATCGAAAAGTATATTCATGCGTAGCAGGTGACTCATTCTATCAGTTTGGAAGTCAGAAAGAATCTGTTAGTGTGACACTTTTGTTGCCTGTAGATTTCCATAAAGGGGATGATACTAACTCCCCGATCTACAAATCCATCGACTCCATTGCTTTTTAAAACTTTCCAACACAGGTGAAAAGTGTTTATGACTTTGGTCAGTCTGTCTGTCCGTCCGCACGATAACTGCCGTAAAAATGACTTTTATCAAAATTACATTTTAGTATGTTGTTGAGACGGTTTGTGGGACATAGGGGAATGTAGAAGAATAAAATCATCCAATTAGTTTTGGATTGAATCCGAGTTGACAACATGAAATACATTGAACCCTATGGAACCTCATTTTTAAAACATTTTTTAAGCGTAGTTAAAATTCACAAATGGCTTCGAAAATTTTAGGAAATATTCAAATGATTCCATAAAATATATGAAAAAAATTAAGCAAAATATATTCGGTAGTTTTTTAAATGAAAATAAAAGTTACACCCATATTATATGAAGAGGTCACGTGACCCACTTCAAAATAAAATAGGGCATCCATCTTGTGTCAAAATTGCGCTTTTAAAGTTCTTTTTAATTTATATTTAGTATTGCATCCGTCCTAAAACCGCTTTATGTTTTATTTTTTTCTGTGCACCTGTATACTGCACCAATTCAATTACAATATTTTTGAGTTTAAATGATCATAAAACTTTGATTATTTCTACAAAGGCTAATTTTAACGAATGCAGAATTTAAACACATCAAGGTGTAAGATGAGTTGCATAAGAATTGCTGAATTTTTTTAACGCAAAATTATTTTGCTCCTCTGGAGTCTGGAATATAGGTGATATGAAAGAAATATTCATTAATTTTACATAGAGAAGCAGACGGCTTTATAGCATTGCCTTTTTCGATCCAAGTTTTAAGCATGGAGTTAGAAACTACTTTTACCCCCAATGTTTTTAAGTTTCCAAGTAAAATAAATTATTGTATTACTGTAATATTCACTGCTTTTACATAGAGAGCCAGACGATTTATATTTCGATGACGTCATTTGAATAAAGTTCATTTTTTCGATAAAGTTTTAAGTTTTCAAGTAAAATAAAATATTGTAATTCGTGATAATTAAAAAATATCACCGCTGAATGTATCGCATTTTAGAGATGTTTAATTAAAATTTGCATTTCATTTGGAAAATGTTTCATAATCAATGCTCTATGCATGATTGATCGTTCTGGTTTAACATTGGTATTAAAATCACCTATTGTACAAGTGTTTAACGAATTCATCCTGAGCACACAGTCAAAGCAGACCAACGTTAGCCCTTCTAGATCTTTCTGTCTCAAATTTTATCTTCCTCTTCACAGTCCGTTACGGTTACAAAATATTTCTATGTAAGTGTTGTAAATCTGCATAATAGAGCGAGCCGTCCACATCGTGATGAACTGTGATTTCTCTAAATGTCTGCTGATATGAGGGGTGAAATCAATTTAACACTCAAGCTACCATGTGAGTCATAAGTGAATCCCAATAGCATTGAGCATCATTATCGTCAATGTGTTAAAACGTTTAATACTAGACCGCTTAATATTTGGTATTTGGTGAAATCTTGACTCTGTGTATCATTACGTTACATACAAGAACAGTTAAGAATGCTCTGTACGACAGACGTCGACTCTGAGGCTGGATAGTTCAATAGTTAACGCACGGGGATTGTAGTCGGAGGACCCAAATTCGATTCCCTACTGCTCAAAGTGCCCCATGTTCACGCGAATTCCAAGATGTTGGTGGCAGGTGAAGGAGGGTACGGTCCCTGCTGATGTCTTCCCCACTGAGTTTCGGTCTAAACTGGGTGGCACTATTTCCCGGTTGTCCAAATAGATATCTTACACTTGTAAAGTAACTACCTTCCTCGACTCTTTCTGATTACTTTATTCTACGGATGAGTCTATTTATGTTGCGCGTGATTATTTATCCGTAGTTATCTCTGTCACCAAAATGACTTAACTCAAATTCTTTAGTACTGGAAAAGATATTCCAGATAATTGCAACACTATCATTGTTCAGTGGTGATGAGAATACACCAGAACGTGACATATATTTCGGTTGCAAGAACTATATAAAATAATTTACTAAGCCTCGTTTGCTTCTACGTGTTAATAAAAGTTTCGAAAAGTTACTAAATTAAAAATACCACGATTTTTGCGTCTGTTGCATCTAATGCTGTGCAGTGTACACTACCCGATATAGAAAATGCAACATCATGAAGCTTTAGCCGTATAATTAAGCAAACTGCGAGAGGCAAGCGCAGCTGGGTCGATGTATGCAAATGACCTCGAATGCAAGTAGGTTAGGTGATTAGAGCGCGGTATAAGAGGGATGGAAAAGGCAGATGAGCCAATTGTTGTTACTGTCTCTCGCCTACGGAAACCCGTTTTCTGAACAGTTTTTCGTTTCAGAAGACACATCTGTGCGTTACAGTATTTTAGGGTGATCGTGCAGGCGTATCGCCTCTGAAACACGCGTAGATGCGTCCACTGTGCAAAGGATTTGAAGAAGATGGATGGAAGAAGGGCACGTGAATTGTCGCAGTGGTATAGGTCTATCCAGACGTACGTCAGCACGCGTTGGTCGACGCATTCGAAAGCATGTGGTGGCGGCCTCACAAACGACGACTGTCGGCATTCTTCAGAATCGCAGTGTACATTTGATGTTCTAATATTAGCGAGAACAGTTTCTCGACGATTGGCCGAAAGCGACTTGCACCGAAACCGTCTTTTACAAAGATTGCCATTGACGACAAGTCACCGACGTGTGATATTGCAATGGTGTCGGGCTCGAGCCTCTTAGGCGATTGAATGGGACAGGGTAGTGTTCACGACGAGCCTTGGTTCTGTTTGGCGAATGACAGTCGCCGTATGAGAGCCCGGAGGCGAGGTGGAAACAGATACCATCCTGCTGCGACTGTTAAAAGCTATACTGCTCGACAAAGCGGCATCATGGTTTGGGATGCCAACGGCTTCGATAGCCGTTCACCTCAGGTTCGTAGTAGAGGCACAATGACGGCACGATGATATGTGGGTGAGGTGCTGCGGCCAGTTGCACTACTCTACCTTCAGTGGTTGTGAAATGCTCTTTCCCAGCAAGATAACACGCGACCGCACACGACAACCATCAGCAGACAAACCTTGCAAGGTATCCTGGTGCTCCCTCGGTCTCCGCTGTCTATAGATCTCTCACCCATCGAGCATGTATGGAACATGATTTGCCGTCGTTTGACTGTTCAGCCCTCGCCTCAAACAGAGAACAACCCGTGAAGGATGGTGAAGGCATAGGGTCATCCATCTTTCAGAAAACTACCCGCAATCTCATTGCATCGAAGGGCTGTTGCTTGTATCGCCGCACGCGGTGGTCCTACTGCCTACCTATCACCCTGTCCATGCCATTACTGTATTGCACTATCCTTCTGGAAATAAGATCATTTATTTATATATGACATATCTGTCTGTGTGTCCTTGATCACCACACTTTATTCGCTATTTCATGATTATGCATTTTCTGTGTCGGGTAGTGTATTTGTAAGCAGAAATCTATTCGCGAAATCCATGGCTCGAAACATTCCCCGCCCAAACAGATTAAGAATCCGTCCACAAATCTACACCTAGAACACCCAGAAGAATAAAAGTGAGAAGAAAAGTTTCTATGCATTCTTCGAAAGAACACTACAAAATCGGGAATAAAAACGAAAAAATAAATGATGGGAAAGTACTTTTTTACTTCCATTGCAAGGATTTGGTCAGGAAATAGCACTATTTCGACATATGAAACGAAAAGAATGAAAAAAATAAATAAATAAAAAATAAAAATCGAAAAAGTTCTGTCACCGGGGTGTACAAACTTTTTAGCTGTTTTTGATTTCAGTTCTGTGGCCATTCTTTCAAGTCGGTTGTGAATTATTATAACTATTTCACTATTTCTATCCAAAAGGCATTATTGTGACAGGGTAGAAAATTCGAATTCGAGATTTCAAAGGAAGAGTACGTTTCAAGCATCCCTGAACTTCAATCGAAAGAATTTAAAGTGGTGTGTGCGCGCGTGCGTGATATCTCATGAACTAATGAAACGTTTTGGAAAAAATTGGGTGCAAAAATTGGGTGCAGATGGATACCTTGAATACTGGAAGTTTATTAATTTTAATCGAATGTTCGGAAGATCCCCCTTCCCAATTTTCAAATAAAATTTTGAAAAGAAATATTAAGAAATCAGAACGTTCAATAATGTTACGTAAATTATTTCTTATGTAACATTTCATTAGAAAATGATTGATAGAAGAATTCATATATTTCCTTTCCATATGTATTTTCCATGACGAGGCGTTTCTGGGTTGCAATGTTCTCGCCATAGAGGTAATGTAAATAATTTTTTGGACCAATAGATGGCGCTAAACGAAATAAATTGTGCTTAAAGGATATTTGCATCAATGAATAAAATGTTTATATTTAACGGCAGTTCAACTTTCTACGAAGCACGAACTTGTAGGTATTGATCATGGTCACGAGCGTCAAAAAACAACATGCGTAGTAGAATGGGCAGAAACGGAAGGGCATTATTTTTACCATAGCGTAACGCACGATGACGGCCAATAAAAAGTGAAACTAATCCCAGCAAACATCGAAATGTATCTTTGTGACGAAAATAGGTTGTTTAGAATACTTGAATAACGCTATATATTTAAAGATTTCATTTGCTAAAGTGCACTTTAAGTGATTTAAAGTGAATATACACCACTAGAGTAGTCATTATTATCGTAGTCACTAAGTAGCGTTCTAAAGATGTTTACATTTACTAGCAAATTCTGCAATGTATATGCGAGCGAGAGGGAAAGGTACATAACAATTTCTCATAAAAAAAAAATGTGTATATATTTTAAGGAAAGTGAATATTTTATTTTCCGGTTAATAAAAACATCCATCCAAGAAGATAAATTTAGATATATCCTGCTAAAATAAGCGGTAAAACGAATCTAAGCTTCTAAAGTAGCCGTTTTTGATACAGAAATAATGAAAATTTCCGTACTGCTAAGCATACGAGTATTTTGTTTCGGGAACATAAGGACAAAATTCCCCGTGTAACGCCACGTGCCTATGTTCTATACAGAGTATAGCAGCTGCGTTAAAAGTGATGCCACCAGAAAAGTTGAGGATATGACACTGTCTCACACAGATGATTCTTATGTTACATCGAAATCCAACTACTAAAATCGATTGTTAGGTACATACTTTAAGAGGACTATTTTAATTGCTTGGGTGCCATTGGGATTTCAAATTCTTGATAAAAAACAGCCTATTTCATATAGAAATAGTAAAAACAGCATAGTACATGCAAATAAGATGTTCTTAAATTATGATAAAAATTAACATTAATTTCATTTCTATTTTTACCACAATCATGCACCTGGCCACTGTGGTACATATGGTTTGGGGTGGTATAAGATTTAGTGAACGAACACCTTTCGTCCACGTTTCTGGCAGTATTACGCCACAACGATACGTCTCTGACATTGTGTGACCTGTGGTACAGCCATATTTGTCAACCACGCTGCACTGCTTTTTCAGCAGGATAATGCCAGGCCACATACTGCACGGGTAACTGTGAATAGTTTTCAAGATTTTGATATCCTGCCTTGGACAGCACATTCTCAGGATTTGTTGCCAATGAGCCTATCTGGGACATCATGGGTCGCTGATTAAGAGAACTCTCCATTCCAGCAAACCATGTTCTGTTACAAGCCCAATTCCATGCTGTGTGGAATGCCATCCCTCAGCACACCAATAACCATCTCTTTGACGGGATGTCTCGTCGTATTCAATCCTGCATAGCCGCTTCCATATTGATCTAACATCAATAAAGTTTCATGCTTTCATTTTTCAGTTATGATTTTTTGATCATTGGCACATTTCCATGTTATAACTATATTCTGTAAATTTCATACTGATATCTCAATTTCTTCATGGTGTTTGATTTCAGTTGTGAGCAGTGCATTTAAGACTTTGCGGAAAATAATGTTTCGTAGCTGTCTGAATTTATATCACATTTATTGTAAAGCAAAATTAAAAATACAGACTTTGTACATTTAACTTGAAAAGGTATCTGCTTGATTTTTCAGATAAGTCGTTGAAACGAGTTTGATTTCATGTGAGGTGATGAAATTTTTGCGCATTTATTTCTTCGACAGAAACTCGACAAAATTGGAAAGTAACATGAAACCTGTATAAAAGTATTTTTTTCCTCTTGAGGATAAATATGAAATGGGTCCCAGAAAAGGACATTATTTCGACGTATAAGACAGGAACAATGGAGGAAATTGAACAAGTGCCGCCACTGAGATCTAGAAATTTTCTGTGATGGTTCTATCCAGTTATGCATCTTTTAAAGAAAATTTTTAAAATATTTCAAGTTTGTCTTCCCAATAAAAGTGTTGGTTTTGTGTTGAAAACACTTTTCGGTCATATTGGAAATTTAGATATTTCAAAGAGTTTTGATTGCAAAACAGTACCTTTCAAGGAGTCCTCCCCCAGCTGTTTGCCTATCTGTAAAATGGGTGTAATTGATTTTTCTGAGAAATTACCGATTCAAATAAAAATGGGTGCAAATCAAATTTTAACACAAAGATGAAAAGTGAGTCATTTCTTTACTTTATTCGAGGGCTCCACCCAAAGCTCGCTGACTTTTGTCAACCCCCGTAACTCGCTTCCAGAATCCTGAGGCTTCACTTCTGACTCGATGACACTCCCTGAGTTCGTTTCGCAAACTCTTTTGTTTCGCCTGAGGCAGAATACGCTTTTGGGGGCCGACACTTGATCTCCGATTCTCACCAACCCCAGATCTCGTTTCGTGAGATATACGTTTAGGCGTTTGTTCTTAATACAGTGGCTAAAAAGGGCGTTTTCTTTGTTTAAATCAATAATTTAAGTATTACTTTTTTTGAAATGGCATCAGCGTTATTTTTATTGGATTGTAATAAAGATAAGAGGCGATACATGGCAATGTATTTTAAATCACTATGCTGGATTTCAAATTATTGGATGCTATAGGTCCTGGACTTTTTAGAAAAACTCTATTTTATGGGAATTTGTTCAAAGGCGTATGCACGTCGCTTTTTTAACATTTTACTATATAATTGAAAAGTGTGTCTGACATTGTTAATTCTGTCTGTCTGTCGGCACGATAACTGCCGTAAAATGACTTTATTAAAATGAAATTTTAGTATGTTGATACAATCTGTGGGACATATGGAAATGAATAACACCACCCAATTTGTTTTGGATTGAATCCGAGTTGAAAAAGTGAAATCCATTGAACCCTATGGGACCTCAGTTTTCAAACATTTTTTAAGCGAATTTAAAATTCATAAATTGTTTCGAAAATTTTAGGAAAAATTGAAATTATCTCATAAAAGATATAAAAAAAAATTCAGCAACATATGTTTGCTACTTTTTAAAATAAAAATAAAAATAATAATTATACCCATATTATATGAAGAGATCACGCGACCCATTTCAAAATAAAATAGGGCATTCATCCTTTTTCCGTAGTGTAAAAATCGTGATTTTTAAAGTTCATTTAAATTTATATCTAATGTTGCATCCGTCCTAAAACCGCTTTAATTTTGCTTATTTTCTGTGCATCTATATTCTGCTCCAACGCAATTACAATATTTTTGAGTTTAAATGATCATCAAACTTTGATTATTATCGAAGCCTAATTTAGGTATAGAAGCCTAATTTTAATGGATATAGAATGCAAACAAGTGATTGTAAGAGGAGTTGTATCAAAATTGCTCAATTTTTTAACGCAAAACTATTAAGCTCTGGAGTCTGGAATAAAAGTGTATGAATGAAATACTCACTGTTTTTACATAGAGAGCCAGACAATTGATATTTCGATGACGTCATTTGAATGAAGTTCATTTGTTCGATGACGTTTTAAGTTTTCAAATATAAGAAATTGTAGTAGTACTGTTATCATTTAAAATATATCAGCGCTGGATGTATCATATTTTAGAGATGTTTAAATAAAATTGCATTGAAGTTGGAAAGTGTTTCATAATTAATGCTTTATGCATGATTGATCTTTCTTGTTTTGATATAGCAAGTGTATTGAGCTAGAGTTCTCAGTACATAGTAAAAGTATGCGCTCCAGATGTCCTGTAGAAATCAGGTATCTTATAAAAAAGCTTCTTCCGTCAATGCTTGCAGCTCTTGGGTATGATCGAGGGGGATAATTTTGGCGTTCTACTGCTCTTTTTATGTGCACCAGGACTAATTTGACCAAGACCTAATGTTGATAGATTCCGAACTATTACAGGTGCGTATGCACCCATAGGGGTTTCCATTTGTACCCAGAAATCAAACCCCTTTTCCTACGGATGGGATGGCTAGAGAAGAGAGTGAAGGGTTTACCCACAGATTAAAGAATTTGGTGAAGGCTACTTGGTTTAGAAATCAATGTATTTTTTTAAAGCGACACATCTGAATGAAATGCTTCCCAGTGGCTCCTTTACTCCGATCGACACATAAACAAAATGGCAAAGACGGGCGCAACAATCAAAATCATGCTAGTATTGATTTGTTTATAAGATCGGCCACAAATTGCAGAAGCTGAACTGTACACGCATTAGATCGCAACAGTGTACATGCACACGCATTAGGTCGCAACAGTGTACATGCATTAGATCACAATAGTGTACACCAGAGGTAGTTAACCTTTTTATACCTACGTCCACTTTTGTATCTTTGTTGGTAGTAACATTTTCTAACCGCCCACTGGTTTCGCAGTCACTTAATTGAGCGCAACTGCAAAGTACTTGTCATTTTTGAGTAGAGGTTTAGTAAAAATGTGTAGCTACATTTATCTTTTTATTTATACTTTGCATATGTTTATAATGCGCAGAAAATTTAATTGGATGCTGCATTTCTGCATCTCCATCGATATAGCGCCTACTAGTGTGGGAGTTGCTTAAATTGAAAAGACAGAAAATTAACTATAAAAACTATAAAAGAGTAAAGTCTGTTTCAATTACCTTTAATTAATTATTAATGAGATGCTTGAGACTGATGCTGCGAAACTAAATATTTGATATCTGGTTCAATTTTTGTAAGGAACAAACGAAGGTCTCCTCTTCCGGAAATATTCAGACAAAACCTCCACCTCTCAACATGAAAGCTCGAATCACCCACTAGTGGGAGAGTTGACTATCACTAGTATACACGAACTGCACACGCATTAGATCGCAATAGTGTGCCAGATTGCAACGCTTCGGATACAACTGGATGACACCACATTTGTTTCAGAATTTACAGAAAAGTACAGAAAGTACAGGCCAATTGCGAGATCGTTTTAAGAATAGCTTGACTTAGGGATTTTCTTTGCGTTTGCGCAGACAACGGGATCGTATTGGAGCTGCTGTTATTTAACATTGTAATTCAAGAACGATTCTATGTTCCATGCAGATGAGACAAGGGACTTCCTATAAAGGGGCACAAGTTTGATAACCGATTTAGTGACGTGACAGCATATTTTTTCGATTTTGTCTGGAAACTTTCATGAATCTTGGTAACTGATATTTTGCATATAATTTCTATGAGCATTCCTTGAAGTTTATTTAAGATCCGGAAAACTAGTATAATGTACGCATCGAGGTTCCTTCTAAATTCAGTGCTGTAAAAGCTTCATTTTCACCGACAGTCCATCTTGCAACCTGTTGCAAACGTTGGCTCTTGTTTCATTTTACTTTCTTTTGATCGATCGCGACGGAGGCTCTTTCCCCCACTCTTTGTTCTACGAGAACAAAGGTCTAAAACTACTAAAGACGACATTTTTATTTTTCTTAACGTGTTGTGTTTTGGCACTCGCGCGTCAGGTTCTGAGGTAATTGTTAATTGAGATGTGCGCTGGTGAAAGTGAATATATCAGATATTTGCAAAATACTTCTTTTAGCTATGTTGAAAGTTTTACTAAAAAGTAGAGAGAGGAACGTAGAGAGAGGAACGTAGAGAGAGGAAAGTAGAGAGAGGAACGAAGATTGGATATGTGTGCAAAAGTTTTCGTTGAATAGATGATGTACTGATTATTCATTATACTCTAAATGTGCATCTAAACATCTAAAATATACTACTATTTGTAGATTAAATTTAATTGTTATATTCTGAAATTGATATTACTTAGTACATTAATAATTTTTGGAGGCCGCAATTCCAGCATACCAGCATATCTGGATCAAAAACTATAATGTCTATAATCTTAAGGTAGACTACAGTGGTAAAATTTAACAGAAAATAATGAAATTTATTTAGGACATAGAATTCTTATTCATCATTATAATTAAAAAGCATTATATGACATTATTCTCTTACTAGAGGCTTACAACAGTTCATCCGGAGGGAGGTAATGCCGGAATCGTAATGAGTGGTTGGGTGGGACGATTTAACAACAATCTTTTGGAAATTTAGGAAAATGAATCATATTACTCATATAGTTAATAACAGTACAGTATTTGGTGAGGTCCTTTTCAAATTTAGTCACACACATTACGAGTCTCATCAAATTTTCACATTTCACAAATCTTCATATCAAGATTTTTTGGAGCTCTGCTTCAAAGTACCCAGCTTCTAAGCTGGGTACTTTTTACTCAACTGATAAAAATTCCAACTGGCAACACTGTTTGCTTTCAAAACTCTGCACAGTCATCCCCGACAGTGATACATATATATATATATATATATACTGCTTGCTCACAACTGAAATCGCAACATCATGAAGAAATTGATGTATCCTTATGAAATTTACAGAATATAATTGTAACATGGAGATGTGCAAATTGACAAAAAATCATATCTGGTATGGTCAGGTACAAAAGTCAACAATTTTATTAGAAGGTTCAATAATAAGATTTAAATCCAAAATTTAATATTTTTACTAATAGTAGCTTCATTAGGAATTAATTCCAAATTGTCAGAATAGAAATCTATATCTGTGACACACTTTTCAGTATGTACTAAGCGAATCAGATCATCAACATATCTGTATAATGTATAATCTATTGATGCAAAAGACTGTTCATAATGATAAAGATATAAATTAGATAGCATACTGCTACTGCAGCCATCCTATGGAACTCCTGAGACTTGTAAGTATAATTTATTTCCTTGATAAATATAATTATTGAAAATAATAAAGTGAAGAAGTTTAGGAAAATTTATAAAACTAGTTTGAATTGAAAGATTAGTAATATAAGCATTGTATAGAGCTAAAATTACATCATACAGGTCTGAGATCTTGATATTATTAAAAAAATCTTTAAAAATCAAAAGTTTGAAATCCTATTAGTTTTTTAAGTCATGTTAATCTATTCTTTAATTCCTTACTATTATTTAGAATAAGGTTATTATTGCTAGAAGTCATTTATTTGATTTAAAGAATTTAGTAGTAATTTACTCGCAGTAGTAGAATAAGTATTATGACCACTCGTTACTGTTCTAAATTTAATAGGATTTTTGTGAAATTTTGGAATAAGCACTATATATGGATATTTAAGAAATTTATATTTAATATTTAAATCACTATGCATGTTGATAATTTTCAATTTGATACTATTAATGGAATGTAAATCAAGTTTTAAAAGACTATTATTTTTTAAATAATCTAACAGAAATTGTATATAAAATTTTTTACAGATAATATCATAATTATTAGAGGCTTTATCAACATAGGTGATAACAAAAGATCTTTGTAAATCATTAATGGAGTGTTTAATATTATCAATATTATATATAGATCTAGAGAATTTAATACTACTAATAGCATTTTCAATAGATTCTAATAAAGTAAATTTCCACATATTAAATGCCTCTAAAGGCATAGCATATTTAGAAGTTAATTTATATATATATATTTATCAAGATCAAGCCTTATTGATTTTAAAACTTTAAAAGAATTATTAGAAGAGGGTAACCTGAATTGAGTGCCAAAAGACATAATGGTTCTTAACGAATTGTCTTTAACTATATCTAAGTCTCCTGTACCTATATGCCCCAGGTCCAGATTTAGAAATTTTGCATAATCGTTTACTTTCCATTCATCATCTAAAATTGACTTCGAATTATGATCTGTAGAGAGAGATTATGAAATTTCATTATAATTAAGTATTGATCTACCAATAGGCTTGTTGTATTTAAAAGTCTTTGATACACTCAAATCTCCAATAGGCATTAAATGCTTGAACTTGTTAAATAGATGACCAAAATTTATAGAATTATAAATGGGATGCTTGATGCTTGTAATATGAATTCTTTGACATATTATTAAGATGATATTGATTGAGTTTTAAATTTAAATACCACTTTGATTTTGTAATAAGCAAATCATAGAAAATATGATTGAAATGTTCATTAGCAAGATTTAATTTTAAGAAAATTGCATAAACTTAATTTAAATATTTTTCTTTGCAGTAAAAACACAGGATTTTATTAATTTCCATTGAAAAGTGCTATTAAATTTATTATGTAAACAAATTATCTCAGCTTTATGATCATTTAGTAAGGAATTTCCCTTTTGCGCCCTTTAAATCTTTTGTATTTGACTGATTTACTATTATTTAAAAGGGGTTTAAAAAAAACGTGATATAAATTGAGTATTTATTATCTACAAAATTATTTTTTACAATATTACCATTAAGATATATTTGATTTAATCCATATGGAAAAAGAGTACAATTTGATTTAATATAGTAGTTTTCAAAGTAAATCCTATCCGCTGTATTTGTTTTTATATCCAAAATGTGTATTATGATATTTGTAAAACCGTGTTTAGCAAAGTGTTTATATTCAATTTTGTTGGAAGTAGGAAGAAAATTATTATTGAGGGTGTATTTTTTGACGTGATCTCCATGAAATTCATACGTAGATGAATGGGATTACCAGTTTGTCCGATATATGATAGATTGCAAATATTACAAGATAATCGATAGATGCAATTAAAAACTTTACAGAAAGGCAGATGGCTATCTTGGTTCGTAATTTGAGTTTTAGAAGTAGATGGGCAGGTTTTGCAATTTTTATTCCTACATTTATTGAAATTATAATTTTTAGTGGAGTAATTATTATATTCAAAACTATCCATAGCACAATGTTGATAATTTGATATCGGTCTAAACAATTCCCAACATAAATTGAAAATACCGGGCTATATCTATTAAATTATATAATAATAAGTATCAATATGTTTGCCAGTCACTAAAACATATAAGTAGTGTAATTCATAATAGTATAAGTAAAATTATTAGTGTGACAATATAACACAGACAGTCAATATAACATAGAAGTCACTTGTGGATGACCCTGGTACTGTTTAGGTATTAGTGCGATTTGGAATAATAAAACCTGTTTTTATTTGCGCAATGGTCCTAAAAAATCATTAAAATATAAAATAAAAGACTAAGTATGTTCAAATGTATTCATTAAATGCTTGTTTTATGCACAATTTTTGACGAGGAAAAGGATAAGACCAATTCCATCACTTTATAGGACTAACTGTTCTCGAGAAATTTTAGGTTTTTCGCATTTTTGGTACGCCGCTTTTGCAAATACGTTCCGTGTTACAAAATAACAAGAAAGATCCATCATGCATAAAGCATTGATTATGAAAGACTGTCCAACTAAAATGCAATTTTATTTAAACATCTCAAAAATGCGATACATTCAGCTGTGGTATTTTTTTAATGATCACAGAACTACAATAATTTATTTTAATTGAAAACTTCAAACTTCGTCGAAATAAATGAACTTTATTCAAAGGACGTCATCGAAATGTAAATCTTCTAGCTCTCTATGTAAATGCGGTGAATATTTCATTCACACACTTTTTCATACGTATAGATATGCCACTTGTGGGAGACCCTGGTGCTGATAAGATTTTGGTACGATTCGAGATAGAAAAACCTGCCTTTTATTTTTATTTTTAGAAACGGTCCGCAAAAATGGCATATATCCAGTCCAGCAAAAGAAAAAAAAAAAAATGGAACCAATTTCACAAAATTGTGTAGATAATTCACATGTGAGCGACCCAGGTGCTGATTAGCTTTTTGTACGATTTGGAAACAGAGAACTTGCCTTTTCTTACGAAATGGCCTGTAAAAATCGTCAATATATAAAATAAAAGTCTACGTATGCTGAAATATATTCAATAAATAATTGTTTTATACCTAAAAATAAGCAAGAATAAGACCAACCCCATGACTCTAAGACTAACCGTTCTTGAGATATTTTATATTTTTATTTCTTGTATTTTTGCAACGCCCCCTTTAAAATTTGCAAATTACTTTGAAAATTTTATAAAATATTTAAATTAACCCATAAAAATATAACAAAGATTTGAGAAAAATAGCCTTAGTTGTTTTTTAAATAGAAATTTAAATAATAACGACACCCATATTATAGGAAGAAAGAATACTTCTAGTTGTAAGGATTAACTATTTCTATTCTCGACTTCTTATTTTTGAATCAATACTTTTCAAACAGTACTCCCCGCAGAAAGAAGAGTCTAAATTTAAATAGCAGACGTGCAGATTGAGTTGGCAACCAGGTTATAAAAAGGCGAGGTGAGAAGCAGGTGGGAGATGAAACGAGTTGGTACATGGAGCGTGGCGTGTGTGGATGCAGACGATGGTAGAAAGGATGGACCCTGTACATTCTGATTTATTATTTGTAAATTACGTTAATGGAGTTTATTTTATGATTTATACAGTTTTAGGATAAACTTATTGTTTTTATAAAAGGATGCTTGCGTGTTCATTCCGACATATTTACATAGTAACCCAATGAAAACGAAAATTGAATTAAAAGAGCAAATTCAGTATTATTTCAAATAATGATACGTGTTATTTTGTGCCATAGAGCTCAATGGATTATTCAAAAGAAGAAAGAAAAATGAATTTTAGGTCTGTGTCAAATTTTTCACTTTGTTTTTCATTTTTTTCTGAAATGATTGTTTTAGTCAAAGAGTCCAGAACACTTTGATATTTTGTAAAACCCAGATTTTCATCCGCTCTCCTTAACTTTCCACATGCCCAGTTCACATCACCCGAAATTTGCTATCGAATTGGGCGCCGTTCCGAGTTTCTTCAACATTATCTGAAACCATCGCAAGCGTCGGAGCAAACAATCGCCGTTGGATTGTCCACTCCTATTCCATTTCAATTTCTTGCATCGATCGGAAAAGAGGCTTACTTCCTCATCGTTGATTCTCTCAGTTCTAAAACAGACTGGAGGCTTACATTTTCCTTCTTACCGTCTAAAGGATTTTAGAGTAGTTTTTAATTCTTTTTCACGGTGGCCCGTTTGTATTGAATGACAAATGAATCTGCGGTTTATTTTATGTGCGTTAGGTACTTGGTAATCAAACATCTTTCAAAATCATTTTATATTTAAATATACTATAACGGAAAGGGCTCAACTCGACTTCCTCACTCCAGAAGCTATTTTTTAAATGGCTTGCGATTATGTTTTTTGAATTTTACGAAAGAACAAAAAGGTTGAAAAATTGAAAATTCTGTATCGTTTGTCCAAGGAATCCCAATTATAGTGTATTACCTTTCATGTTAAATAGTTTAAAGAACTCTCTCGATTGCTACCAAACTTGTAGATGTATCCTCCCTGGGGGTAACAGGCACCCTCAGGGGAGGGGGGCAATGATGTCATGAACCCCAAAATTGTATCCTCGCTATTTTTTCCTACAACGAGTTTCATAAACATTGAGCCATAAATAACTCATTTTTTCCATAATTACGTCAAATGTATCTTATGCTGCCATAAAAAGAGAATATAAAATGTCAAATCCATTTCGAAGTTTTCGTTCGATTTTCAAAAAGTTCTATTTCGTTCTAGATTTTTCGGTAACAACGCCGGATATAAAGTTTTGCGGTTAAATAACGTGGTTTTGTGTGTTTTTACACATTCCAACATAGCTGAAAACTGTTCATGACTTTGTTCATTCATTCATTCATTCTGTCTGTCTGTCTGATCCCACGATAACTGCCGTAGAAAGAACTTTAGCGGAATAAAATTTTAGTATGTTGTTGAGACGGTCTATGGAATATATGGGAATGCAAATGAATAATATCATCCAATTAGTTTTGGATTGAACCCGGGTTGAAAAAGTGAAATATATTGAATTCTATGGGATCTCATTTTTCAAATATTTTTTAAGGGAAGTTGAAATTTGCAAATTATTTTGAAAATTTTAGAAAATATTCAAATTAACCCATAAAAATATAACAAAGATTTGAGCAAAATAGCCTTGGTAGTTTTTTAAATAGAAATTTAAATAATAACGACACCCGTATTATAGGAAGAGATCACGTTACCCACTTCAAAATAAAATAGGGCATCCATCCTTTTTCCCAGTGTTAAAAGTCGTAATATTTAAAGTTCTTTTAAATTTATATTGAGTGCTGCTTCCGTCCTAAAACGGCTTCATATTTGCGTATTTTCTGTGCATCTTTATTCTGTCCCAACGTAATTACAATATTTTTGAGTTTAAATGATCATCCAACTTTGTTTATTTGTACAACGAAGTCTAATTTTTACGTATGCAAAATGTAAACAAATCAAGCTGTAAGGTGAGTCGTATAAGAATTTCTGAATTTTTTAACTCAAAATTATTTAGCTCTGGAGTCTGGAATATACGTGATATGAATAAAATAGTCATTGATTTTACATAGAGGAGCAGACGATTTTAAAGCCTTTCCTTTTTCGATGAAGTTTTAAACATGGAGTTAGAAAGTACTTTTAACCGCCTTGGTTTTAAGTTTCCAAGTAAAATAAATTATTGTAGTACTGTGATAATTTAAAAAATATCGCCGCTGAAAGAATCGCATTTTAGAGATGTTTAAATAAAATTGCCTTGCAGTTGGAAAGTGTTTTACAATCAATGCTTTATGCATGATTGATCTTTATTCCCGCTGTCACCCCTCCTTCTAATTCTCAAAAGTCGAAATGGGTTCATTTCGTTTTTTCGACTTCGGCTTTGTTGGTTCCGATGAAGGGGATCCAGCATGTCTTCGAAAGAGCGGTTTGCTGCATTTTTTTAATGTGTGCTAAAATTCGTTGCTCAAATTGTCTATCATTTTGATAGATCAGTCAGTCAGTTAGTTCAGTGTTTATTATATAGATAAGTGTTTCACAATATGTTTCGTCATAATTATAGGTTAATACTCTTTTAGAAATAACTAAAACATATTTGTTAGTACAGTAAGAACTTTCTCTCTTGTCTTTTATAAACAACCCCAACGATACCTTTCTGTACTAATCTATAAAAACCAGACAGTTAACGCTTTGCATCGCCGCATGCGCCCCCGCCTTACTGGTGTAAGATTTTTTTATTTCTCAAAATGCCCAAAGTACGATAAAAACTTTTCCTGAAAACATGAGAAGAATGGGAGAATATAGGAAAGAAATTCCCTTACAAGATATTTCCAGTCTTAAGTATAATATTTTTTTTTGTTAATTTGCAGCTTTTCTATAATATAACAAAGGTTACGGGTTCAGAATGAAAGTGAACCGTGACCGGCATGGATTGAATAGGGGCACGATGCCGTATATCTGAAAGTCACTTTCATAAAATGAGGCTGTGTTTGTTTACGTGGGTTCATAAATGTTATCGAAGGTCTTATAAATGGGCAATACTATAAATTGTCATGTCGCCATTCTGTGCGCCATGGACGTTTTTGTGTTTCCGAGAGAAAAACTCTCTTTTCTCTCCTGTGCCTGTATAAAAGGTTGCTAAGCCTTGTCTGGATTGCCGAGCTTTGAGTTTTCGTGTTTCGTTCGAAACCGTTGGCTCGAAGGAGGATTTCTGTCTCTGCCGGAGAGTGACGCCGCATCGCGTGTTGCTGGGGCGCTCGCCTGCCTGCCAATCAGGAGGCGGTTTTTTGGAGAAGAGAGAAGTTCGTATTTTTGCTCTCGGTCTTCGCTCCTGGACTTGGATGAAGTGAAGACGCTGTGAATTTTGTCTTAAAAACTTTAAGACAAAGCCTTGGCCAAAATGGCTAGTTTCTCGTCGTTGGAATGATCGTTTCGGAGAGAAACCTTTCCTGTTTGGAGAAGACGAAGAAGCTCTTGTTCCGGCAGAATTTCTAAATTTCTTTACAAAAATTCTAAATTCTTTTTTTTTATTTTAGGAAGTTCCAGAGTTCCGTTGAGTGGTCCGTGTATTTTTAAGTCATGTTTCGATTCCTAAAACTAGTCGAAGATCTGAGTTTTGCCTGACTGAATTTGGAATGATGAGAATCCCCTTTATTTGAAGAACTATTTTCCTGGTTGGAACGAATTTCTACTTTTCTTACGAACGGTATCATGAACGCTGCGTTGGAACATTTCCTTTTTTGGTTCTACACGGGAACTTGAGGTAAAATTTGAGATAGAAATTTCTGGAACTAGAGTTCCAAATTGAAGGAATTATTTGTTGTATACAGGCACAAGGAATTAGTTTGATAATAATTACAACTCTATTATGAAATTTATTGATAAATTGATTATTGAATGATATTTGCTAAAAAGGAAATTAAGTTGTAATATTTGAAATAATGAGTAAACGTACTATTGAAATTGATAATTAAAAGATAAATGATGAAAAGCTAATTAATAAATATTTGTTTGATTGATATACTAATGTGTGCTCATTCTAGTATTCTTTCATTTTTCTTTCTTATCTGTTATCATCTGGAAACTAATTCTTCCAGAATGGGAAATGTTTACACTAATAATAAGTTTAATTCCTGGGTTGAAATTAATGTACTAACCACTGTTGTAATCTTGTTTGAGTTCGAATCCACTTTTGGCATTTTTACATTTGAGGCCAAGTGCGATTCGACAAAATGGACGATTATAAAGTACTCTTCTACTTCAACCCAAGATCGTGACTCTTGTAAGAACTATTTCAATTGACTTTACTCTGAATTAAACTTTCAATAACTTAATGACTAGAGTTCGACGAAGGAATCGCGACATTTAACACATAAACAACTTTATTGACAGCTACCTTCGCTGGGAATTCAACACACACATATATTAAATATATATTACAAATCTATATACAAATTTTTACAACGATAGCATTACAAATTCTACCCTAAACATACTAATGTACCATGAAATTCAGACCTAACTGATTGCTAAAATGACTCTTCCATGGACGATCCGAACACACACTCATGCGCAAACTCGTCAGAATGGCTGAGCCGTCATTCTAAAGTCTGCCCTTCTTATAACTCTGGCCCATCGTGAGTATGTGATTCTTCGGAATAAAAGTTGAGAAGTTTAGGACATCCATTAAAATCGGGAAAAAGTAAAATTATAATAAAATGATTATAAATAATAGAATCCTCACACGATCTTACAACATTGATTCTCTCTTTCGCCACTTTGAGAAGAAATTGGTAACAATCTAAAATCTGAGTTTAAGCAACACCCACTCAATAAGTGAAGAAGCGCCTTTAACTGTGGGAAGACGGCTTTGGTCAAAAATTCAATTGCTATAAAATAGGCTTGTTTTGTGTTAAAGCTTTACTAAATTCCCTTACTCTAATTCTTGGTCTTTTGTGCTGTCTGTATTCTTTTGATAACATTTAAATTTGATTTTTGTATGAATATTTCATTTTTTGTGACGGGTTTGATTGCATCCGGGGTTTCCGCTGACAGATCAGGCCGTTCCTTTACTCTTTTCTCTAAAACTAAAATGTATCTGTAGGAAATTCACTCAGCAGAATAAAATGACGCCCTCTCTCATTTTTAGATCATAGGCTAATTTTCTTTTAATACTTCTGTTTGTCAGTAATGGTCGATGTGAATAATGAGCATTGAGAAATTTAACATTACCATTTCTTTTTTACTGAAAGTTTCGCCTCCAAAACGTTATATGTAACAGTTATACTTTTTTCGTGACGTGATTCCACAAGATATTTGCATTTATTTGGTATTTTAATTAAATATTTGACAAAGAGTTTTTGACGGAAAAAATAATATTCTGAGTTCAGAATTTTAGCAGAAAAAATACTTTCGGAATGTCCTTGCGTATATATAAATAATAAATCTATATAAATAAAAATGAAAATCTGTCTGTCTGTCTGTCTGTCTGTCTGTCTGTCTGTCTGTCTGTCTGTTTGTCACACCATCACGGGAGAACGGCTAAACCGAATTTGATGAAATTTTGTGGGTAGCCCAGAAATAGCCCCACTTAAAATTATATCCGTGTTTTGAGTTTCTACGACCAGTGGTTCTCGAGATATTAGTAAAAAACGAAATTTTCGTTTGTCTCATCATCACGGAAAAACGGCTGAACCGAATTTAATGAAATTTGGTGAATAGCCTTGAAATATCCCCCCATAACTTTTGTCCAAGTTTCGAGTTTCTGAGACCTGGGGTTGTCGAGATATTAATGAAAAACGGAACTTTTTCCTAGGAGTTCTACTCCCTAACTCCGTGGTTTATCCAAACGAAAAGCTTGAAAATCGTTTGAAAGTGAATTAAAATTTAATCTCTGAGTTTGATGGGAGATTTTTTGCGTTAATTAGTCACTTTCTGAAAACATGAATTGTTTGAAAACATGATTTAAAGGGGAAATCTATCTCCATGGTTCATGGTTTATTTAAAACAAGCTTTTACGGAACAATGAGAAGTATAGAGAAATCAAAATCGTTATTTAATTTCGCAGTTTATGTTATAAGACATGACATATTTAACATGTTAGAAGATTCTATCTTATATCATGTTACTCAGAAGCGCAATTAAGTTAAATCTGTCTGTTAATTTTAATAATTATTTTTTCGATTTGAATAATAAATAAATGGATATAAAAATATATTTTAGAAAAGAACGAGCATTTTTGACTGGATAATATCAATTACGGTCTTCAGGTTTAAAAATTATTATTATTTATATTTTCGGGGATTATTGATTCAAGGATTATTCATATTTTCAAGTTATTATGCAATTATTTTATTATGACAAAAATTGTTTAAACTCATATATTGTATGTTGTACGAATCTTCTACAAATACACGTGTATATCTTTTAATCTACGAGAATATAAGTAGTACAGGTATATTGACATATGTTTTGATATATATTGGCACATATTGGAATCAATTACGACCTTCTGGTATAAAGAGTACGGATATTATTGATGTTTTCAATTTATTACGTCATCTCTTTTATTTTGGCAAATATTTTTGAGACGCATATTGTAATACGGGTAATCTTCTACTAACACATTGGCATATTTTCTGATCTGCGACAATATAATTAGTACGGGGTTGCATATATTCATTCAATTCCTATTTTTTCTTCTGTAAATTTGCTTACAAAAGGGGGTAGGATGTTTTATTCTTCAGATCTGATCGTGAAGATAATTTTGCATAGTGAGAACATATATTCTTAAACTTCTCTTTAGGAGCAATAAATTTAATATTTTAACAGAATTTGCACATGATTGCGAACTTTAAGTTTCTTTAAATTATACACTCCGTACGAATAACGGGTGTGCTGTTAGTGGTTAATAAATTTTAACATTTTAGGAGGATATATCATGTTGCTCGGCATCGCAATTAAATTAAATGTGTTTGTTAATGTTTTTATTATTTTTTTTTCGATTTAAATAATAAATAAATGGATAAATGGATATAAAAGTATATCTTATGAATGGACGGTTTGATTTTTCTTTTAATTATATTAATTGCTGACTGCGTACATCAATTTCATTTATTTTGGCAAAGAGTTTTCAAGCTTATATCGTATTTAGCTACTAAACTCATATATTGTGTTTAGCCAATAAATTCATATAGCCGATTGTTGAAACAGAAAAAGAGTAGAGCGGGTATATCTTCTAATACAATTGTAGTGTTTTCATTTAGTATATTGAAACGGGATAAGAATATTTCATTCAGATCTGCAAATTCAAAGCTACAAATTTGGAGGGATATCGCTAATTTGACAACTTTTCTTAAACTTTGCTAAATTGACGGAAATGTCGCCAAATTGATATAAACGACACACAAACAGCTGCCATAAACCTTCGGGTTGGTCGTGTGGCTTGGGTCTTCTACATATCAATGAAATTTTTTTTTTGTTTTGTTAGAAGAGAGTACTGAAATGATGTTTGGTTAGCATTTATCTGTCAGACCAACCATCCTACTTAGTAATACATTTAGCGAATTTTTAAAATGTCACCAAATTGATAAAAATGTTTTCAAATCTATAAAAATATCTTGAAATTGATAAAATTGCGCTACATAAATGATATTAATTGTTTTTTGTTAGGGGATAGTATTGTGATGATATTTCGTCAATTTGTCGCAAAGTGGAACTGTCAGTTCTACAGTCCCACTTGGCGATAAATTTGGCGATTTTTTAAAATGTCGCTAATTTGACGAAACTGTCGCCAAATGTTCCATAGAAATATAACTATTTAGACGATATTTTTTCTACCAATTTATTTGAAGCAAATGATATCATGTCACTTAGCAACGGATTTAAATCCAATGTGTTTATGCGGCAGACGATTTTTATTAAATCCTTTCCGATTTGAATAATGAAGATATGTATATAAAATAAATTTCATTGCCATTTCATTTTGGACTGGATAATATCAATTATACTCTTCAGGTTTAAACATTATTATTATTGATATTTTCCGGAATTATTGATTCAGGGAATATTGATATTTTAAAGTTATTACGCCATTGTTTTATTGCGGCAAAAATTGCTGACACACGCATATTGTACGTTGTACGAGTAATCTTCTAGGAATGCACTGGTATATCTTCTAACCTACGAGAATATAAGTAGTACAGGTATATTGGCAAATATTTTGACATATATTGGCATATATATTGGAATCAAGTACAGTCTTCTGGTATGAAGTTTAAGGGGATTAATTATATATTCAATTTATTACGTCGTCTGTTGTATTTTACCAAAAAACATTTGTGACTCATATTGCAAAACGGGTAATCTTCTACTAATAATCGGACATTATAAGTAGTACGTGTATATCTTCCCATATAATTTTAGCACTTTAATTTTGACATATATTGGAATAAATGGCTGTCTTCAGATTTAAGGATTACGGGTTTATTGGTATTTTCAATTTATACATGTAATCTACTAATACAGGTTATATTTTCTAATATTCGCGTATATAATTAGTACGGGTCCCATACAATTTTAACGCTTTTATTTTGCATATATTGATTCAATTCCATATTTTTTTTATATATGCTTACATAAGGGGTCCAAGATGTTTTATTCTTCAGATATGTCCATGAAGATAATTTTATATAGCGAGAACAGAGATTCTTAAACTTCTTTTTAGGAGCATTGTATTAAATATTTTAACAGAATATTTTGATTAAACATGTCATTTAGTATACTATAAGAATTTGGGCATGATTATGAATTTGAAGTTTCTTTATATTATATACTCCGTACGAAGAACGGGTATCCTGCTAGTCTATATAAATAAAATTGAAAATCTGTCTGTCTGTCTGTCTGTCTGTTTGTCCCATTATCACGGGAGAACGGCTGAACCGAATTTGATGAAATTTTGTGGGTAGCCTAGAAATAGCCCCACTTAAAATTTAGTCTATAGTTGGAATTTCTACAACCAGTGGTTCTCGAGATATTAGTAAAAAACGAAACTTTCGTTTGTCTCATCATCACGAGAGAACGGCAGAACCGAATTTAATGAAATTTTGTGGATGGCCTTGAAATAGCTCCCCATAAATTTTGCCCAAGTTTCGAGTTTCTAAGACCAGGGGTTGTCGAGATATAAATGAAAAACCGAACTTTTTTTATAGGAGTTCTACTCTCCAACTCCGTGGTTTATCCAAACGGAAAGGATAAAAATCATTTGTTAAAAGCGTCAAAGGGAATTAAAATTTTATTTTTGAGTTTAATGCAGGATTTTTGCATTAAATAGTCACTATCTGAAAGCATGAATTGTTTGAAACATGAATTTAAATGGAAAAATCTACCTCCATGTTTTATATTTCACAAGATTTTACTCAACGATTAGAAGTATAACGAAATTAAAATGGTTATTTAATTTCGCATTTTATGAGGAAGATTCTATCTTATATCATGTTTCTCGGCAAAGGAATGGAATTAAATGTGTTTGTTAATGATTATTATTATTTTTTCGATTTGAATAATAAATAAATGGTTATTAAAATATATCTTATAAATGAACGGTTTGATTTCTTTTAATTATATTAATTGCGAACTGCATACATCACTTTCATGTATTTTAGCAAATAGGTTTTAAGCTTATATATTGTGTTTAGCTAATAAACTCATATTCTGTTTACCCAATAAATTCATTTATCCAATTGTTTAAACAGAAAAAGAGTAGAATGGGCATATCTTCTAATAATATTTTAGTGTTTTCATTTAGTATATACAAACTGGATCGCGATATTTTATTCAGATCTGCGAATTTAGAGCTACGAATTTGGCTGGATATCGCTAACTTGGCAAATTTCTCAAAAGTTGCCAAATTGATTGAAATGTCCCCAAATTGATAAAAATGACGTAAATCCATGAATTTTATTTTGTTTTGTTAAAAGAAAGTACTGAAATGGTGTTTCGTTAGCATTTGTCTGTCAGTCCAACCGCCCTACTTATATAATGTCACCAAATTGATAAAAATATTTATAAATCCATAAAAATATTTTGAAATTGATAAATTGCCCTAAATAAACGAAATTGTGTTTTTTTTAGGGGATAATATTTTGATGATGGTTCGTCAATTTATCGCCAAGTGGGACTGTCAGTTCTACAGTCCCAATTGGCGATAGATTTGGCGATTTTTTAAAATGCCGCCAAACCTTCATTAGAGATATTCAGACGATATTTTGACCACCAATTTATTTGAAGCAAATCATAACATGTCGCTTAACAACGGATTTAAATGTAATGTGTTTATGAGGAAGAAGATTTTTATTAAATCTTTTCCGATTTTAATGATGAAGATATGTATATAAAATAAATTTCATTGCCATCGTATTTTTGACTGGATAATATCAATTACGATCTTCATGTTTAAACATTATTATTATTGATGTTTTCGGGGATTATTGATTCAGAGATTATTGATATTTTCAATTTGTTATGGCATTGTTTTATTGCGGCAAAAATTGTTGAAACTCATATATTGTGAGTTGAACGAGTAATCTTCTACAATATATCTTCTAATGTAAGAGAATATAAGTAGTACATGTATATTGGCATATATTGGAATCAAGCCTTCCGGTATGAAGATTACGGGGATTATTGATATTTTTAATTTATTAAGTAATCTGTTATATATTGGCAAACATTTTTCAAACTAAATAATATAATACGGGTAATCTTTTACTAACACTAGGACATATCTTCTAATCTAAGACATTATAAATGGTACGGGTTTATCTTCCCATATAATTTTAGCACTTTCATTTGGGCACATATTGGAATTAATTACTGCCTACTGGTTTAAAGATTACGGATTTATTGATATTTTCAATTTATATATGTAATCTACTAATACAGGTTATAGCTTCTAATATTCGCGTACATAAGTGGTACGGGTCCCATACAATACGCTATTATTTTGCATATATTGATTCAATTCCATGCTTTTTACTTTCCCTGCAATACATGGTAATGTATAGGGAAAGTATTGGAATCATGCCGAAAATCGCAACTCGAGTTTTCGACGGATCTACACGTTTCGAGACCTCTAGAATACGAAAAAACCATTTTTAGCGTGACGTCTGTGTGTGTGTCTGTGTGTCTGTGTGTCTGTCTGTCTGTCTGTGTGTCTGTCTGTCTGTCTGTGCAGATTTTGTATCCACTCTAACTAAAAAACTAATGGACCGAATTTCACAAAATTTTGTAGGTAAGTCACTTGTGGGCGGGGCTGGTGCTGATTAGTTTTGGGTACGATTCGAAATAAAAGAACCCGCCTTTTTTGTGAAATGGCCCGCAAAAGCTTGTATCCACTGTAGCTGAAAAACTAATGGACCGAATTTCACAAAATTCGGTAGATGAGTCACGTATAGGTCACCCTGGTGCTGATTAGATTTTGGTACGATTCAGAAGAAAATAACCTGCCTTTTCTTGCAAAATGGCCCGCAAAAATTGCCAAAATCTAAAATAAAAACTGGGTATATTCAAATATATCAATTAAATGCTGATTTAATACGTAATTTTTAACGACGAAAAGAATAAGACCAACCCCATTACACTAGGACTAGCCGTTCTCGAGATATTTTAGTTTTTCGTATTTTCTCTACGCCACCTTTGAAAATAAGTCCGGTTACCGAATGAGAACGAAAATTGAATTAAAAGTGAAATAAATGTAATTAAAATAAAGATAACGTGAATATAAGTCTGCAGGGAAAGTCATGTGCTGTCCACATCAGATTTTTTTAAATTTGCTTACAAAAAAGGCGAGGATATTTTATTCTTCAGATCTACCCGTGAAGATAATTTTGAATAACGAAAACAGCCATTCCTTAACTTCTTTTTAGGAGCATTATGTTAAATATTTTAACAGAATATTTTGATTAAAAATGCCATTAAGTATACTATAGGAATTTGCACATGATTGTGAATTTCAAGTTTATTTATATTATATACTCCGTACGAAGAACGGGTATGCTGCTAGTATATATATATATATTGTTGCGAACGTGTAATATTCTCTCACTGGCGTCTCTCGTCTCTATCGCAGACCAAACGGTGCCATCGGAGTGTTTTCTCTAGAAGATAGTGGTACGAACATTCTTTCCCGGACGTCACTCACTCTATAGTTACCAGAATTTCGAATCAGAAAAATAGTTTCCAGATTCGGCGATTTATCGCAAATTTGGTGACTTTCCGAAATCTTGAGAAACATCGCCAAATAATGATTATTTTACGAGATATTAGATAATTCTGGATATTTCTACAGAGAGATTTCTAGAAGTTTCCATAGAGCGACTATAAAAAGGACTCATCACTACGTTGAAGTTCAGTTGACAAGTTGACACTATACGAGCTACAGTAGACTGTGACTTTTGTCAATGTTTTGAGAATAGTAGCTATTGTTTTGTGAAAGTATATTTTCATCAGTATTTTGAGAATAATATCGGTTATTCTGTGAAATGAATGGAGCATTAAATTGCTGTTTGATTGTATACATACTGTTCCTGTTTACTTTATTCTTGTGAATAAACGTATGCTATCCAAAAACATGGACTCGTACTTGTATCCTACGTCTACATCCACGATTCTAGCGAGTACGTTTCGTAACAATATATATATATATATATATATATATATATATATATATATATATATATATAATGTTATACCTCCAACACTAATTTACAGACTGGATCAAATGTTTCTCAACTTGCATTTGTCTAAATATCTTTTCATCCCATCTGAGTTATACAAAATATAAATTTATAAACCAGCTGAACTGGGAAAACATTCACATTATAGCCAATAGAGTATCATAATTTCTTTATATATGATACATAAATTTTAAGCCTTTCCCAATAACGCGCCCTTTTCCTTCACAATTAGTATTCCAAATTCCTATCTCATGTTCAGCACATATTGCAATCATATTGCAACCTTATTAAATTCTATCCCAGGTCACTCATATTAACAAATCTGCAATCACTTTCTTTTTTTCATCGATCATACCACATATAGGGTCACTCATCTTAACCCTGTTAACGTTCTAATATGAAACTGCATTCCGAATCACATTTTTTAAAGCCTAATGAACGCAAAGACAACAGCTACATGCCTTGTATCACACCTTTCCCCTCCAATATAAATGCAATGTGTACTTGTAGAGAACGACTCGGACTGAATGGAGATTTCTTGAGAGTTGGACGCCGGAGCTTGGCTGTCCGATGTCATTATATCTATTTCGAGTGTGATATAATAAAGTCGATTTTGGTTATGTGAAAATGACTCTTCTCTGGATTATTTTCCTCGTATATTACATATATACAATATTTATATATTTTCTACTCAAACAGCTATCATTCTTTCTACTCTGTCGCACTACCTCTGCATCCGAATCCGTAAAAATACAGTAGCATTTTGTTCGTTAAGTATAGCGCTTAGCTGTTGAATTTTTATTTCGCAAAACACACACAGAATCTGAAAAAATAAGGTATTGGAAGGAAAAATAAGAACACACTGGGAAAAAAAATGTTATTTCCATAATGTTTCTGGTTTTTTGAGATAAGTTTTGCTTTTTCACTTTCCCTGCAATACATGAAGAGCTATTAGAAAAGTATTGGAATCATGTCGAAAATCGGTTTAGCGTGACGTTTGTGTGTCTGTCAGTGCAATATATGCAATCGCTCTAACTCTGAAACTAATTGACCAATCATACAATTTTATAGGTAAGTCAATTGTGTGTTACCCTGGTGCTGATTCGATTTTGGTACGATTCGGAATAAAAGGATCTGCCTTTTATGCGAAATGGCCGGAAAAAATTGTATAATTGTATGTAGCACACTAGCTGAGAAACTAATTTATCAAATTTTGCAAAATGTGGTAGATAAATTGTTTGTGGGTTACCTTGGTGCTGATTAGATTTTGGTACGATTTGAAGAAAAAAAGAATCTGCTTTTTTTGTGAAATTGCCCGCAGAAATTGCTAAGATGTAAAATAAAATTCTACGAATGCATTAAATTCATGTTTTATACTTAATTTTCGACAACTAAAAGAATAAAACCAACCTCATTACTCTAAGATGGACCATTCTCGATATATTTCAGTTTCTTTTAAATTGGGGACTATCAGTCTTTCCTATCAAAAGTCAATGTTTCCCACCATCCGTCGGTCTCTCTCCCCAGCTTTAGAGGTATGGTGATAGAGTCAAGCTGAAGCATAAACAATAACAAAAAAAATAATAATAGCGCTGAAACCAAGCGGATTCACATGCTGTTTACGATCCGCGAATTCAATAAAAATCAAGAGACCGTATTTTGACGGCACGGCAGAATTTTCAACAATAAAAACGATTTATTTGAACTAAAGGTAAACTTTTAAAATATATTAAATGACCCCCTATGTTAATTAAATAAGCTTTAAGCAACCGTGAATAAGATGACACCCTGACGTTCAGCTGAATCTTTTCTTTCAGACGATTAAAAAATGTTAAAGGAGATATGGGGTCATGATGACAAACTCTCGAAGCGTTCAAATATCGACTGCTACAGTCGTTATTCCGCAGAGAAATTCATCTGAACACAACAGAGTCAGTTGTATATATCCTATATCGAGTTCATTGGCCCCTGGAGGTAGCGTCTTTTCAGAGACTGATTATTTGGGTTCTAAACCCCACTGTTGATACATTAATGTGTCTGCCCCACGCAAGTCCAGGTAACGATGGGCCATAGCCTCAGAGCTAAGTTCCCCTCGCTGACGTAGCTCCGAGAAAGCAATTGTCTGGGAGCTGAGCCCTCGTGTTGACATCTTAAAAATTCAACCTCCGTGCAGATCTCGGAGGGTTCTCGATCATTGTGGGATCTTTACTCAGAATTCATACCTCACATGGAGCGTGGGGTCATTGGCATGCTGTGTTTTGAGGATATTTTTCCAGCAGAACCTTTTAGGGACTTAAAGAGGTTTTTCATTATAGTGAAAAAACCATTTAACAATATTTCTTAACATTTTGTAATTACGTCCCTTGAGGGTTATTCTGATACTTATTACATTTTGGTATGATTCGGAAAAATATAGCAGAAATTTCCTTTGCGAAATGACCCGCAAAGATCGTTAAAATGTGAAATAAATCAGTAAAATTGATGAAATATATTAATGAAGTACTTGTTTTTCATGTAGCTTTTGGCAGTACAACGAATAAGACTAACCCCATGACTCTAGAATGAGCCGTTCCCTGGATATTTTAGTTTTTGGAATTTTGAAGAACTGAAGACTTTAAAGTGCATTAATTCGATAAATGAAACGAACATGCATTAAAACTGCCAATTGGATATATTATCCGAAAAGTATCCATGTGTTGTTTTCTGCAATTGAACTCAATTTAATACATTATGAAATAAAAAAATAAGAAAATGAATTTGAATGTGTAGGGAAAGTCATGTGCTACTCACATCAGATTTTTTTTTCATATTACAGTATAAGGTACTAGAAGTTGTATATAATTCAAGAATGAATTAAGAAACATTCATATTCTTGTATTGTTCAGAATATCATCATTGCGCTAAAATATACATGTCAAACAGTGTATACTTTTCAAATATTTCCGAATCTAAAAATAATATCTATTGACAGTAGAAAGTAAAAGATTAAGTATCCCTTTTAGTTTAATATCTCAACTGCAGCACGTTCGCGGCGAATATTTCTGAAAGTACAATTCTAACTCAAGAGAATAGAATAAGGCAGTGCTTAAACAGCTAATTTCCAGAATGTGTTTGACGTGTGAAATATGCCGAGATTCCTTGATAATTGATACGTTAATCGATGTTAAGTTTTATGATCCCTTTTTTTTTCTTTTTGACTTTCAGTCTGTCTCGAACTGAAGAAGGGATCCAACGTATTTTCGAAATAGCTGTATGCTGCATGGTTTATTAATGTGTACTTCATGACGTTGTTTAGGGAGTCTCAGGAGTCATAAACAGAGTTCCTTCCAATGCTTTCCATTTTATTTTGTAAATTTTCTCCTATACATTGATGCTATCTAAACATTGTATGGTTAATAAGTGAATACCTGTAACATATATGATTATTTTTTCAATAAGGTAGATCTGAGAATATTTTTTTTAATTGTATAATATTAACGAATTTAATTTTTTTTTATGAATGTTTGATTAAAATTTAATTAAATTTTAAATTACAATTTAAATTTAATTTTTAACAAGATATAGATACTTTAGCATTTTAGATATTTAGATACTTTTGCATCCTAATCAGCAACATTTTTGTTTCTGGAAGCAATGGTTTGGTTTTAATGATGTGCGCAAGCGACCTATATCAAAATAAAATTTTCATAAATTCGTGAATATTATATAATTTAAAAAAATATTATTCTCAGATCCACCTTATTGAAAAAATAATCATCTATGCTATAGGTATTCACTTCATGAGCTATAAAATGTAGACATTTTATGATGATTATTGATGAGGTATTATTGATGTATAGGAGAAAAGTTACAAAATGAAATGGGAACATGGGAATTCACTTTAAGACTCCTGAAATATCTTAAGTTCTTCCTAATGGGTCATACTATCAACCATTTTATCTGTTTGAGGATTCTGCAATGCCTGAGGATTGTGACAAGATTGTGTGTTGAAAGTGAGGATTGTGACGTTGCAAGTTTAAAAGGGGTCACATACGTAACACGTTTCATTAATTTTATATTTAATTGGCAACGGCTTACAGAAGAGTCCTTTATTTTTCTAAACGTAGAAAAAGCAATAAAAAATGAAGATAAAACAGAAGAAAGGGAAATAATTTAATATTTTATGATAATAAGTCATGTAAATAGCAAAATTTGTGTAAAAATCCACGTAAGTTATAATGGACTAGCCAAAAAGCATCTATTAATATAATGACAGAAAACATGATTATATAATTTGCCTTTGTATTTATATTCCTATTCATGGACTGAGATAATCCAGTGGTTATGGCGAGTGGAAGGCATAAGAAAGATCCGAGTTCGATCCTCATCGTTGACTTACACCATCTGTGTATCTACGCGGAGTATGGGTACAAGTCGAATCTATAAGTCCGAAAATCATCCCGAGAGGTGATGGGAATGGGAAAGACGGTATATAGTCCATGTGGTTATCAACTCCATTGGGTTCAGCCTGAATAGGGTGACTAAAGGGGCGAAATAGGATCTCCCCGTGGTGTGCAAGGGTAACGTGGTTTAACCGCAAACTTTCTTACGTTTCGGCTCCTATGCAGGCATGCTTCATATCACGTGTCAAGCCATTGAAAGAAAAAATCGCATTCGTTGGCACGAGTATAGTCGCATACGAGTCAAATTAAGTTCTGTGGTAATAGAAAGGTTTGCCACAAATATAACATCTATTTCTTTTCAATTTCCCTCCAAGTACTCAGAAAAGTAATTTAAGGAACAAGTTCTTGATATTTTTTTGTCGGAGGATCAGAAATGTTTTTTGACATAGGATAGTTTTTTTGCTATGACGATATTCTACCGCTTATTGGATTCCGAAAAAATACAGCAACGTTCGTTATTCTCCGTTTTACCGTTGTATGCGTTTTTATTTTTATTTTGCGGAACATCTGAAGAATCGGTATAATTTTTGAGATTCTGAGAAGAATGAAAGTTCGTAAAAATAAAGTAACACTTACTTCCTAAAATGTTCCTGGTGTTTTGTATAGACTTTTTTTATATTTCATAATCTATCTCGATGTTAATGTAAGACAGTTAAAAGTAATGAAAATAGTCAGAATCAGACTATTAAGATAGAATAATATAATTAGACTACTAACAGCGTCTATAATCAGAGTATAATCAGACTACTAACAGCGTCCATGAACCAGGACCGGAGTTACGTATCATGCGATCTTCAGCATAAAATAGTCTGGCTATAAAAAAGTAGCTCTTCAGCATTGAAATCCAGGACAATTTTGTTCAGTTCCCAAGGTTCAGCTTGCAAAGGTGTCGGAATGAACACGCAGGTATCTTTTAATAAAAACAACAAGTTTATTCTTAAACTGTAGAAATCATAAAATAAACTCCATTAACGTAATTTACAAATAATAAATCAGAATAAATCAAATAATAAATCAGAAGTACGTCTTTCCTACCATCATCTGCATCCACACCCGCCACGCTCCACGTACCAACTCGTATTATCTCTCACCTTCTGCTTCGCACTTCGCCTTTTTATAATCTGGTTGCCAGCTTCACTTTTCGTTCGCAATCTGTGCGTCTGCTATTTAAATTTAGACTCTTCTTTCCTCTGAGAAGACACTGCTTGAAAAAATAAGAAGTCGAGAATAGCAATTGTTAATCCTTACAGGCTGATTGAGACTGTATGTGCTTTATCTATTAACTATAACATTGCTACAACGTGTTCTCTGGGATCGTGAGTATATTTTCAGGGTACAAGAATGATCATGTATTTCTGAATAAGTAGCATTTTTATTGACAGCACCCGTAAATCATGAACAAGATATAGCTCATAACTTTTTAGCCATCTTATAAGGTCACAAAACAACCGTCAGGCATAATAAAACAGCCATACAATAATCAATTCATTCATGTAACAGAAAATTAAATTCTCATGATATTAACATATTCACTTTGATGTGTAATTCAACTCCTTTTAACTGAACCATGACCAGCTTTTAAATAACCTCTGTAAAAGTTGTCGAAAAAGCTATATGTAAGTGGGAAATTCTTAAAATAAGTATACAAAATTCGAACCATTTCTAAAACTCGCCCAATGTATCGCCAAGTTCAGGTGATTCGAAAACTCAAATAGTGATGGCTGCCTGTAATTGTTCTTTTTCCCCGAGGACAGGCAATGCGCCGTAAAAACCTTTTAGGGCTTCGTTGCAGTATTGTATAACGTTATATCTGTTTTCCCCATTGACAGTTTGGTTGAAAAATAACATTTAATTTGCGACTATTTTATTCAATAAACTTTTATTTCTGGAAAGAAATGAGATGTCACATCATATATCTTATGGTGTTGGAGGAAATGACGATTAAGGCATTTCCAGGATCATACATAACCAGGATCTTGGAAACAAGGGGGTGAACGACCGAATGATTCTGATTTACAGTGGTGTATTTATTACCCAAATGTAGACCCTATAGAGATTGCTCAGTTAACGTAGGGAAGTGGAATTATGACCCCCCCCCCTAGTCCTTTCGCTTACATCAATGCTATTTATATTTTATTTTCTCTATTTTGTATAACTTTCATTTTAAAATGAAAATTCCATAATACACCTACAAGCTATATCTCTTGAAGGACGTAATCTAATTTCATGCAACTTTTTTAATAAATGAGATTAAACTCAAAGAATGTTTTGATATGTTATATCCTCCTACACATCCCCTAAGAGAAGCGATAGTAAAAATGTCGATTTTGTTCGTCTGAAAGGATTGCATATAATCAATCGATTTACAGATCTTTTGACTGATCCGTTAAGTTGGATGAAGAGCGAATTTATTGCTTAAATATTCCCAATTTTAACCCGTGTTCGTTTTATTGAAGGTAACGGCGAGGTTATCGTCCAGGTAACGGCGAATGTTTTTGCTTGTCAAAAAATACGCCGGAGCATGAAAGAGTTCATCCGTTCTATTTTCGACCACAAGAATATATCGTTCTTTTTCTGAAAGCCATCCATCGATGCATCGCTGTGGGCTATGGCTAATCTTACTTTAAAAGAAACTGCGGTATATAAACGAAATATCGGAAAAATAGGAACAAAATTTAATATCTTTTGGACACAGCCCCGAAGATATGTTCCGCTACTTTGACATTTCGCAAGGCGAGGTCTTTATAACATAGTATAAAGTGGGATATATTCTCGCTGCAAAGCTAATTTGTCTATAAAGGAGTATAGAGAAAACTATAAACTTGCGCTAAATTATAAAGTCCATCGATTATACGCTATTAAAAAATAAATACTACGATGTTGCTATATTAAATTGATAGAATCTGATAGTTAATCGATAGAATCAAATAGTTGATCAATAGTGTCTAATAGGTTTCGATAGTTAATCACTAGTTTCCAATAGAATCCGATAGTTAATCGATAGTTTTAGATTGACTTGGTAGTTATTCGATAGGTTTTCGATAGTTAATCGATAGATTTCCGATAGTTAATCGATAGCTTTCCGATAGTGTATTGATAGTTTCCGATAGAATCGATGGTTTCAGATAAAATCGATAGTTAATCGATATATTTCCTATAATTAACCGATGGAATCAATTTATTACTATCGTTAAAATTCAAAACTCATTTGGTAATTTAGATAAAAATATTCTAATTGGGCATTTAAAATGATTTCTATGGATACCAATGAGTCTATGTACGTATTATGGATGTGTGAAGACATGAGCCGGTTATACTTTCTAGAGTTTATTCAAGTTAGCTTTGCTCGAAGTATGGTAATTGCTTTATAAGTCGAAATTGGTTTCTAACTTTCAAAATCAAGAGATTTGTCCACATAATTCTATAATTTTACCTTGTTATACATCTGTTATTTATAAGGTCGCCAATATTTTTCAAAGGTTTAATTTTATATATGTACTAGCAGCATACCCGTTCTTCGTACGGAGTATATAATGTAAAGAAACTTATAATTCGCAATCATGTGCAAATTCTGTTAAAATATTAAATTTATTGCTTCTAAAGAGAAGTTTAAGAATATTTGTTCTCACTAAGCAAAATTATTTTCACGGGCAGATCTGAAGAATAAAACATCCTGGCCACTTTTGTAAGCAAATTTACAAAACAAAATGAATTGAATCAATATATGCAACCCCGAACTACGTATATTGTCGCAGATTAGAAAATATGCCAGTGTGTTAGTAGAAGATTACCCGCATTACAATATGAGTCTCAAAACTCTTTGCCAAAATAAAAGAGATGGCGCAATAAAATGAAAATATCAATAATCCCGGTACTCTTTATACCAGAAGGTCATAATTGATTCCAATATATGCCAATATATATCAAAATATATGCCAATATACCTGTACTACTTATATTCTCGTAGATTTGAAGATATATCCGTGCATTTGTAGAAGATTACTCATACAACTTACTATATATGAGTTTCAACAATTTTCGTCATAAATAAACAATGGCATGATGACTTGAAAATATCAATAATCCCTGAATCAACAGTCCCCGAAAATATCAATGATAATGTTTAAACCTGAAGACCGTAATTGATGTTATTCAGTCAAAAATGCAATGTCAATGAAATTTATTTTATATACATATCTTTATTATTCAAATCGGAAAAGATTTAATAAAAATCGTATGGCACATAACACATTGAATCCGTTGCTAAACGACATGATATCATTTGCTTCAAATAAATTGATGGAAATCATATCGTTTGAATAATGTTATCTCCATGGTAGTTTTGGCGAGATTTTCGTCAATTCAGCGATAACTTAAAAAATCGCCAAATTTATCGCCAAGTGGGACTGTAGAACTGACAGTCCCACTTGGCGATAAATTGATGAACCATCATCAAAATATTATCCCCTAAAAAAACACAATTTCATTTATTTAGGGCAATTTATCAATTTCAAAATATTTTTATGGATTTATAAACATATTTATTAATTTGGTGACATTTTAAAAATTCGCTAAATGTGTTACTAAGTAGGACGGTTGGACTGACAGACAAATGCTAACGAAACACCATTTCAGTACTTTCTTCTAACAAAACAAAATAAATTTCATTGATCTACGACATTTTTATCAATTTGGGGACATTTCTATCAATTTGGTAACTTTTAAGAAATTTGCCAAGTTAGCGATATCCAGCCAAATTCGTAACTCTAAATTCGCAGATCTGAATAAAATATCGTGATCCAGTTTGTATATACTAAATGAAAACACTAAAATATTATTAGAAGATATACCCATTCTATACTTTTTCTGTTTCAACAATTGGATAAATGAATTTATTGGGTAAACAGAATATATGAGTTTATTAGCTAAACACAATATATAAGCTTGAAACCTCTTTGCTAAAGTAAATGAAAGTTATGTATGCAGTTCGCAATTAATATAATTAAAAGAAAAATCAAACCGTTTATTTATAAGATATATTTTAATATCCATTTATTTATTCAAATCGAAAAAATAATAATCATTAACAAACACATTTAATTTCATTCCGTTGCCGAGCAACATGATATAAAATAGAATCTTTCTCATAAAATGCGAAATTAAATAACCATTTTGATTTCTTTATACTTCCAATCGTTGAGTAAGAGCTTGTGGAATATAAAACATGGAGGTAGATTTTTCCATTTAAATTCATGTTTCAAACAATTCATGCTTTCAGATAGTGACTATTTAATGCAAAAATCCTGCATCAAACTCAAAAATAAAACTTTAATTCCCGTTGACGTTTTAAACAAACGATTTTCATCCTTTCTGTTTGGATAAACCACGGAGTTGGAGAGTAGAACTCTTAATTAAAAGTTCCGTTTTTCATTAATATCTCAACAACCCCTGGTCTTAGAAACTCGAAACTTGGGCTAAATTTATGGAGGGCTATTTCAAGGCTATCCACAAAATTTCATTAAATTCGGTTCAGCCGTTTTCCCGTGATGATGAGACAAACGAAAATTTCGTTTTTTACTAATATCTCGAGAACCACTGGTCGTAGAAGCTCAAATCACAGACTAAATTTTAATTGGGGTTATTTCTAGGTTACCCACAAAATTTCATCAAATTCGGTTCAGCCGTTCTCCCGTGATGATGGGACAAACAGACAGACAGACAGACAGACAGATTTTCAATTTTATATATGTAGATTTAAACTTCTCAACAAAATTCATTTCCTTTCTTTTACAGTCCCCATTCCTGTCTTAAAGCAATTCCATTCAATTTTATTTTTATATAGATTTTAATTTTATATAGATTTATCGAGTAACTATACCGAAAAGATAAACAGTTTTATATATAGTCAGATCTAAATTAAAGATAATGCATTAAGAATTAAGTGAAAATTTGAGAAAGTTTAAATTGTGGGAATTAAAGATATAGAAACACAATTCAAAACTATAGACACTAAAGTAGAAGTTGTTCATGAAGACCAGATAATGATTTTCAATCTGACAAAGGATTCTGCACAGTGAGTTAGTTCTGTTGAAGCACCAGGTATTAACCTTACTGCCTGCTTCTGTAAATTAAACATTTTTTTACTTCTGCTTGAATTTTATCTATTGAGTTGTAACATAAACTAATCTAGACTGGAAGTATGCAAAGTATGGAATTGGTAGAGTTTCAGAGATGTTCTCAGACTCCTCATCAAAAATATAATTTTTGATAACTTCAAATATATAATCTTTGATTTTCCCAAGACACTTTCGATTTATTCCATCGTACTGATGCTACTATCATTCTGTATTTCAAAACTGAATAAATGTTTTAACACTTTACAACATATGTTTGTATGCTTGTTTGTTTGTCTGTCTGCCTGTCCGTTCGCACGATAAATGCCGTTAAAATGACTTTATCAAAATTAAATTTAAGTATGTTTTTGAGACAGTCTGTGGGACATATGGGAATGTAAATAAATAATGTCAGACAATCAGTTTTGGATTGAATCCGGGATGCAAAAATGAAATACATTAAACCCTATGGGACCAAAACATTTTTCAAACATTTTTAAGCGAAGTTAAAATAACAAATTGCTTCGAAAATGTTAGGAAATATTCAAATTATCCCATAAAATGGATAAAAAAAATTCAGCAAAGTACGTGCGGTAGTTTTTAATGAACTTACAGAATGAACAAAATCACAAACACTTTACAACACAGTTGAAAAGTGTTTATGATTTTTTTCATTCTGTCTGTCTGTCTGTCTGTCTATTCGTTAGCACGATAACTGCCGTAAAAATGACTTTATCAAAATGAAATTTTAGTATGTTTTTCAGACGGTCTGTGCGATTTATGGGAATATAAATGAATAATATAATCCAATCAGTTTTGGATTAAACCCGGGTTGAAAACATGAAATACATTGAACCCTATGGGACCTAGCTTTTCAAACATTTTTTAAGCAAATTTAAAATTGATAAATTGCTTCGAAAGTTTTAGGAAATATTCAAGTTATCCCATAAAATATATAAAACAGATTTCAGTAAAATATGTTATGTAGATTTTTAAATAAAAATTGTTTAATATAGGGAGAAAAACAAATTCAATTAAATTCTGACTTTTGCTATATTTTCCAGAAAGAAAAAAGAGATATATTTTTTAATAAATATCTTTCCATGAGTTTAATTATTTTTTTTTATCATTCCCATTAGTAAATTATTTTCTAAAATCATAACCAAGTACGTCATATAGTACGAAAGACAGAATCGATAACGATATAAGTAGAAATGGGTGAATAACACTTTTCTAGAATTCGAGGATTCTAATCAGGCTGTGTAGAGTTAGTGAATTTGTCGCCTATGTTAATTTCACGCAAATGAGCGCTTTTTTGTAAAAATGTTAAGATATTACATAAAATAGTTCTTCACTTCTGCTGGACTATCAAATTGTGGGCTGCAATCAGAAATAATTTTGCCCTCAGTAAACCCAGCAAGTTTTTAATATAACGAGAAATATACATATATTTTAATTTTCTACAATTTCTGAATGAAATTCTAGCACAAATTAAAAATGTTTATGTTTAAGTCTGATTTTTGACAAGGGGAGGCTTACTGGCATGCTTTAGTATTCCTATTTTTCAAATGTTTGTGAAATGTATTTAAACTTTAAATGTTATTAAATTCATTTTCCAATCTACATTTTAAATGTGTTTTAATATTTATTAGTTGCGCAGATTCTTTTTCAGAAACTACAGCAAATGATGTAGTTCGCCGCGAGATAAAATAAAAACAATACTTCGTATTGAGAAACATGTTCACTTTTCATATGTAATACCATGCGATAAATTTGTGACATCATTCTCGTGGATCTAGCTCGTTCCATTAATGAAAAACGATACTTTGAGTAATACTTTTGTATTTGAAGGCCAATAGTCATTTATCTGCTGTAAGAATAACTTACTTCACCGTCCATAACGCTTGGCGAGATTTTGGCGACGAATTTGGTTGAATGCCAACTGGGCGACTTTTTTAAATGTTGCTAAATTAACGATATACTCGCCAAATGGATAAAAATGACGCTAAATCAATGAAAATGACGACTCATTGACGAAAATTAAATATCTTGGAAAAAATATAAATATCTACTATAAAAATAATCTATTTTTTTTTTTACTGTAAAAGTAGTAAATTCATTGCATTATATAAGGAAAGTTATGTGCTGTCCACATCAGATTTTTTTTACGTGTTATCTGTTTATCTAAATTCTGAGCCAACGCAATTACAATACTCTTTATTTTATAAATGATGAAATATTCATTGATTTTAAATATAGAAGCAGACGATTTATATTACAATGGCGTTATTTGAATAAAGTTCATTTAGTGTAACTAGCATGAAGTTAGTAAGAAGGCGATAAAACTCCTATGGAAGAAATGCTTAAAAATGCCATAATATTTTGAGAATTATATGTAGGTGTCGCTAGTGCTAGTAAAGTGGCTGCTATTGCTAATTGACGCAACAGAAAGGCGTAGTATTTAGTATATGTATTTTTGATTAGTTTTAAATTAAGAGTTATCTAATTATGTGTATAATTAACTAGTATTTTTCATAGTAGTAGGATAGGGTACAGAATCTATGGAGATAAAAATAAATTGAATGGTAAAATAATTTTGAATGAGTAGGGATATTTGTTATTGTTTCAGTTCTAACTTGCATTGCTTTAATTATTTATTTTTACAAAACTGACAGTTTAAAAAATATTTTAGGTTTTTCGCCATAGAAATTTATGGAATGCAGCTTATCCCAGCGCCACCTAAATTATTGTTTTACACGATATTAGCGTTTTCTTAATGTGAAGTTTTAACTACTTACGTTTACTTCCATGGTTACTGACATTATAGTTTTTGATTGTCTTCTTTGAAGTTTTAAGTTTCCAAATATAATAAATTACTGTGATATTTATAAAAAATATCTGCGCTGAATGTATCACAATTTAGAGACGCTTAAATAAAACTACATTTCCAGTTGGAAAGTGTTTTATAATCAATGCTTTATGCATGACTGAACTTTCTTGTTTAAATAAAAATTAAAATAATAATTACATCCATATAATATGAAGGGATCACGTTACCCACTTCAAAATAAAATGGGGCATCCATCTTTTTTCCCCAAAGTAAAAATCATGATTTTTAAAGTTCTTTTAAATTTATATTGAGTGTTACATCCGTCCTAAACCCGCTTTATTTTTGCGTATTATCTGTGCATCTATATTCTGTACCAAGGCAATTTCATTACTTTTGAGTTTAAATGATCATCCAATTTTGATTATTTCTTCAACGAAGCCTCATTTTAATGAATGAAGAATGCAAACAAGTGATTGTAAGATGAGTTGTATAAGAATGGCTGATTTTTTTTCGCGCTGAATTATTTAACTCTGGAGTCTGGAATATAAGTGTATGAATGAAATAGTCACTGCTTTTATATATAGAGAGTCAGACGATTTATATTTCGATGGCGTCATTTGAGTAAAGTTAATATTTTCCGACTAAGTTTTAAGTTTTCAAGTAATATACATTATTGTATTTGTGATTATTAAAAAAATATCATCGCTCTGAATGTATTGCATTTTAGAGCTGTTTTAAAAAAATTGCAATCCAGTTGGAAAGTGTTTGATAATCAATGCTGTAAGCGTGACTGATCTTTCTTGTTGTGTTTCGCTGCAGTTCAATGCAAGTCTGTTCATTTAAAACCATTTTTTGCCACGTCGAATGAAACTGTCACCTCCATTGTAAATCTGATTCATATGAGTATAGAGGAAAGTCATCGGTAAAAAGAACAAACACCATCTTTAGCAGCAGGAAAACTATTTATGTACAATGATTATAAAATGGATTGATAAATATCAAATGATTATAAAATAAGGTTAAAAGAATAGAAATTATAAAGTTGTGCATAATCTTTAAAGGTATTTTGATGAATAAGGACATTGCTTAAATTGATAATTTGGACAATTTGCTTGTAAAACTCGAGTTCAAATAAATTGCATAATCAAATGGCATATTGGCTGAATTTATACTAAAGTCATTATAAATAAAGTTTTAAACAAAATAACATCTTTGTAGTAAAAATATTTGTAAGTATAATTTTAGAAAAATGCATTTGAATACATAAATAGATTTTTTAAATTGAAAATTGGCAAAATCTGCTTACATAAATTGGATTTAAATGTGAATTTTGTCACAAGAGCGCATTTTGGTCAAATAAAATTAAAAATCGCTGTGAAGCAAGCTCGAAAGTAAAGAAACTATAGAGTTTTGTAACAAATAATCTTAAAAAGGAAATATATATTACCCCATAATTTAAATGCGAGAGAATTTAAATGATGTGCAATTTATGTATTGAGACAGTGTGAAAAATCAGCTTGTTTTAAGCTGGATATGAAAATTAATTTTGTTACTAAGACATATTTTGTTTAAATTTAGTGAAAAATTATTATAAAGTAAGTTTGAAGTAAAAAATGAAATTATGAGGTTTGCACTTCAGCGATAACAGCTTGCAATTCCGTTCCAGTAGTTCAACGGTAGAGCGTCGGCTGACCAGTTCGGAGATCCAGGGTTCGAGTTCCGTTTGGGAACTAAGGTTCTTTACAATGGCGCCTGAAAAGAACAATCCTGCAGTTTAGTACCAAGATGTTGGAGGTCTGAAAGTGACCCTAATCCGACTAGTACGGATTCAGTGGACTCTGGAAGATTGAGCGCCGATATCAAATTGAGAAGATAACGACCCCGCAGGATACTAACCTGGGTAAAAATAGCAGTAGTAGTAGGCTAATTTGGGGTAAAAGTAGCAGGAGGTGGTCAGCCAGATTGCCCACCAAACTGCCATTAGAGGGTGGAGAATGCTGAGTCCACTTTGCCGATAATAGCTTGCAATTTCGTCCCAATACCTTAACGGTAGATCGCCGACTGTCCAGTTAGTAGATCCCGGGTTCGATTCTTGGTTGAGGCACAAGGTTCTTTACAGGTTTTATGACAGAAAATCTGTAAACGCTTTTAAGTTAATGATGGATTTATTTAAAGTGACGTTGGACATCTAGCTCTTACAAGTCGAATATAAAAATAAATTTCATTTTTAAGCCATATTTTGACATAATTTAGTGAAAAATAACAAAATAATGTTTAAAGAGAAATAATATATAGCTTTATTGAAAAAAAAATCTAAAAATGTATTTAAATGAATAAAGAAATTTATTTTACCACTTAAAGGGAAAATATGGATTGAATTCTGAAGACAAATCCATCTCACTAAATCCACGTTTCCCTTCATCCTCTTCCGGGTTATTTCCGTACAATTTTTTGACTCAAATATATTTCGGAACGGAGAAGAACTTTTATTTTCCATTTTTGATTCAAAAGACATAAATCGTCCTTTGTATAAGACCATCTGTAGATGTAGCGTCCTAAGACACATCTACAGATGGTATGAAATCCCTATTCACAATAACATAGAAAGAAACTGCGGTCTATAAAAGAAGCATTTACGAAAAATAATAAAATAAATTCTGATATCTGCCGGACAACAGAAATGGGGGTTCCTGATTGACCCTCCTCGGAGTTCCATTTAGAAATCTTTGACTACTGGGACAGTAACCGTATTTAGAACAGTGCATAGGGTATGGTTTATAAGTATTGCGATATTCTATGTGTTTACAAAGATACGCTATTCGCTGATAAATAAAGGAATTAAATTATTATCGAATATAAAATATGAGTCGAAAAATAAAACCGTAAACATTTCGTTAGAAGCAATATAAATTACAACATGAATAGTGTCAATAATTTGCTGACGAAGTTAGCTTTTTTAGCTTCCAAAACAAGCTACTTGCTTAATTTTCTCTTCTACGTATTTTTTTAAAACCTTTTTCTTCATAGCCAGTTCGGACTATTCGTGTCACTTTCAAAACCGGTTAGTTGTCTTTTTTAATTGAATTCAGATGTAAACGAGACGTTAAATTTTAGACCAATCTCCAGTTTTTCGAAAATTATGATTCAAATTCTTAGCTCTTGATTTGAATACAGTTTGGAGTTGTGAACAGTATTTAAAAAAAAAAATTGTCTATGACTGAAGCGTGCTACATGTGTAAAGGGAACTTCAGATCTGAAAGAGCATCTTCACTTCTTTTTGAGCTTGGCGCAAACCCAATTGTTTCATAAATTTTTTGGAGGAGGTTTTTGTTTTCTGTACTTGAAAAGGTGTTTTTTTACTATGAAACGGTGTTTTCAGTGAGATATTATATTGTACACGCTAAAGAGTCCATGCATGGTGCTACGGGGTTAAAAATGAGTATTTAAAGTAAGCATATAAACGTCCTGGATGTTGAAAGTGCTAACAAAAACTCGACACATTCCAAACATTATAGTGTGAAGTCATCAGGGTAACCCACAAGTCATTTGTAAAGGTGTCTGAATGAACACGCTGGCATCTTTTCTATAAAAACATGTTTATTCTTAAACTTTAGAAATCATAAAATAAACTCCATTAACATTACACATAATAAATTAGCCTGTACATGGTTCACCATTGTCTGTATCCATAAAAGCTGCGTTCTACGTACCAGCTCATATCATCTCAAATAGTTATTCTTTTCTCGTGTTTCGCACTTCGCTTTCTTATAACCTGGTTGCCAACACCCTCTACTATCCGCAATCTGTGCCACTGTTATTTAAATTTGGGCCCTTCTTTCCTCACTGCTTGAAAATTGAAGTCGAAAATAGAATTGTTAACTCTTACAATATGTTCACGTTTAAATACAATATAAACTTTTAAAATGATATCTAAAACAGGAAATATAGATTGTTATTAGGCATGGGCGGTTAAGAAAAATGGCTTTCACAGAGGACTTTCTAAGCGACATTTTCGATACATACTAGTAAACCGCAAATTGCCATCCATTGAAAACTAAAACAGAAGCATAGAATACATTCGCTTTCAAAGGGAATCAATATTAATAAAATCAAAAACTTTTATAAATATGAATAATTATTCTGTATGTTATTGAAGTCAGAAAAAATGCGGCTTCATATTCAGGGATCCGATTAAGATTTACAGTTGGACCCCCAAAATTGTTAACTTACCAATGGATCCATTGTTATCCTTTCTGCCATCCAATACTGCCTGTGCTATCCAGTACATATTGCAAATGCCTTGAGGTTTAATAATCCTCGAAACCAGATTTCCAATAACCAAAGCAATTCAGATGAACAATTAATATGGGAGCGAGATTATCCATCACGCTCTTAAGCCTCCTTCAATACAAGGAGATCAGGAAGAGGGCAGCTGACCACTCGCCTGCATTTGCCTTTATGACAGACCGGTTCTGATTAAAATACGGCGAATACCCGAAATGAAGCCATTTTGAAGTAATATCGCTTCTATTTATCATTTGCCTGACGGGGGCAAAACTTATCTCAGTTGTGAATATGACTGAATTACGTACAGTAAAAATTCAGAAATAGAAGAGCCATTTTGCTAGGAAGATATTTTTAATTCAGGAAGTTTGATACTGAAATTATTTTACTGGAATTATTCAAAGAATCAATGTGTTATTTGTTTATTTGAGATTGTGCCGTTATCCTTAGTGACTACCAAAATCTGATGCGTCAGAAACATGATTTTTCCTACAGATGTAATCCACACGGAAAATCCTTCTTTTAATTCAATCTCTTTGTAAATGAACAGGTTTTCGGTTGCCACCGATTTAAAAATCTATATATATATATAAAGAAGAAAAGTATGTATGTATGCATGATCCAACATCACGGGAGAACGGCTGAACCGAATTTGATGAAATGAAATAGTTGGTTTAAAACGTGAAAATCAATTAAATCTCAGTTTGAGGGAGTTTATTGAACGTCACTTTTAAAAATCGCAGATTTGAAATATGAATTTAAATGGAAACTATCACCATGCTTTATTTCTCACAGGCTTTCTCAACAACGAAAAGTATAAGAAATCACAAGAAAGATAAATCATGCATAAAGCATTGATTATGAAACACTTTCCAATTTTATTTTAATTTAAACATCTCTAAAATGCGATACATTCAGCGGTAATATATCACAATACTGCAATAATTAATTATATTTGAAAATTTAGAACTTTCATCGAAAAAAAAAGTACTTGATTCAAATGACGTCACCGAAATATAAATCGCCTGGCTCTGTGTAAAAGCAGTAAATATTTCATTCATACATTTTTAGTTCCTTCATCACAGTATTACAATAGTTTATTTTACTTTAAAACTTAAAACCATGCAAGCCAAAGTAATTTAACTCTATGCATAAAACTTCATCGAAGAAGTCTGCCATTAAATTGTCTGCTTCTCTATGTAAAATCAATGAATGTTTCATTCATATCATCTAATAATCTATATTGCAGACTCTGGAGCAAAATAATTTTGTGTTAAAAAAAATCAGCAATTTTTATACAACTCATCTTACAGCCTAATCAGTTTACATTCTCTATAAGTAAAAACTAGGTTTCGTTGTAGTATCATTTAAATTCAAATATATTGTAATTGTGTTGTTTCAGAATACAGATGCACAGAAATTAAGCAAAAATAAAGCGGTTTTAGGACGGACACAACACTAAATTTAAATTAAAAAGAACTTTAAAAATCCCAATTTTGACATAATCTGGATGGTATTGATCATTTAAACTCAAATATAATGTAATTGTGCTGTTTCAGAATACAGATGCACAGAAATTAAGCAAAAATAAAGCGGTTTTAGGACGGATACGACACTACATATAAATTAAAAATAATTTAAAAAAATCACGATTTCGACACAAGATGGATGCTATATTTTATTTTGAAGTGGGTCGCGTGATCTCTCCAAATAATAGCCAGGTGATCTCTTCATATAAAGGGTTTAATTATTATTTTAATTGTTATTTAAGAAAAACTACTGAATGTATTTTGGTGAAATTTTTTTATATATTTTATAGAATAATTTGAATATTTCCTAAAACTTTCGAAGCAATTTGTGAATTTTAAATTCGCTTAAAAATGTTTGAAAAATTAGGTCCCATAGGGTTCAATGTATTTCTATTTTTCAACCCGGGTTCAATCCAAAACTAATTGGGTGATATTATTCATTTATATTCCCATAGGTTCCACAGACCGTCTGAACAACATACTAAAATTTCATTTTGATAAAGTCATTTTTAAGACAGTTATCGTGCTAACGGACAGACACACAGATAGACAGAATGAACAAAGTCATAAGCACTTTTCAACTATGTTGTAAAGTGCTAAAAATGGTTATTTAATTATCAGCATTTTATGAGAAAGATTCTTTCTTATACAGCTATGATTTATATAATGCAATGATTTTTTTTGTTTACATAATGCAATGAATTTACATCTTTCACAGTGAAAAAACAATGTATAAAATTTACGACCCTATATGTTCCGGTGTAATTTTTATCACAGTTTTGCACGTTAAATTCGAGCTACGCCGGGTAATCGCTGCTACTTTATCTATATATATAAAGAAGAAAATTATGTTTTATCCAATGGATCTGATTGAGCAAATAGTGGCCAATCAGATCCATTTTTTTCCTTTCATAATGCAATGAATTTACTTCCTTCACAGTGTAAAACAAATGTATAAAATTCATGACCCTATATGTTACGGTGTAATTTACGGTGGAGTTTTGCATCGAAAATCCCGAGCAACGCCGGGTAATCGCTGCTAGTATCATATGAAATTTCATAAGAATTGTTTGATTCTCTTCCAGAGATATCTATGAGAAAAAAAGAAGTGAATTTCTCGAGAATAGCTCGTGATAACGCCTAAATAATATGCCTAGATTTCAGTTTAAATGTAGTTAACAAGGTATTCACTTATTTGAAAAATATTGAATATATTCGCCATTTGTCTTTTTCGCTTTATATATAAAAGTGTAATATCTCGAGAATGGCACATGTCGACGTTTTGCAAATGCCGGTCACTTTTAAATAAAAATGACATTCAAAATAATTTTCTGTAAGAAAAATTAAGATAATAATTCGTTTGTATTTTTATTGATTTTCAAAAATATAAATGCTGAATAAATGGAGATCTTTAATCCCCTCTCTTCCTTGCTGAATTGCAGGGAAAATTATGTCATAAAGATCTTGTATTTAGAGCAATTTTCATTCTTAAGCAAAGTTAAGACAATTTCATTTTGTTCTAACATTTAACATTATCCCCTGCATGATCTCTGAAGATCTTGAATTCCACCTCGTTCTTACTAAATTGCAGGGAAAGTTATGTTATAAAGATTTTTGCATTTAGAACACATTTTGTTCTTATGCAAAGTTAAGACAATTTTATTTTGTTCTAACAATTCACTTAGCGGTTGCCAACCTTTATCTGATCAAAATATGGAATCCCATTTGCTTGGGGACAAAACTGCATGTTTGAAATTTGCATAGAAATCGACTAGCTTTTGATAAAATAAAAAAATCTGATGTAGGCAACATATGACTTTCCTTATATAATGTAATGAATTTACTACTTTTACAGTAAAAAAAATAGGTTTTTCTTATAGTAGATACTAATATTCTTCCCAGATATTGAATTTTCGACAATGAGTCGTCATTTTCATTGATTTGGCGTCATTTTTATCCATTTGGAGAGATTTTCGTTAATTTGGCAACATTCCAAAAAGTCGCTAACTTTTCGATATTCTGCTAAATTCGTCGCCAAAATCTCGCCAAGCGTTATGGATGAAGAAATAAGTTATTCTTACAGCAGATAAATGACTATATTGGCGTTCAAGTACAAATCTATTACTTAAAGTATATTTTTTCATGAATGGAACATGCTAGATCCACGAGAATGATGTCACCCAATTTATCGCATAGTATTACATATGAAAAGTGAACATGTTTCTCAATAGGAAATATTTTTTTTTATTTTATATGGCTTTTTGATAATTTTTTTGAAAAATGTGCAATATCTCGAGAACGGTTCTTGTTAGCGTTCTAAAATTTATGTCAATCGTTTTCTAATGAAAAATTACATAAGCAATGTCTATTTGCGTAACTTTATTAGCGGTTTTGATTTTTTGACGATTTTTTTAAAATTCCATTCGAAAATTTAGGGGGGGTTCTGGACATTCGATTGCGTATAAAAACAATAGGCTTCCAGTGTTTACGGATTGTGATTTTTGTGTCAGATTTTGTTCGAATCGGTCCATTCATTCGTCAGTTATCGTCTCCACAGACTCACTGACACACATACACACACACACACACACACACACACACACACACACACACACACACACACACACACACACATACTTTCACACACACACACACACACACACATACTTTCACACACACACACACACACAGACATCACTTCAAAAATGTTTGATTCAAGATTAGGTATGCTTGAAACGTGCTCTCCCGTCGAAAACTCGAATTCGAATTTTCGACTCCGTCACAATACTTTCCTTATACATTATGTATATAAGGAAAGTAACAATCTTGTGAGCCACAAGAACTCTATTAACGGAAGGCATCTTGAAAAAGATTTTCGGATTTGTGGCATATCCAAGGATTTATGGCTGCCATCGTGGCCGTCTGTTATTTGGATTTGAAGGGCGTTAAAAAGCCGATCTACACAACATGATCTCACTTTAGAGATTCTGGAGACTCAAAAACGCATATATTCCACCTATATAGGATTTTTTGTGACTTGCAAGGCTCACCTGTAACTGAACCATCCGGTCTTTAGGACTATAGAAGTCTGATTCCAATCCTGGATTTGATGTGAGCGTTCTTTATGCATATAAATGCTGTTGCAGATTTGAGATCGTTTACATGTCCTGGCCAAAGGAGATTTCGTGTAAAATAAAATTCAATAACAAGACCTTAGTGCGTTAAAATTGTCCAATCACAATAACAGCAAATAACACTGACGAGTTTTTCTTATCAGAGAATTCAACAAGAAATTGACTGCTTCCTAACAGGTCATCTGAACTGCTTCATCTGATAGGATAACTGGCTGCCTATTTCGGTAATATACGATCTTTTTCTCAAATTACCTTCCATAATATCAATACGCACCAGTTTGTTAAAAAAAAAAAAAAAAAAAAAAAAAAGGCTGCTACTGGGCGCATCAACCATTTTTTTTTTAATTTTCAGAAACGTAAGGGAAAACAAATTACGAATTGTGCTTAATGACTCTTATCTTCCAAAATGTATGAAAGGCGTTTAAACGAGGATTTTCTCTTAAAAGAATGAAAGATGAAAAATTGAAATCCTCAGAATACAGAATGTTTCAAAAGAATATATTTCGAAAGAGTTTTTGAAAATGAATTATTCTGCAAGAAATTAATGGAGCCTGTGAATTCTGAGCTTCCGCGTAAATATGTGCGTAAAGTGCGTGTTTTTAAAACAGCGACTATTGATAGATAATGTATTTTTGAATAATTTAGGCGAATCTTTTAAACGAGTAAATGGATAAAGTAAAAATTGGACAGGTTTTAACAATACTAGGCATTCTACGACTGGCACTTCGAAGTGTTATAAGCTTTAATATAATTTCATAATTGCATACTTCAACAACATCGAAAACATTTGTCAAATTTTTCCAAAATATATATGTATACGGAGCTTTAATTACATATTTTACTCGGAGTTTATTACTTCCCTTATATACATAATGTATAAGGAAAGTATTGTGACGGGGTCGAAAATTCGAATTCGAGTTTTCGACGGGAGAGCACGTTTCAAGCATTCCTGATCACGAATCAAACATTTTTGAAGTGATGTCTGTGTGTGTGTGTGTGTGTGTGTGTGTGCGTGTGTGCGTGCAAGTATGTGTGTGTGTGTGCGAAAGTATGTGTGTATGTGTGTGAAAGTATAAGTATGTGTATGTGAAAGTGTGTGTGTGTGTGTGTGTGTGCGTGTGTGTGTGTCAGTGAGTCTGTAGAGACGATATCTCACGAACGAATGGAGCGATTCGAATGAAATTGGGTACAAAAATCACAATCCGTGAATACTGGAAGCCTATTGTTTCTAAATGCAATCGAATGTTCAGAACCCCCTAAATTTTCGAGTGAAATTTTGTAAAATCATCAAAAAATCAAAACCGCTAATAAAGTTACGCAAATAGACATTTCTTATGTAATTTTTCCTTAGAAAACGATTGACATAAACTTTAGAACGTCATCATGAACCGTTCTCGAGATATTGCACATGTTTCAAATAAATTTATTAAAAAATCCCATAAATTAAAAAAAAAAGTATTAACTGTTGAGAAACATGTCCACTTTTCACGTGTAATATCATGTGATAAATTGGGTGACATCATTCTCGTAGATCTAGCTCGTTCCATTCATGAGAAAAGGTACTTTGAGTAATACTTTTTTATTTGAACGTCAATAGTCATTTATCTGCTATAAGAATAGCTTATTTCTCCATTCATAACGCTTGGCGAGATTTTGGCGACGAATTGGGCGGAATATCGCCAACTTGGCGATTTTTTTTAAATGTTGCCAAATCAACGAAAATCTCGCCAAATGGGTAAAAATGACGCTAAATCAATGAAAATGACGACTAATTAACGAAAATTCATTATCTTGGGAAGAATATAAGTATCTTCTATAAGAATAACCTATTTTTTTGCTGTAAAGTTAGTCAATTTATTGCATTATATAAGGAAAGTCATGTACTGCCTACATCAGATATTTTCTTCATCGGTTTAGTTCTTCAGTATGAAACACATAATTTAGAAAAATGTACACATTTTTATAGAGTTCTTATAAAAACCAAGAACCTCTCCTTTCATTTTTTTATACAGTTTTGTATAGAAAGTATTGCTTTCCAAAAAACTGTAGAATTTTAATTATAAATATTAAATGAACAGATATTTGAAAAAATAAATTTCACTAGCATGCTGCTTGTCTGAGAGTGTTAGTGAGTCCTATTTGATATATTATAATATTTTTCTTTCAAAGTGGGAGCGATATTTCTGGAGAGTTGAGTCATTAAGATAAAACTGAGTGTGATTATAGTTATTTACAAGCTACTGATTTTCAAAAAGATAGAATTAAAAAGAACATTTTATTTTATATCTTCCGAAAATATAATTTTATTTTCTCTTATTATATAATATTCTTATAAACCACATGAGTTTGTATATCTATAACAATAATTATATATAATAACAAATTAGACCCATATAATATCAAATTAAGGAATACTAACACATGAAAGAATTAAACAATAGCTGCTTTCTATATAAATCAGGAAATACTATTTCCAACTTCGCCTTTCCTGGTTGTCTAATGGAGAAAAATTGATTATGGATGCATGTTTTTGCATTATTAAAGTGTAACATTTTAAGTATCTTATTCGAATGTCAATTTAAAAAGTAGAAAGTAGAAAGAAAAATAAAAAATCGGAAGTGGTCAGCACATGATTTTCCCTACAGACTCAAATTCATTTTCTCTTTATGACTTAAACAATTCGTTAAATTGGCTTTAATAGCATAAAATAACTCGCATAGTTATATTAATTTGCCTTTTTAATTCAATTTTCGTTTCCATTGCATAACTGGACGTATTTTTAAAGGCGGCGTAGTAAAAATGGGAAAAAGGCAAAATATCTCGAGAACGGTTAGTCCTAGTGTAATGGGATTGGTCTTTTCATGAAAAATTACTTTTAAAACACGTATTTATAGGATACATTTGATTTATTATTTTAGATATTGACAATTTTTGCAGACTATTTCGTAAAAAAAATCAGTTTCTTTTTTTCGATTCGTACCAAAATGTAATCAGCATCGGTGTAACTCAAAGTGATTTATATACCAAATTTTGAGAAATTGGGTTAATTAGTTTTTTAACTAGAGTGGATACATGCTATTTTTGCGAGCCATTTCGCAGACAATGGCAGTGTCTTTTATCCCAAATTGTACCAAAATCTAATCAGCACCAGGATACTCCGCAAGTTACTTTTAATCTCACAAGTGACCCAAAAGTGAAAATTTTAAAATTGAATTATGGTAACCCACAAGTGAAAATTTTATGAAACTGGGCCCATTAATTTTTGAGTTAGAGTGGATGCCATACATTGCACATACACACACACGTCTCGCTAAAAATAGTTTTTTCGTATTCTAGAGTTCCCAAAACGTGCAGATCCGTCGAAAACTCTCTAGTTGCGATTTTCGACATGATTCCAATACTTTCTCCATACATTACCATGTATTGTTGGGAAAGTAACAGTTTTAAACTAGTTGAATTACTTACTATTCTATAAAAATGTGTACCCAGATATCTTGTAAGAAGCAGAAATCCAGCTGCCCGGTAGGAAGTAGAAAATTTTCTTATTGCCTAAACCATTTAACAAGAAAATTTTCTTCCGTCAATGCTTGCAGCTCTGTGATTTAATTTTAATGATATATCTTAGCGCTCTACGGTTTATTTATGCACACCAGGACTACTATGAGCGAGACCTAGGGTTGACTTCCAACAGTTATAGCAATGTATAGAAACTGTAGATTTGTATGGCTTAAAATTTCCTTCTACTCTGCGTTCGAAGGTAATGATGGCAATGCGCAATAGGAAGTTATTTCCTGCATACAAACATATAGTATGGTAGAGGGCGGGCATATTAAATATAGTGTTCTTTAATACTGTAGTGTACTGTATTTTATGTAAATAGCGCTTTTGCATTAAATGAAATAACGTTTTCTACCCACTGGATGATGCTCTACAACTTTCTAATTGACTTTTTTCTGTATCTCTTATAGTTTCTGAGATAAAAGGGCTAACTTTCATATTTGGCCGCCGAGGTCGCTGTCGTTCGTCTTATCTGGTAGAGAGTAGTCTCTTTAATATAACGAAGCCTCACATTCATAGCTCTAGCTAACTACCATCGTTCCAAACTTATTTGTACTGTATACAACTTGACCGCTCACGGTGTAAAATTTTAACGGTGTTTTTAGAAGCTTCGTCTGGGATCGAAATCTGAAAAAAATATGCATTTCTGCTAGTCATCAGAACGCGAGAAAAACTTCATTTAATGAGGATTAGGAATGTATGATAAATTCTAGTGGCTACACAGTCCGTATATTACTTTCCTTATATATATAGTATAAAGTATAAGGAAAATATTGTGACGGGGTCGAAAGTTTGAATCCGAGTTTTCGACGGGGGAGCACGTTTCAAGCATCTCTGAATCAGACGTTTCAGACACGAATCAGACGTTTTTGAGGTGGTGTGTGTGTGGAGGGGGGGAGGGGAGAGACGATATCTTACGAACGAATGAAGCGATCTGGACAAAATTTCGTACAAAAATCACAATCAGTGAATACTGAGGAAGTCCATTGTTTTTACACGCAATCGAATGTTCAAAATCCTCCTGAATTTTAAAGGAAATTTAAAAAAAAAATCATTAAACATTTAAAATATGCAATAAAGTTACGTAAATAATTATTTCTTATATAATTTTTCAGTAGAAAACGATTGACATGAACTTTAGAACGCTACAGTGAACCGTTCTCGAGATATTGCACATTTTTCAAATAAATTTATATAAAAATTACAAAAAATTAAAAACAAGTATTAACTATTGGGAAATGTATTCACTTTTAATATGTAGTATTACGCGATAAATTTATTATCATCATTCTTGTAGATCTATCTCGTTCCATTCACGAGAGAAGACACTTTGTTGAAGACCCAGACCGTCCGACTCATCCTAAGGACTCGAGTAACTGCTTGGACGGCTGAGAAGACACTTTGTTGTTGTTGTTGAGACCCAGACCGTCCGACCTACCAGAAAGGTGTAAGGTAACCGTTTAGACGGCCGGGAAGTGCCACCCAATTTAGACCGGAACCCAGTGGGGGAGGCATTCACAGGGACCGTACCCTCCTTCCCCTATCACCAACCTCTCGGAAGGACTTACGGACCCGCATGTTTAACGTGATCGTACTCCGCGTGAACGAGAAGACACTTTGTTGTTGTTGAGACCCAGACCGTCCGACCTACCAGAAAGGTTTAAGGTAACTGTTTGGACGGCCGGGAAGTGCCACCCAATTTAGACCGGAACCCAGTGGGGGGAGAAGACACTTTGTGTAATAGCTTTGTAATTTGGCGCCATTAGTCGTTTATTTACTATAAGAATAACCTATTTCTCCATAGACAATGCTTGGCGAAATTTTGGCGACGAATTTGGCGGATTATCGCCAACTTTGTGAGTTTTTAAATATTGATAAATTGACAAAAATATCGCGAAATTGATAAAAATGTCACCAAATTCATGAAAATGACGTTAAATTAATGAAAATGACAACTAAATGATTAAAATTACATATTTTGGAAACAATATAAGACTCTACCAGAAGAATGACTTATTTCTCCGGCTATAACGCTTAATAAAATTCTGGCGATGAATCATGGCTACATATTGCCAACTGAGCGACTTTTTTAAATGTTGCCAAATTGATAAATATGTTATCAAATTGATAAAAATGTCACCAAATGAATAAAAATGGCCCCAAATAGGATGCACTATTTTGCAAATTTTTAATTCCATCATATAATGGGCATGCCTTTTATTATATGACAAATACTCATCTAAATATCACCAACTTGGCGATATTTAGCCCCACATTAACGAAAATAACGTCAAAATTGCAAAAATGATGCCCAGTTAATGAAAATGACGCCTAAATGATGAATTTATTATTAAAATATTTCAATATATGGATTATATTGCTTATTGAGGATGCTATCCATATTGATAATTGTTAATTTAGAGTAGCGTAAAATATAAGTTAATTGGGTACGAAACAGTTTTAGATGACGTTAAATTATTTGACGTTGTCATGCGGAAAGCGTCCAATGTATAATTTAACTGTACACACACTATGCCGTGGATCTTTTCATCACTTTTTCAACGTCGCCAAGTTGGCGAAATCTCACTAAATTTCTCGCCAAGTATTACGGACGGACGGAGAAATGGGTTGTCCTTATAGACTATTCCTATGTTCTTTTCAAGATATTGAACATTTATCAATTAGTTTTCATTTCATTGATTCAGTATCAGTTTTTTCAATTTGGTGAAATTTTATCAATTGGGTTACATTTTTGTCAAGTCACCAAGTTGGAGAAATTCCGAAAAATTCGTCACCAAAATTTTATATAAGCGTTACAGACGGTAAAATATGTTATACTTCTAGTAGATTCTCATATTCTTTAAAAAAGTGCATTCAGTGCATTATATAAAGAAAGTCATGTGCTGCCTGCCCACAGCAGATTTTTTTTTAAAATTTTAATGCGTATTCATATATTTTAAAGAAGGTAAATAAATGATCTTAGATAGCTAGCTCCCTTTAAAACTTTACCGAATCCGTCCAATCGATGCATTTTCATCTTAAAAATAGTTTAAGAAAGATGAACACGCACATTCAATGAGAAGCTGCTCCGCAAAAAATGAACGATCCAGGAAAATATAAGAGATTGTGAGCAAATGACTAGGTGCGGTTTGTCTTTTTACGATAACACGCCTGTAGAAAGGATGATAGCTTCTTAATTAATTGTTGAATATCCTTAATGAATAGGGTGGAGAAAGATAAATGGATTTACAACACTTTTTAAGTATTAACCGCTTAATATAATTTGCATGTTGCAGAAGTTTGAAGAATTTTTGAAGAGTATTTAATCCATACAATACTTATAATAGAGGGCTCCGAGGAAACTATATAAGCATCCTAATAAATTTTCAGGGAAAATGTGTAAGATTTAGCAATTTCTATCCTCGACTTCTTATTTTTGTAGCGTTATCTTCCCCGGGGACAGAATAGTCTAAATTTAAATAGCAGTCTCACAGATTGCGGACGGTAGAGGGTGCTGGTAACCGGGTTATAACAATCGAAGTGCGAAACACAAGAGAGGATGGTAGGATATGGTTCGAGTTGGAGCGTGGCGAGTGTGGATGTAGACAATGGTAGCAAGGATGGATCATGTATATTCTGATTTATTATTTGTAAATTACGTTAATGGAGTTTGTTCTATGATTTCTGCTGGTTAAGAATAAACTTATTGTTTTTATCGAAAGATGCCTGCCTGTTTATTCCAACAACTTTACAAAGTCTAAGAGTTAAAGATATCTGTAGTTGAGCGACCCGGTCTCATTGAATAAAAATGTTTTCACCGCTCCTAGCGGGTCATTTACAGAGGATCACCAATTCGTCAACATAGCAATATAGACGAAAAAAGTCAATGACAAAGTTTCAGTGCATTTCCTGATGAGTAAGAATCTACACTTAAACGGTTACAGTCGGGAATTTATTTCTCACAATATGAATAATGGTAAAAGGCCGTACTATTTAGAAATGCTACAATAAATAACATTTGCATGACCAGAAATTCGTTATAGAGCCTGATTGAAAGACTGTCTGTCAGAAACATTTGAATTCTAAAGAAAATAAGACCGCTTACTTTGACAAGCAATGCTGATGTCACCGTGTTAAAAGACCATGATGATACTACATTTTTGTCAGGTATTTGTTGCCTTCCGGATATGCCTTTCGTTCATTCCAGGTGTCGATTCCTACTCACCAGAAAATGCTCTAGAAATTTACCACTGCTTTTTTCGTCTGTCTCGCTTTGTTGCTAAATTCGTTATTATAATGATTTGAATTCCCCATGAGTTATTCTTCATTCCTTTATACTCGATGATCACTTCAACATGGACTTAACTAAATGTATTAGGTAGACATCATATCAACATAGACTTAACTATATGTATTAGGTAGACATCATATCAACATAGACTTAACTATATGTATGTATAAGGTGACGTACAAAATTTCAGCATTTTATCATAAAAGTACCAGAGATATGAAAAGACAAAAATGCAGACTTAAACGACTTTTCGATGCATCGACATGGGTTCTCAGAGGGTAAAAATCATGTCGGCAGATCGCGTTTCAAGGGTCATACACACATTACGAAAGAAAACAATGATTACATAAATAAAAAATAATTTTGCTATTTATTGGTACAAAAGTATCTACACTGTTTAGAAATAATAATTTTATACAAACATTACAAAGCGTGTTCAAAATGTTTTCTATCCATGCCAAAGATCCATTAAAGATAAGAGGCAGACATTATTTACCTATGATGCATTTTTGCGTTGCGACATTCGCACTCTTGCTGTGAACATTTACATTTTAATGTGCGATTAATAGCTCACCAACTTTGTTTAAACATATCTCTGGTTATGATAAAATGCTGAAATTTTGTACATCACCTTATTAGCGTATGGGGTACATTTTACTCATTGGAAATGTTTTTGTACGGGAGCCGTATAAAAATTTAAATTTCGTATTTCTTCAAATTTAATCCCTTGAAAATTTTTATTGATTTCATAAAATTCTATACCTTTTGTTACGCAACATTGTAATGTATTATTTATGTCTAAGATCAATATTTAAGGGGTAAAAGCCGAGGTCAATGTTTTTGAGACATCCTGTGTATATATATATATATATATATATATATATATATATACATATATATATCACTACTCCATTAAGTATTAAATTATACCCCTATCCCTAGAAGTTTTTAATTTAGTTTATTACTTATGTTATAATTTAATATTTAGCAATTATTATTATTTTTTAACTTATAGAAAGAAAACTATTAAACTGTTTTCAGTTTTTTAATATGTAATATTTAGTGCTGTCATCTGCCGTTATATTTAGCTTGATGACTGGATGTATGCATTTTATTCTCCCCTTGATTGATGAATCTGTATGATTTACATCTGTTTACATCTGTCTTATTATAGTTATCTTATATTTTAAGTTATGGTTATATGAGTTATCTCTAATCTATCATTGGTATATATATATATATATATATATATATATATATATATATATATATATATATATATATATATATATATATATAACTAGGGGGCTCTGCCTCTTGCTCGCTTCTTTCACGCATCCCCCTTCGGAAGGCTTTGCCCCCTACTCGCTGCACTCATAGAGCTCGCTTCATATCTATCTCCTAAAAATTCTACTTTCAAAAATCTCTTTTTTTATCCCTGTTTATTTTCCACAGGAGGGAAGAACAGGGATTTTTTTTAGGGAATCTAAAAACTGAATTCCTTGATCATGAGCTATTCCATGCCAAACTAAAGTTTAAATCGATAAACGGTTTATTTCATCGTGTTACCTATTTCTCTATAAATGGATCCAATTTCATATTTTTATATGCTAATAGTTTTTACGGTACGATACAGAGAAATCGCTAGACTTGCCGATACGAAAAAAAAGTTCAAAAAGTAAAATATCTCAAAAACTACATCTAAATTAAAAAAAAAGGCTGTGTCCTGCAAAAATTCACCTATGTAGGTACCTGCCTGTAAAAATTCGTGGTCTTGCTATCGTTAGTCTATCCAGGCCGCGAACTCACAGCTCAAATATTTTGTCTTTGACATTAAATATGTCTTAAACTACAATAAATATAAAAAACGGTTTATTTCAGCGTATTTCCCAAAGTTTTTCTACAAGTGTACCCAATTTCATATTTTTGTACGCAATAGTTTTTGCCAAATGAAGCAAAAAATCTCGAGAAACGAGAAATGTTTCAAACAGCGGCGGCGGCTTCAGCTATTTTTTTACTTCTTTTATATACATAATGTATAATTAAAGTATTGTGACTGGGTCGAAAATTCGAGTTTTCGGCGGCAGAGCACGTTTCAAGCATTCCTGATCACGAATCAAACATTTTTGAGGTGATGTCTGTGTGTGTGTGTGTGTGTGTGTGTCTGTGAGTCTGTGGAGACGATATCTCACGAACGAATGGAGCGATTCGAATGCAATTTGGTACAAAAATCATAATCTGTGAATACTGGAAGTCTATTATTTTTAAACGTGGTCGAATTTTCAGAAACCCTTTAAATTTCTGAGTGAAATTTTGAAAAAATCATCAAAAAATCAAAACCTTTAATAAAGTTACCCAAATTTTTCCTTAGAAAACGATTCACATAAACTTTAGAACGCTAACATGAACTGTTCTTTAGATATTGCACATTTTTAAAATACATTTATCGAAAACTCCCATAAATTAAAAAAAATATATTAACTGTTGAGAAACATGTTCACTTTTCATATGTAATATTATGCGATACATTGAGTGACATCATTCTCATGGATCTTGCTCGTTCCACTCATAAGAAAAGATACTTTGAGAAATACTTTTGTATTAGAACGCCAATAGACCTTTATCTGCTGTAAGAATAGCTTATTTCTCCGTCCACAACGCTTGGCGAGATTTTGGCGACGAATTGTTCGGAATGTTGCCAACTTGGCGACTTTTTTAAATGTTGCGAAATGAACGAAAATCTCGCCAAATAGATAAAGAAAAACGCTAAATCCATGGAAATGACGACTCATTGATAAAAATTCAATATCTTGGAAAGAATATAAGTATCTACTATAAGAAAAACCTATTTTTTTATTGTAGAAGTAGTCAATTCATTGCATTATATAAGGAAAGCCATGTGTTGCCCACATCAGATTTTTTTAAGAGAGATACATATCAAAGCCATTGCAATTTAAAAACTTTTAATACTGATTTATTTGAACAATATTGTATGTCGAAATTGTTTCTTCATTATTCGATGTGGATTGAAATTAATAGAAATACAATATTCATTGATTCATAATAATCGTAAACGCATTTTGTTCGAATCGCATCATTTATTCAATGTAGGGTCTCCAAACCCACGTACACACACATACCACATCTAAATATTTTATTCGTTCTGAAGTACTTTAAACACATTAATTTGCCAAAAACTTAATATAAATTTGATCCCCAGTCGCCTTATTTTCTGTGAGTATCAACGGATTTTCTGTGTACTTTTCTTCCAGCCAGGGATTTTTATTTGTTAAGATTCAATTCATTTCATTTCGAAAGAATTCAGACTGGAACGATATTTATAGACTTCGTAACAAATCCTTTAACAGAATAAAACTTCTTACTTATGATTTCTCATTCGAGTAAATATATTTATAAATTCAATTTTAAAGTTGTAAGCGTCTTACTTATATCTTAAAATCTGATTGAAAATGGCATAAAACAAAGTCCTTCCAATCCAGAAAATGAACACTTATTGTCAAAGTGATATGACAACTCTTTAAAATGTATTGATAGTTCCTGTGAAATTATAGGTTTTAATCATTTTAAGAATGTATCCATAATTCTACTTCAAAAACATCAAAGTTAAAATACGCCACTCAACTTTCTCATATATTAAATATCCTTATAACATGATGCAATAAGTTTATTGGAATTCATAAATACCATTTTAATACCGAGAACAAGGCCTAAACAATAAATTTCCCAATAAAATGTTGGTTCACTGAAAAATAAAAAATGACATTGCTATTCATTGTTTGTCATCACACTTCATATTATTTAAAAGAATCTTTCAGTCAAATATGTTGTCAGCGTCTGTAAAAAGTTAATTCAAAATATAATTTGACTAAAAATTTTTATTGGATGTTAAATCATTTTCTGACGAATAAATAATGCTTATTTTGAGAAATATCTAATCTCTGCTATTTGTGTAAGTTAATAACATATTTTTCTGGAATGTTTTTCAGAAAATTACATCAATAAAATTTTGATCAAGCAGAATGAATTCATGGTTTTTTGCGGACATTTATAAAACGCAATATACGATAATTTAAAACACAATTTGTTGTCTGTATGATTAGTTTCCACTTCTAGTTGTAACCAAGAAAACTAATATTAAAAATATGCGTATTAAAAATTATTATCTTAACATTTAAAAATATATTTGTGAGACCAGCAGGCATCCTTTGCAGTTTTTGATGTTTACGACGAAATACAGTGCAGACTTTTAGTCACCGTTTTATGGCAGTCTTGGCCCGGAAAGTCGTGACCCCAATAAGTACACGTCACACAAATTGCAGGTGTGGTTAGAGCAAATACATCCTAGTGTCAAGATCTAAACCAAGATTCATTGGAAAATGAAAGAGTCAACGATTCAAAGATGCGACATCGCACTGAGGAGCATCCAATGAGAGCAAGGACGGCGTATCTGGACCTCCGGTAAAATGATGTGACGACAAGGAGACTCCGGAGAACGATGTGACGACAAGTCAACGAATATAATGGTAATTAATATTCAAAAGCGAGAGAGAGAGAGAGAGAGAGAGGTCTTGATGATTCGAGCATTGTTGTTAAGAGAGCGAGTCGTTATTTTGAGTATTGAAAATGTTCTAGAAAAATACAAAGTTTGACTCCAAATGTCAGAAAAAGCATCAGTAAATATTCCAGTCATGCTGGTATGTGCCAGTCTTTATGAATGTTAGGTCAATTGTTAATCTTTGGAATAAGATCAAAAAGACTTCGTCTCACATGGTGCTTTTTTCTCCTCCTTAAACGACTGTTAAAATTGATGTAATTTTAATTATAACAATAATAGAGAAATGAATAAACTATAATTTATTTTAATGGTTAAAAATGTGGATTTTAATATGTAGGGTTTTGATTTAATATTTTATAGATAGTATTTTATATTAATATTTTATAGATAGGTTAAGGAACTCGTGCAAAGAGGTAATCGTGGGTTTTGCAACCACGGTAGCAATGTACTAATGTTACGATTTACGACCACGTTATTCTTGGGTAATTCCAAGTTCCCAAATTATGCGGGGTTTCAATGTTTTTAATCTATCAATATTAATAGCTTTACCACTGGCAGTAAATAAAGCGGTTCAGACGGTTTTTAAATATCTAATTATATGGAAGAACAGTTAGAGTGGACCATTAGATTTTCAGCTAGAGTGGATACAAGCTTTTGCGGGCTATTTCGCAAAAAAGGCGGGTTCTTTTATCCCGAATCGTACCCGAAACTAATCAGCACCAGATTCGCCCACAAGTTACTTACCTACTAAATTTTATGAAATTCGGTGAATTAGTTTTTTAGTTAGAGTGGATACAAAATCTGCACATGTCGCGAACGTTTTGGTATACTCGACAGAGAAGACAAAGTTTTGAAATCAAACACATTTATTAAACATGAAATAACAAGGCAGTTGATCGAAAACAGTGGAGTACAAGCATTTCTCGCAATAACTCAGAGTTACACTCGGTAGGGTGACCATTAAGAACACCCCTGGAGGAAGAGGAACCAAGAGAATACACATATTTTCTGATACATAAAATAAACACAATATTCCTCATATTATACTTGACATTTATATATCACATTTGTATACTTTGAACATATACGACATTTTCATATAACATCATCAATGACTTGATACTCACGAGGATTTGACAATTAACACTCTATTCGTTAGGTGGAAGACTAAATATATATAAAACTTTACCTCGTCTCTTTTAAATATAACATTTACAATTCTGTACCATGGGAAAGGATATCAGGATGGACTCTCGGCATAAACTCATCGAGATTCTTGCGCAGAACAAAATCCATAATGGTCGGGAAACTTGACTACACAACATCATGCTGGCGGAATTCGACATCTTGGTTGGTTACGGAGATTGGTTGATTCGTACCTTAGGACACAAGGCGGAGTCAGGCAAATACAAATCGCTGTAAAATGAGCTTTCCCTCTAGCCCTATTAGCGATTCAAGCCGACCAGTGAAAGAACCATTTTCTCTTTTCACAAGACTCATTATTCCATTACTACCAGGCTGATTCATTTAAAAACACGAGTGACTCATCTCTGAACCGAGCCAAACGACTCTACGCACAACTTGTCGAACTATGTTACATATTTTAATCACATCCTTCCACTTTCAAAATTAATCCACCTTTTCTTAAAATTCGCGATCATACGCGAATCAAACACACACCTCTACATTTCTCCACGACTCCTTCCACTCTGCTTCCAAAATCCTTTTTCAAACGCGCGCGTGCGCAAAACCTGCAAGTTCCCAACTAGTGACTGAGAAGCGAAAATACAAAACTATTACTATTTTTCTGGAACATAAACACTTTTGCGATTTTAGAGTTCACTTCCCTTAAAAGTCAATGTAATTGCAAACATGTAGAAAAGACATTTATATTTCGAAATTGACACTTTCAATCACACAGAAATAAAACAATACTTTAATATACAATTTTAACACAGAGGTGTGAAAGCCTTATCACACTCCTTCGGGGCCCGGGAGAAAAATTTCCTGCAAAGCGGGGAATTTTTCCACACAATACTAGGAAAATACCTGCATTAAGTTCCCAATGACATATGTTCCATTGAGAGGAATTTAGTGTAAATTTTGAGCGATGTACATGTACATCAAAGAAAAAAAACAAAAACAAACAAGATCATGACCAGCATAATAACCAAAATCCAAGAGTGGCCTAAAGTTTGACTCGTGAGTCAAAAAAAATAAGTCTCAATACAAGCATAGACCTTTACAAGACAACACCAAATTAACAAGACACAAATGATGAAATTGCCCCTTTTAAAATTTAAACACTAATACATTTTCTGGTGAGTACCACAGAGACATGAAAATTTAATTTACTCAACTCACAAAAAGTTTAACTAAACAAAAAGTTTTCTTTTTTCAAAAATTTTACAATTAAAATTCTATAAATTTACTTTTCACAGAAATCAATTTATTAACTATTATCCAACCTTGCCAACAAATTACTTTAAAAGACATTTAAAAAAAATTACTAATTTAGAAAATGAGACAAATTTTCAAACCAAGAATGTTGATCAGGCACCCAGGCAAGAAACAAGTCCATTAGAAAGTTGCAAACCTAGAGGTGGCGGTACCCCCAACCAATAAGTCAACAAACACCAAATGACAAAAAAAAATTTCTAAAATTTACTAGACCTTTAAATTAAAAAAAATCATTCACACATTCATAAAATAAAACAGAGATAAAAATTATCAGTTATCCTTAAAAATCCTTACCAAAACTCTAATCCATCAAGTACTTAATTATCTTAAAATTACTTTAAAACATTACTGCTTATCATTAAAGTAAAGCAAAAAAAATTATTATTTAAGTATTTAGAATTTTAAAACACTACTTCAACCTGATTAACATGGCACTCACATTCAGAAAGCTGCACTGGCACAGAACTTGCAGTACAGAACATTCAGCTGACTGACACATAAAGCAAATTACACAGAAGTTCAGAAATATTGGATCCATTTTAACATAGCATACAGTTTTGCAAAACATTTTGTGAAACAATTGAAAATATAATATTATGAAACATAATTGTCCATCTCACAACAATATCAGTCTTTTTTTTTTTTTTTTTTTTGAAAATGTGAGAATTTCATAATCTAAACATTTTACTTTACTTTTGAGCCAATTACTCTCTTGACATATTGCCTTAATTGACAAGTAACTTTAATGAATAAATTGGCCTCTTGGGCGCAAGTCATACTTGTGTGAATTAGGAACATTTTGAGTTTTAACCCTATTTTGATGGTTTAGAAAATATCTACTTTTAAATTGTCTTGTTTCTTGAGTTGAAGAATTATCAATGTTATCATTATATGTGCTAGAAATCAATTCACTACGTCTAGGAGGTAAAGGAGTTAATCTATTAACGTGGACCAATTGCTGATTACATGGATTGTTTTTGTGTTGAATGACAAAGTTAACTTCAGTTGTTTGCTTGATAACTTCAAAAGGACCATGATTTAAAGAACTGAGTTTTTTTGATTGGCCTGGCCGAATATGAGGTGTGTAAAGATAGACCAAGTCACCAACTTTAATCTTAGGCATTTTAGCAGATTTATGTTGTTGAAGTTGTTGTGATTCCTGAGCTTCCTCAAGGTTTTTCTTAACAGTTACAAAGGTCTTTTTTAAGCGAACCTGTAAGTCATCTGAATAATCATGAGTAGATTTGTAAACTGGATATTTTACACCTGTTAAAAGAGCATCAGGTAGCACAGGGTCTCGACCAAAGACAAGATGTGCTGGGGACTCGCCTGTTGAGGCATGGACTGACGTTCTATGAGCCATTAAAGCAAATTGAATCATCCGATCCCAATCGCCCTTATCAGAATAGACCAGATTCTTTAAGGATCTAACTAACGTACCGTTCAGTCTTTCGACTAGCCCGTCTGACTGGGGATGGTACGCTGAAGTATTATGTTTTTTTATGCCTAATTTCTTGTATAGATTGTTGGCAGCTTCAGAAATGAAGTTACTACCTTGATCCGTAATTAAGTGAGCAGGAATTCCATGAATACTTATAAATCTCTCTAAACAAGCGAGAATATCCTCAGTTTTAACTGTAGCAAGTGGATAAGCCTCTGGCCATCTAGTGAAGTAATCTGTAATGACAAGAATGTACTTCATCCCAGAATTCGAGATAGGTAGTGGGCCGACTACATCCATAGCCACACGTTCAAAAGGATAAGTTGTAATAGGAAATTTCTGTATTGGAGCCTTGTTGTTACGAAAACCTCTGTTTTTTACACAAGTTGTGCACGACTTCACATAATTTTCAGTCATTTCTGGTAGGTCGGACGGTCTGGGTCTCAACAACAACAACAACATAATTTTCAGTCTGAGCATGCATGTCTGGCCAATAATAGTTAACTGAAATTTTTGCCAGAGTTCTTTGAAAACCACAATGTGCAGCAACAGGAGAATCATGGCAAAGCCATAGAATTTCTGAGACTAAGTCTTGAGGAATAACTACTCTCTCATTATATTGCTGTCTCTGCTTTGGATTTTTGTGTATGCAATGTAACATACCATTTTTCATGAAAAATGAAAGTTTTTGTGGGTATGGTTTTACACCTTTTTCCAGAAGATTTTTGATTTTTATACATCTAGGATCTTTCAATTGACCAATAGCTATCCTAGTTACCAGAGAAGCTTCCACAGTAGTCTGTACTTGATCTTGAGAATTTTCAACGATTGCATTTATGTTTTCACTACTATCATTATTCTGTACCACTACTTTTCCAGAAATTTTCGTAGGGACAGATTCTACAATACTTTTAGGAACAGTTTGTTTCTGAGTGTTTTGAGATTTCTTTGAAGAAGACTCATCAATACATCTCGAAAAATAGTCAGCTACAACATTATGTTTCCCCGGTTTATGAATGATTTCATAATCAAAAGCCTGCAATGAAACGATCCAGCGAGCTATGCGCGAAGTAGGATCTCTTAATTTGAAAATGAACGATAAGGATGCTTGATCACAGTAAATTTTGAAATGTTTGCCTAAGAGATAGTGCTTAAATTGCTGGGTAGCCCAAACCACAGCCAAAGCTTCTTTCTCGACTACACTGTAATTCACTTCAGCACCTTGTAATTTTCGACTAGCAAAGGAAACTGGGTGAGATAACCCATTTTCATCCAATTGCGAAAGAACTGATCCCAAAGCGTAATTAGAGGCATCTGTATGCAAAGTAAAGGGCAAATTAAAATTTGGTAATTTTAAAATTGGTTCTTGAATAAGCTTGTTCTTAAGTATTTCAAAAGCTTCCTGAGCCTCCTGACTCCACACAAACTTTTTCTGCTTTGATTTTAAAAGATTAGTTAGTGGAAGAGTAATCTTTGCATAATCTGGTACAAACTTCCTATAAAAGCCTGTCAAACCCAAAAATTGTCTGATATTCTTGACACAGGTGGGTACTTTAAATTTTTGCACTAAATCAATGTTATGAGGGTCTGGCTGAACTTTTCCCTCAGACACTCTGAAACCTAAGTACTTTATTGTCTTTCTGAAAAAGAAGCATTTTGATGGCTTTAACCTAAGACCATGTTGAGATAATTTAATAAAAACTTCTTCTAATTTCATCATGTGTTCTTCAAACGTTTTTGATGAGATGATAACATCATCTATGTATATTCCTGATAACCCTGCCAGTACAAGAGACATTAATCTCTGAAAAGACGCTGGTGCGTTTTTTAGACCAAAAGGGGTCCTACACCATTCGTAGTGACCGGTGGGCGTGGAAAAAGCTGTTTTGTGTGAATCCTGTGGATTCAAATGCAATTGGTAGAATCCTGAAGTTAAGTCCAAAGTTGAGAAAAATGTAGCACCTGCTAAACCATCAATCAATTCACTAATGTTAGGAATTGGAAAATTTTCTGTAATAGTAAGTTTGTTTAACTTGCGAAAATCACAACATAATCTATAAGAACCATCCGGTTTCCTTACAAACAGTACTGGCGTATTGTAAGGTGAAAAACTAGGTTTAATTATTTTAGCTTCTAATAATTCTGTGACTTGTCTATTGAGTTCCCCTTGTAAATGATGTGGAACTTTATATGGTTTCTGATAAACAGGAACAGATGTTTCCAAATTTATCTCATGTAATATGGTTTTACAACCAGACAACTCAGCAACATTCTTTGCAAAAACTTGTCTATATTTATTCAACAAAGTTGATAATTTATGTTTTTGATCTTTTTGGAGATGACTCAGGTCAAAATCTCCTCCCCAACTTTCAAAAGGCTCCAAAGGTTCACTGGAGTCCAACTCTCCCTCACTCACTACATTAACTTCAACCTCCTCAGACACCTGAATTTCCTGAACATGAGCCACTTTTCTACCCTTATTCAAATGATAAGGTTTTTCCTCTGGGTTAGCAACACGAACCCAAATAATTCCATCCTTAGGAGCTCTATATACAGCTCTAGCAATGAAGATGTGGTCATTTTTCTCTGATTCCAGAAGCAAGATGGAATTTTCCGGAAACCCTTCTGAAAGTTTGATTTTAATAAATGATTCAGATAAAGGAGGAATTATACATTTTTGTGAATTTTTCACAATAATTGGCTCTTTAATTTTTGTATTTAGAGTTTCTTTTACTCTACATAAGTTATTAACAGTTTTAATGTTTAAGTTCTTATGCTGTGCCACTTCTTCAGTACCACCTCTAACATGATTTTGCTTTTCCCCCATATGCAAAGTAACATTCTGTGCATTTACTACCATATCTCTAAAAGATTTGCTTCCATTTTCCAAATCGTTAATATGTACCTCTTCACTACCCAAATGTGGCACTACATTATTTTCCGAAAAATTTCTGCTCACATACTCTTCCCGAATGACCTGAGACTCATTCACTACCGGTGCTAGATCTGCTTTGCATTTGGCACATGCATTCGTATGGAACTCTTTCGGTTTACAGTCCTCTACCACACGAACATTTTTTCCACTACTCATCTGCGAGTCAGGCACAGCAATACGCTTTGCGACACTACTTAGGTTTGAGTCTGCACTTTCCGACTCATTTGCCGGTTCATGATTTGAAATCGAAAGTAAATTATTCGTACATTGATAACCAACAAAAGGAATGGAAGAGTTTGAAAACTTAAAACAGAAGTGATTATAATCTATAATAGCATTATGTTTATGTAAAAACTTGTTACCAAGGATTACATTATATGAAATAGGAGCTGGTGATTTTAACACAAAAAATTCGGTAGGGAATCTTTCTTTTCCCAAATTTAGTGAAATAGTGGCTAAACATTCAACTTTAGTATCTTGTGAACTAAAGCTACGCAAAATTGTTGGTTTGTATGTTAGCAACATATGTGCAATGGGTACAGCATTTAAAGCTTCCTCATACACTAAATTAATTGAACTACCCGTATCAATCAATATTGACACTTCACTGCTCACTAATTTTCCTTTTATAATAGAAGAAGATGACAAAGAATTTGTAATATTATGACAAATATTATTTTCCTCAAAATGTGATGTTTGCCTATCAAAAGTTTTTCTATTATTATAATTGTGCATGGGATATCTACTCTGATTCCCAGAAGAATGATTTTTGGAATTTTGCAAAGATTTATATGACTCCTTATTTTTATAATTTTGCGTTCCTTGCTTTCTATACTTCCACTCATTTGCAGACATTTGCCCTCTGTGTCTTTCACCCTGGTGATACCTAGTTCCAGGACTGGTATAAATTTTCCTACATTTTATACCGTACACATCTCTTTTTTGAAAAACCTTTTTCCAACACTGTTCTTGAACGTGACCTAATTTACCACATTTGTCACACTTTGGACGCGGTGAACGCTTTTCGTTAACTTTATCTGAATTAAACTTAAATTTTTCTATTTTACCCCTAAGAAATTCAATGTCCCTTTCCTGTTCTAACACTTTTCTTTTTAAATCTGACATACTTTCACTTTGATCTGGTGTGAGAACATATTTTTCTGGTGTGAGAACACCTTTTTTTGTAAGTACCGGATTAGTCAAGTACATAGCATTATTTTCATTTAAAATAGATTCCTCAAGAATTGCAAGTTTTCTAGCCGAATAAAAATCTCTAGGGTTTTGTGACAACACCAATCTTTTTAGTTCCGGATATAAACCATTAATAAATGAAGTTTTCAAAAGTGTTTGCCTGATTTTATTCTCACTTTCGGAATCTACATCTTCCGGAACAACCTTAAATGAAGCAGCTTCGATTCTCATCGAAAACTGTTTAACCGACTCATTTGGTCTCTGTGTAAAGTTCACGAGTGAAATTATGTTTTTAGTAACATTTTCGGTCACTTCAAAATGATCTTTCAAAATGTGAATAATTTCCTGCAAATTTTTACAATTTCTGTGCTTTGGATTCTCTTCAATCAATCTATTTGCTTCCCCCTCTAAATTCAATCTCAAACAAACTAATTTGTCACACTCACTCCAGTTTGCATGAGTGGCTACTAAATTTAACTTTTCCAAAAACTGTGACAACGAAAGCTCTGAATTTCCCGAGAATTTTGGAATATGATGTGCGAACTTAGGTGTGAAAATATGGAATGATTTTAACATGTTATCATTTACCGATGAAGCACTGTTTTGATTTGGCAAAGTGCCAGAAGAAGAATTCAGACATACCGGCGATTTATCTGATATATTTTCCTCATTAGATTTAGCTTTGTGGCTAACATTTTTAACTTTACTTTTAGAATTAACAGAATCCGACTCAGTAGCAATATCAAGCGACAAATTCAAGGAGGAATTTAATTTTTTACTTGAATTTTTACTCATCTTACCGACATTTACTTTTTTGTTTCTAGTAATTGGAGCCATTTTGCATAACAATCAAATATACTCGTATAGTTTAACACAATATGCAATTGCAATGTTCTTAAACAGTATTTACAATAAAACCAGTTTTTATCAAATCAAATGACATAAATATGCAAACAAATCAATTTTTTTTTTATCAAATGGCACATATCAAATTCCAAGAACACTCGTTTTTGAGAATACCGAAAACAGAACATGGAACTCTGTTTACTTAAGAAAACACTCATTTTAGCACAACGGTAATTTTTAACCTTCAAAATTTCAATTCTTAAGAAAATTTTTAAAAATTTTAATTCTCTCAGCTCTTCCCCACTCACCGAGAAAAGTAACGGCACCAATTCTGTCGCGAACGTTTTGGTATACTCGACAGAGAAGACAAAGTTTTGAAATCAAACACATTTATTAAACATGAAATAACAAGGCAGTTGATCGAAAACAGTGGAGTACAAGCATTTCTCGCAATAACTCAGAGTTACACTCGGTAGGGTGACCATTAAGAACACCCCTGGAGGAAGAGGAACCAAGAGAATACACATATTTTCTGATACATAAAATAAACACAATATTCCTCATATTATACTTGACATTTATATATCACATTTGTATACTTTGAACATATACGACATTTTCATATAACATCATCAATGACTTGATACTCACGAGGATTTGACAATTAACACTCTATTCGTTAGGTGGAAGACTAAATATATATAAAACTTTACCTCGTCTCTTTTAAATATAACATTTACAATTCTGTACCATGGGAAAGGATATCAGGATGGACTCTCGGCATAAACTCATCGAGATTCTTGCGCAGAACAAAATCCATAATGGTCGGGAAACTTGACTACACAACATCATGCTGGCGGAATTCGACATCTTGGTTGGTTACGGAGATTGGTTGATTCGTACCTTAGGACACAAGGCGGAGTCAGGCAAATACAAATCGCTGTAAAATGAGCTTTCCCTCTAGCCCTATTAGCGATTCAAGCCGACCAGTGAAAGAACCATTTTCTCTTTTCACAAGACTCATTATTCCATTACTACCAGGCTGATTCATTTAAAAACACGAGTGACTCATCTCTGAACCGAGCCAAACGACTCTACGCACAACTTGTCGAACTATGTTACATATTTTAATCACATCCTTCCACTTTCAAAATTAATCCACCTTTTCTTAAAATTCGCGATCATACGCGAATCAAACACACACCTCTACATTTCTCCACGACTCCTTCCACTCTGCTTCCAAAATCCTTTTTCAAACGCGCGCGTGCGCAAAACCTGCAAGTTCCCAACTAGTGACTGAGAAGCGAAAATACAAAACTATTACTATTTTTCTGGAACATAAACACTTTTGCGATTTTAGAGTTCACTTCCCTTAAAAGTCAATGTAATTGCAAACATGTAGAAAAGACATTTATATTTCGAAATTGACACTTTCAATCACACAGAAATAAAACAATACTTTAATATACAATTTTAACACAGAGGTGTGAAAGCCTTATCACACACAGACAGACAGACAGACACACACACACAGACGTCATGCTAAAAATAGTTTTTTCGTATTCTAGAGGTCTTGAAACGTGTAGATCCGTCGAAAACTCGAGTTGCGATTTTCGACATGATTTCAATACTTTCCCTATACATTACTATGTATTGCAGGGAAAGTAAAAATCCTGATAAATAATTGAACTATTAGTAAAGTTACAATACTATATATTTTAATCCGTCAGTAATGTTTATCATTTCTTCTTTAGGTAAGTGTTTTAACTGTGATTCTGCAGTTTGTTTATTTTCCTGAAAGGTAAGATATTTTATGTATTTGATAAAATGTTTCATATCTATTGTTTCACACCTTACTTAATAATGGAAACGTGACCTTGGCAGAAAATTACCATTTTAACACTCATTATTAAGATGAAAATCCATAGAATAAACGGGTGTCATACTGTCTGAAATCATTTGAATTTTTAAACAAGTAATTGTCTAGAAAATAATGGAATTTTATTTTTAATTTTATTTACTAATTTCTACCGTTCAAACACGTTTCAGAATTAAATTGTTTGGATATTTTTGGAGGATTCTATTTTGAGGATTCTTTTAGAGGATTCTAATTTAGAGGATTATAATCCCAAGATTTGGTTTGGTCTTGGTATGCTAACACCTTTAATCTTGAAGATAGGCTTCTTTTTTAATTGAGATGGTTTTCCTATCACTAAAGCTGAAATTTTTGTTGATGATATTGATAGTTGGAGATCCTCACAAGGATAATGATAGTTGGAGATCCTCACAAAGATAATGATAGTTGGAGATCCTCACAAAGAATAAGAGGGATTCTAAAACATGTAAGATAAGTTTGGATTGTGTTCAATGTGTGTGGAAAGATCTGTAAACCTCAATCTACTCCCCTCCTCTCTATATGTACGTTCGTGGTGGTTAAAATTAAATTCTCTCATTTTCTTTGGGTACTAATTTACATTAAGACATTGTTAACATATGAAACCGATATTCACATAATACTAATAAAGTGGATCTTAATCTCGTCTGGACGAAATTGGAATTTTGTCAACATTGCTGTGGACAACGTCACAACGTCAATGTGGTGTTACTGGTTAGTTCTTCTGTGTCAGTAATCTGACCGAACACTTCTTCGATGCAGTACTGCCAGTTTGTATGTACCGGTATAGCGTGATCTCGGAAAATAACGGCTGATGTTCTTTGATTTAATTGCAAAACCAATGTTGTCTTATAGCTCATCATATCTGTTGCATTTTCTATATCTAATGACCGTTTATTTATGCGTTTCGAAAATTTTATAAATTATTTCATAAACAATAGATATAAGTTTCACCATTAACCGCGTTGGGTGTCTTCTCGGTGTTTTTCATTATTTTTACACAGAAATTCAGGCACGGTTCTCATTTTGTATCAGCTATGTTCAATATTGAGTCAAGCTTTTTAAATAATTGTCTATTTTTTGTGTTGTCGTCGATACAGACCCCATGATTTCATTTTCTATAGATAGTTTCTTACACAATTTTACTCTGCAAAAACAATGGAAGGAGTTAAGCTTCGATAACCTTGAATTTCACAGGTTGCTGATTCCTACCCAGTCCGAGGCATTCCTAGAATAATTCCTTCCAAGCGCGTTTCGCGGCAGCACCTGCTTTTTTTTTCTATCAATTGCAAACATTTTGTAGACGTTGTCCTCTCGGTGGTTATTCCATGAGCAGAAACGGCAGTGGTCTCAGTTAACGACGGTCACAGCCATGGTAATGTTATGTGCTCCCGTTAGCACATAACCGGCGTGATCGTAACAAGTGGATCGAAGCTCCAGCGTCGCAGGAGGGCGCGTGATGGTATTAAGAAACTACAACGCAGTTGGAATGAAATGGAGGCATCGGCGGTACGGGGGGAGAGAATGGCTCAGAATTCTGGAAGATCCGGATCGATCGAAAATATGCCGTGGGTTGACGATGCAGGCAGTTCTTCACGGGATTCTGGAAATGGAAGATTCGCGTTGAGGTGGCGGAATACGAATAGCATGCACTTTATCCCGGTTGGCAGGCGAAGGTGATTCGTAAGCATGAATAAATCAGAACACTCCGACGAATGAAGTCATCAAGTAAAATTAACTTTCTTAAATTTGTAAGAGGTTCTCATTTTAGATATTACAAACAGATGGTATACTTCAATTTAAATATATTAAAACTTCTTCGGTCCATTGTTTGACAAGACGAAAGTGTTCCAAGAACAATTTGAGAACAAGATATTTAACATTTAATACATTTCAGATTTTACAAATTACATTCATCTCACCAACGCGATTCAATTATTTCGCATTCTCATAATATTGATTTATTTAATATCCGTTTACGGATACGCATTCCATTCTTATGCCCCGTAAGCAAAACGCGACCTATCGGTCTGAGATTACATCGCCAACTGAAATTAATTACATTATTCTTATCGAAGCGTCTTGGTGTTAATGCGCGAGCTCGTGATGACACAGAAAAGAGTTCCAATACATTTCAATACGAAATGGGAATTCGGGTAAATGTACAAAAACGCGGGATTGTATCAGCCCAGGGTTATCGATACAGGCGGGAAAACTCCAACAAGACGAAACATACAATTGGCGCTTTCTCAATTTGGAATAATATTTAAGAACAGGTTTTAGAATCGAAACGAAAATAGAATTTGCCTATTATTAAATTTAGAAAGGAATAATTAACCAGGAGTGCATTTCATAACAGTATCAGCAATTATCACAGCATATTTCTTGATTTCAAACTTTCTGTTTAGAGTTTTCCCATTCTACTTTCAAATTCAACCTAATTAGCTAGCTCGAGATTTAGAAATCTGATAATTAGTGACCGTTGCGATATTTGAATTATCTACCCGTTTTTAATTTCTTTTGTTGCAACGCTTCTGTGAGCATTCCAACAAGTTCAGCCTCCAACAATGCACGTTTCGAATGTTTATCGAATCTCTAACAATTGTCACTTTATGTATCATTTTCTTTTCACTTATATGGTGTTCATATATTCGATAGTTCATTGCATAGAGGAGCTTTGTAATAAAACGAGGATTTTTTTTTCTGTGTTTAGGAATGTTATGCACTTTAATTTTTTTACCATTACCTCTGACTAGATTTCCGATTTAAACGAGTACTTGTGGAACTCGCAATATAAGAGGCGTTCCCAAAGTAAAGGCAGCTCTCCCATTTCAGATGACGCTAAGAAATAGCTGATACCTGCAATCGCAGAAATAAAATCTGCTAAATATATTAATTTATTTTAAAATGTCATAATTTTTTGATCCTCTGATGAGACCAACAATATCAAGTTTTCTTGCTGTCATTGCAAGTATCTGCAATTTGGAGCGAAAAAAAGTAAAAAAAAACAAGAAAAACAAGAAAGATCAATCATGCATAAAGGATTGATTATGAAACGCTTTCCAACTGAAATGCAATTTTATTTAAACATCTCTAAATGCGATACATCCAGGGTTGACATATTTTAAATTATCACATTACTACAACAATTTATTATATTTGAAAACTTCAAACTTCGTCGAAATAAAATGAACTTTATTCAAATAACATCATCGAAATATAAATCGTTTGGCTCTCTCTGTAAAAGCAGTACACATTTCATTTATAAACTTTTATTCCAGACTCCAGAGTTAAATAATTTTATGTAAAAAAAAATCAGCCATTCTTGTACCTCATCTTACAATCACTTGTTTACATTCCGCTTCCATTAAAATAAGGCTTCATTGTAGAAATAATGAAAGATTGATGATCATTTAAACTCAAAAATAGTGTCATTGCGTCGGCATAAAATATAGATGCTCAGAAAATACGCAACAATAAAGCGCTTTTAGGAGGGATCCGACACTAGATATAAATTTAAAAGAACTTTGAAAATCACGATTTTTACACTGGAAAAAAAGATGGATGCCCTATTTTATTTTGAAGTGGGTCACGTGATCTTTTAATATATATGGGTGTCCATATTATTTTAATTTTTATTTAAAAAACTAGCGAATCTATTTTGCTGAAATTTCTGTTATATATTTTGTGGGATCATTTGAATATTTTCTAAAATTTTTGAATCAATTTGTGAATTTTAACTACCCTTAAAAATATTTGCACAATGAGGCCACATACTGTTCAATGTATTTCATTTTTTTCAATCCGAGTTCAGTCAGAAACTAATTGGGTGACTTTATTCATTTACATTTTCATATGTCCCACATACCGTTTCAAAAACATACTAAAATTTCATTTTGATAAAGTTATTTTTACGACAGTTATCGTGCGAATGGACAGACAGACAGACAGATAGAATGGATGAACAAAACTCTTTATGTTGTAAAGTGTTAAAAAATGCGAAACCGGGCTCATGGATGCAATTATCTGCAACGGGAAGGCAATTTTAACGTCAGTAAAGCCCTCTTATAAGCGGGGTTTGGATAATGAATCATCTTCTGCAGGCTGAACTCATTCTTCGTGAAATTCCATATCGATACGGTGCATGTCTGAATGTGTCAGATACTGACACATTCATAATTTTACGATTTTGGCGTAAAAGCAAATTCCTCTTTTAGCTACCATTGGTTATTGCAGACATTGGTTATTTCATTCCGCATAAGAAGCGCAAAACTGGTGCTGTTCTCTGCAACGGAAGCAGGATCCTAATGACAAAATAGTCTATGCGTAACGTAAGAATATGCATGCGAATGGAAGGAAACCAATTAGTACTCAATGAAGCAAGAGGATCCAATCACGTATCAATATTTCCAATGCAAATCTTCAAAATCTATAAGTTGGGCCATGCGTGGCCCATCCGTAATTGGATTGCCGCAGACATGATGGGAGCGGCGCATCTAAAATTACGCGATGTATTACGTGGTGGGCACACCTGCACTCTTCTATCTAGGTTATTCATTACCAAAATGTTTTGATACGGGGTTGTTCTCCCGCTCCCTAGTAAGTGTTAATAAAATCTATGAACCATTCACGTACTTGTGCCGTTGCATTTAAATGTCCCCTTCATTTTAATCGGAAGTGTATATAACATTTTGATTACGCAAATGAAGCGAACCCTCTTACGTGGGGCTTCTTAAACTGGCACTCGTACTCGCAAGAGGGTTTTAATATGTACCGAATTTGCTTTAATTTAAGGTTTGTTTTATTTTTAAAGAGATAATTCTTTGAAAAATCTTCAAAGTCCTTTTATTTCGTAGTTATTAAGTGTATACGTTAAGTCTATCCACAGTAAAATGACTATTCCCCATCCAATAAAAACGAATGCAGCGTTCTCAGCGAGCAATTAACACTAGAAAACGACGGACGAGGTCATTTTGACAGCATAACAACTTTGAGAAACGAATCTCCTAAAACGGCTCATCACAGCCCATTGAAATGTTATGACTTTTCTTATTTTCTTAAAGTAATTGAAAACACGGAAGAAAATTATTCAAGGTTTTATAATAAGAGAACAAATCAACGATCTTCCTAGAACTACGGTCAAAGTAGTTATGGGGTCAAAATAACTGCTTCCGTCGTTCTAGTGTTAAAGAAGTTAGGAACAGGAATTCGGCATAAAAGTGGGCTAGAAGAAAAATGTTAATTACTAAATTATAGAGCATTCTCTGTGAGTTGGAATCGACATTAGATAAGCTCGAACGTGTATAGGGAAGACCAATATCAAAAAGTTGTATCATCAAGATTTATAATAATGAGATACCCGCAACGTAAGTACACGGTCTTATTGTTACGGACATGTAAAATTCTTTCACAGGGTGCTCTTTTGAGAACCAAAAGTAAAACATCTTTACAGGCAGCCATTCCTATTACGTCAATATAGGGCTGCCCTATTTCAGCACTCGTGGCGGGGTTTCCATAGTTTGCGATTTATTGCCAATTGGGTGATTTTCGGCCACTTTTAGAGGGTATGAAAACTTTCTCGAAATAATGAATATTCTATGAGATAGGAGCCCCTTCTGGAAGTTTCTACAGAGAGTATACAAAAGGAGACATTGTTCAGTTGGTGAGCAGTTGACGCGATACGAGCTATATTGAATGGTAAGATACTTCATTGTTTTGAGAATAGTATCGGCTGTTCTGTAAAATGAAAGGGAAATTTAACTGATATTTTACTGTGGCTGACAGTTGTTAGTGCTCTTATATAAGTATCGAGATATTTTCTGCATATCATTCTTGTTTACTTGTAAATAAAGGGATTAGTTATTCATAAATTTGGCCTTATTCTTATAGCCTTAAAGTACACGATTCCAAAGGATATGCCGCACCATTATACTTTCTCGAATTCAAATGTGCAATGTTGCCGAAGGAGGGCATTTTGAACAGGCTGTACATTAAACTTCTGCGCATGTAGGTGTCGTTTACTGGTATTCTTGAATATGATAGCCATTCGGCAATAATCCATTGTGGCCGGGCACACAGTAAGTTGCTCCAAGCCTAACGGTGAGCGATGCTGTCTGAGCAACAAACCCTATTGTGTGAAAAAATGTCCTATGCACCAAGTTCAGAATCCATTCTTATTCATCATTCCTATACAACTTCACAATTGTCTTATTTCGTCTGTCTGGCTTTTTTGCCGATTTCATCATCCTCATTTTTAACACTTTGCAACAGAGTCGAGAAGCGTTCATGACTCGGTTCATTTTGTCTGTCTGTCCGTTCGCACGATCACTGCCGTAAAAATGACTTTATTAAAATGATATTTTAGTATGTTGTTGAGACGGTATGTATTGAACATATGGGAATGTATTGAACATATGGAAATGTATTGAACATATGGGAATGTAAATGAGTAATTTCAACCAATTACTTTTGGATTGAACCCGGGATGAAAAAGTAAAATACATTGAACCCTATGGGACATCATTTTCCAAACATTTTTTATGCGTAGTTAAAATTGACAAATTATCCAATAAAATATATAAAAAAAAATGTCTGCAAAATATATTCGGTAGTTTTTCAAATAAAATGACCTACTTCGAAATGAAATATGGCATCCATCTTGTGTCAAAATCGTGATGTTTAAAGTTCTTTATAATTTATATTCAGTGTTGCATCCGTCCTAAAAACCGTCTTTATTTTTGCATATTTTCTGTGCATCTACATTCTGCGCCAACGCAATTACAATATTTTTGAGTTTAAATGATCCTCCAACTTTATTTCTACAACGAAGCCTAATTTTAACGTGTGCAGAATGTAAACAAATTAAGCTGTAAGATGAGTTGTAGAAGAATTGTTGAATTTTTTTTCACACGCACTTATTTAGCTCTGGAGTCTAGAATATAGGTGATCTGAATGAAATATTCATTGATTTTACATAGAAAAGCAGACGATTTCATAGCATTGCATCTTTCGAAGAAGTTTTAAACATGGAATTAGAAAGTAAATTTACCACCATGGTTTTCAGATTTTTAAATAAAATAAATTATTGTAGTACTGTGATGATTTAAAAAATATCACCGCGGAATGTATTGGACTTTTTAGAGATGTTTAAATAAAATTGGTTAGGTTGGTAAGTGTTTCATAATCATTGCTTTATGCATGATTGATCGCTGCAATCCTGTTATTCAATTGGGCACTTTACGTGCACAGACGTAACATGTCCATTCATGAACCTTACCTTAGATTATTGGGGAGGTTAAGAACTTTTCTAGGAACCTTGCATATAAGGTATGAGTCATCTCATTAGAAACCAATATGTACAGTTTTCTTAATATTCTGGTTCTTGTTCGAAAATAAATGACGCTTTTTTATTTTAGCTAAACCTATTTGTTCATGTTATCTCCACAATCCATGCTGATTTATATTTTTGCGTTGCATATTTTTAGAAAATAGAATAATGAAGTTTTGGATATAATAAAAAAAATATTATTGGGACATTGTAATATGGACTAAACGAGCTCATACCAGCGTTTCCATAGTTGCGGTCGCACTTCCATTGCAGATATTTTTAACTAAGACAAAAGGTAAGAATCCGTTTTCTAGGTAATATTGCATTGTTGAGAACCGCCAGGTTCTAAAGCTTACTGGGTGACAAAACTCTCATTTTTAACACTTTACAACAAAGTTGAAAAGTGTTTATGACTTTGTTCATTCTGTCTGTCTGTCTGTCTGTCTGTCTGTCTGTCTGTCTGTCCGTTAGCACGATAACTGCCGTAAAAATGACTTAATCAAAATGAAATTTTAGTATGTTGTTCAGACGGTCTATAGGACCTATGGGAATATAAATGAATAATATCACCCAATTAGTTTTGGATTGAACCCGGGTTGAAAAAATGGAATACATTGAGCCCTATGGGACCTAATTTTTCAAGCATTTTTTAAGCGGATTTAAAATTCACAAATTGCTTCGAAAATTTTAGGCAATATTCAAATTGTTCCATAAAATATATAAAAAAAAATTCAGCGAAATATATTCAGTTGTTTTTTAAATAAAAATTAAAATAATAATAACACCTCTTATATTAAGCGATCACGTGTCCATGCTATGAAACGATCACATGACCCACTTCAAAATGATATATGGCATCCATCTTGTGTCAAAATCGTGATTTTTAAAGTTCTTTTTAATTCATATTGAGTGTTGTATCCGTCCTAAAATTACTTTATTTTTGTCTAAATTCTGTGCATCTACATACTGAAACAACGCAATGACAATATATTTCAGTTTAAATGCTCTTCCAAATTTGATTATTTCTACTATTAAGCCTATTTTTCACCTATGTAAAATGTAAACAGCAAAATATGTAGAATGAGTTGTATTAGAATCGCTGTAATTCTTTAACACAAAATCATTTAGTCCATGGAATCTGCTTAGCTGATATGAATTCATTGATTTTAGAAAGAGAAGGACGATATTTTTCGATGAAGTTTTACGCATAGTTTTTACTTACTTGCAGCTCAATGGTCTTAATTTTTAAATAAAATAAATTGTTATAGTATTGTGATGAATGACATGAATGGGGGAATTATTTATGAATGAAATGTTGCTTTTATAGAGAGAGCCAGGCGTGTTATTTCTTTATGACGTCATTTGAATGGATTTCAGTTGTTTTCGATGAAGTTTTCAAATATAATAAATTATCGTAGTATTATGATAATTCTAAAATTATTACCGAGGAATGTATAACATTTAAGAGATGTTTAAACCAGGCAATTTATACTTTAATGCCGTCATTTGAATGAAGTTCATTTTTTTCGATGAAGATTTAAGGTTTCAAATATAATAAATTAATGTAGTATTGTGATAAGTTTTAAAATATTACCGAGGAATGTATTGCATTTTAGACATGTTTAAATAAAATTGCATTGAATTTGGAAAGTGTTTCATAATCAATGCTTTAAGCATGATTGATCTTTCTTGTTCTACTTTATGGCAATTGTTGTGAACAAATTTGTAGTGTGACATTTTATGTTCACTTTGAGCTCATGTTCTTAGGGTCATTTTCTGTTTTGTCAAGGGATGTGTTTTGGGTACTTTTGCGATAATAATGATGAAGCACACATTCGATGATACAGCTACGACGAAGAGAAATGAGGTTATCTCAGGCCTGCGTTCATATTTGAAGTCTGGAATTTTTAGGCGGAACATTTATCTTTCGGTGATGTTTAAAATATTTTCGCGGTTGGATGTTACCAAATATTACATTTTCGCATTATATCGCGTACTGCATTATAAAGGATAAGATTTGCATGTATTATAAACAGCGAAGAACATTTTAAACAGCACGCATAGAGTAAAATTCAACACATTAAAATAATATCGGCCAAAATCAGTATTTCGTTTGGAGCAGCGTACACGGTAGAACTAAGTGATCGGTAGAAAAGCACCGATTGAAACAAGTACGCGTCTATCAATATAGAGTTGTATCACCTGACCCAAGAAGCAGAATGATTGCTAAATGAAAATTGGGAAAGATGAAAGGAAAAACATTGGAAGATGATAAACGAACAGTAGAAGAATTCAAAACGCTTACTCGGTGAGTTACTACATTATGAACTTAAATGGCATATCGTAGGATCCCAAAACAACTTGTTTCTTAAATTTTGTTATTTATGACATATTTCCGTAGCCTTTTATCCGTGAGTATGTTTTAAATGTTTTTGCTCACGTTTATTGAAGTTAGAGGAGGATGTTATTCATGTATCTTCCGAAACCGATTATTTCTATAAATTTTGGAGCATACGCCGCTTAAATTCATTGTTTTATTCATTGTGTGCATCTCTTCAGTCCTTTTACTGTTCTTTTTTACTTCCTCCTAGGTCTTTTTATGCATTTCTTCGAATTTTCACTTGTCAACGATTTCCTTCTCGAGTCACGTGACATAACTGTCGAAACCCCAGACCACCCGACTCACCTTAGGGCACGAGCAGCAATTTGAGTGGCCGGCCGTGACACAACTATGTATTAACACTATTTTTCTGGTTTTCTTTGGCGTTGGTGCTCTGTCCTTTTATTGTGAAGAGGACAGCAGTAGATTTGCTTCGAAACCGATTGATACTTTAAATCAAACTTCTATGAATACACATTTTCAGATTTCAGTTAAAAGGCGAATATTTTATATTATATTAAAATGATATTTAGATTTACCACTTTTCTGCAGGGTTAAGAAAAAAAAATATTTGAATATGCACTTTTTACCATTCTAATTAACCAAAAATAGCTATAATAAAATGTTGGTGTTCATTTTTACTAAATGCGCATGATTATAAAATGTAATCTTTAAATGCAGATACTTTATCAGTAACTACATAAACAGTGTATTAAATGTATCAACAGGATGCGAACAACTTCCTTATTTAATATAAAAAGCGAGCGTAACCGCATAAGCAAATTAAGAATGCGTTTATCGCAGGTATACATTTTATCTTTAACTGTGACAGACGCTTTGCCTTTACTGGTAGGGTTTCTATGTCTTTTTATCCAGACAGAGGATGTCTGGTTTGGTGCCGAACCAATTTATATTAATTTAATATTCACGCTGCTACTAATGAAGTATCTGTATTTTCTGATTATTTAATACCTCAATTTAAGCCAATTTATAATAGAAAATAAATTTGAAACTTTGAATTTTATTACTGTAAAATAGAATATGCGTAACATATAATTTGGAGAGTATATTAGAAATAAAAACATTATTTATATTTGGAAAAATATATATTCTTCAATTTCGCAAGTGTTGGTTAATTTTTAAAATTTAGTGACTTTTGCACGAACCTGAGTCAAATGATGAGTTGAAGGACCAACAGAATTTCTTTTGTCCGAGACAGAAGAAACAAGTAGAAATATAGGCATTTGTCGAAATTAATTGTACATGCAAATTTCATAATTAATATTTAAAAATTTACCTATCATCTTAGATACCAGTAGCAAAAGTTTAGAAGTTTGAAAAACAAACTTTGCGCGAAATAAGAATAATTACACTTTATAAAATATCAAGAATGACGGAATTTATTTTAATTTTTGTGATTGTTTTTCCACAAGGATGGTAAACTTGATTTTTAGTTGGATAAAGTGTTTTGCTATTAACTGTATTTTTGTAAGAGCTAGATATTAAGCCCCAACTATTACGTTCATAAAATCTCCGGGAACTACCTCTACCAAATTATATTATTATTATTATTGCTATTATGCTGGACAAGAGTTTTTAATGATGGGTCCCAAATAAACGAAACAGCTGGGGCGGGTGTTTATTGTGCATTGTTTTCTCAATATGCACCTGTAAGAAAATATGATAAATTTTAACGCTGAAATCTATGCTATTCATTTGTCAATTAACAACTTGATATTCAGAGTTAATAATAACTGTTATTCTAAGGTTGTAATATGTGTGGACTCTAGCGCAGTTATCCAAGCCGTCTCGGCAAACCATTAGTCTGAAATGCCGATAATAACTCAAATAAAGAAAGATATAAAATACTTGAGAAGTAGAGACAAACAGATTGTTTTTCAATGGATACCTTCCCTTGTGGGAAATGAAGCAGCTGATCTGCTTGCCAAGAAGGGCAATAATGTAAACATTAATCAAATACTTGTCCCACCGAAATCCTGTGAAAAGTTTGTACATAGAGACATGATAAACACTTATAAAGATAACCTTATGACTAAATTCAGAGGTAAAAAGTGGCTTGATATCCAAGATAATTGAAAATTTTTCAACGCTAGACCACGTAAAGAAGCAGTTGCCAAGTTTAGATTGAAAACCGGACATGATTGTTTATCAGAGCATCTAAATAGAATAGGTGCACTCCCCACGAACATTTGCCCAGTGTGCAATGTTGGCAGAATGAACTCAGAACACCTTTTTTGGGTGTCCAGGACTGGACAGGGATGCCCAGCGCCAAGGAGATGTCATTAAACTTTATTGGGATGCTAGGAATCTTATGGAATGATAAAGAATGTCTGCCACCTCTTCGCCGTGTGCTTCCCCGGACTCTTTTCTTTTGCATTGACGGTGTTCTCTGTGTTCCCCTGTTTGCTGCTTTGCTTGTTCTTGTTATTTTTCTTTTGTATGTGATGAGATCTCTATTTGTATGGATTAGATTCCAATAAAGCCATATGTTACAACATTATTATTATTACCATAGGAGATCTTGACAGAACATAAATACAATACTACCCCCAAACAAAACTCAATAACTGTACGACCCCAAATCCTCTGTAACTGAAAGAAAATACTGTCTGTTCGACCGTCTGACAAAAAAGTCCTGCCCACGACTAGTCAAACTCGCTGCATTATTAATCAAGAATACAAAATTAATAATTCCCACACATTGATAGAGATTGTTAAAGAAATTCGATTTCATTTCCAGCTACATTTAACTATCGTCAACGTCAACTTAGAGACATTTCCCCTCAAGTTTCCAAGTTGTCTATATTGCTCCGTATTTGCAATCAAGATTACCCAATGTGTTGACAGATGTGACAGACAGACAAAGATGTTACTCTTTTATTGCGCAGATATTGCTATACAAATCTGTAATGAACATTAAACCAGTTACTTTACAACGAAAACTCGCACAATCCTGCTTTGTCAGAAGCTACTTTTGCGATAATAATGATTAAGAGCATTTTCTATGACACCACTACGAAGAAGAGAAATGGAGTTGTCTATCAGGCCTGCGTTCATATTTCAAGTCTTGGCTGGGAACATTCTGCTAGGAACATTTATCTTTCCGTGACTTTTGAAGTATTTTCGTGGCTGGTGTTACCCCAGACATTAAATTTTGCAGTGCATTATGTAATGCATTGTATGGGAGTTAAGCAGGCATTTTGCATTAAACTTTTTTACTATTTTCCTACTGGTACCGATTGAATTAAGATAAAAGTGGATTTTTTTATTAGGAAATTAATACCCACTCAAATAAGGAGGAAAGTAGCTATTTGTAAAACTTTTTTATCCAATTTTAATAGAATTGGTTAATAAATTTTCAAGGCCTTGCGTATATTTTATTTTAAAATTCGAGAAATGTATTTAGTTCTTGGCGAATGAAAATGCTTAAATATAAAATCGTGGTGCTTAAAGCAATCCATAAAGAACATAGTTCTTGAAATACGTGAAAAGCACACACTCAACATATGCCGAATTAATTAATTTATGGTGAAAAGAGTGAATGCCCAGGGGGAAGGTTGGAGAGTCCACTTCGACTGCAATTTCGTCCCAGTAGCTCAATGGTAGAGCTGTTCAACGGTTGAGCTTCCGCTAGCCAGTTCGGAGATCCAGGGTTCTATTCCCGATTGGGGCAGCAAGGCTCTTTACAAGGTCCAGGCAAGCGACTGCCATGAAAATCTGCGGGTTCTTTGAGAGTTATCTAACTGGAATTGTCCCGTTCTCCCGCATATTAAATATGTGACTACAAAATTAAGAATAAAAAATGATGGAATAGTGGGGCTGAGTTAAAAAAGAAAGACAAGTCAAGTATAAAGCATTGATTATGAAACACTTTCCAATTGCAATGCAATTTTTTTAAATATTTCTAAAATGTGGGGATACTTTTTAAATGATCACAGTACTAAAATAATTTACTTTACTTAAAACTTAAAACCATGGAGTTGAAAATACTTTCTAGCTCCATGCTTAAAACTTCATCGAAAAAGGCGATGCTATAAAACCGTCTGCTTTTCTATGTAAAATCGACGAATATTTCATTCTTATCACCTATTTTCCAGACTCCAGAGCTAAGTAATTTTGCGTCAAAAAATTCAACAATTTTTATACAACTCGTCTTACAGCTTGATTTGTTTATATTCTGCAATCGTTAAAATTAGGCTTCGTTGTAGAAACAATCGAAGTTTGATGATCTTTTAAACTAAAACATATTGCGTACCTGCCAACTTTTACGCATTATGCTTAAAATTTTCGCATTTTAACTGCTCTTTACGCTTTTACGCATATATTGCTATATTGCACGCATTTCCGCATTTATTTGAATTTTTTAACATTACTAGGAAATCTATCTCCGGCGAAATTCTCCGGCTTTTTTTGTTTAAAATTTATCAATTAACCAGACATGGTATAATTTCTCGGAAACACCGATTTCCGCTTTTTTAGCACTTATTTCTACCATTCTCGGGATAGTAGCAAATCCATAATAAAATGCAGGGTAATACCAATCAAATTAACGGAGATTTACGGCCGCGTGTAATGTAAATGAAGATCTCGATCGCTTATTTTATGAAAGTAATAAATATACTTCTTCAAAGGTTGTCTAATTCAGCATAAATCGCTAAAATGTTATTTTGTTCATTAATTTCGCATAAACACTGGGATTGCGCTATTCAGTTTGTTCTTATGAATCGCCGAGAGTACAAAAGTATCTTTTTCCATCCATCTCAATCTTCTAAATATTGCATTTTTGATTGACTAAACTAGCTTATTTTCATGTTCTAATTAATTATTATGGTTAATTTCTTAATCATTTTCGCATAAACAGTGTGATTGCGCAATTCAGTTACTTCGCGTGAATTGCCGAGAGTACATTAGTATCTTTTACCATCCATCTCCATCATTTAAATGTTCCATATTAGATCGACTAAACTAGCTTATTTTCATATTATAACTAATTATTAAGGTTAATTTTTTAATTACATTTGCATAATACAAATTTTTCTATTTTGAAAAATGGGTATGAATCCTGTGAAGGGATATTTTCCAAAAAGTGGTATTAAAGCAATGATTTAGGCAAATAAAAAGGAAACCATTTTGGCAGGAATATAATTCAGTGCTATATATATATATATTTTTTTTTTATTATTAAAGATCAATATTTGTTACTCTCTTTAGTGAAAACCTGTTTTTTGCCAAACATAAATATTTGTTTTCATTATAAAGTAATTTTCACCGGATAAAACCTTTATATATTTTTTGTTTTATAATTTATTGTTCTGAAATTTTATAAAATTGGTGTTTTGAATTTTAATATTCTACCAGTACTATGCCTAATATATAATGCAGTCTTTTTTTAATGCAGGTACTTGTACACAGTTAAATTCATTAGAAATGTCGTTTGCGCGTGTAATTAAAAAAAAATCATTATAAATGTCATTCACGCAAAATATTACACATTCCAATTTTCCCAGGTTGGCAGGTATGATATTGTAATTGCGTTAGCGCACAATATACATGCACAGACAGTACGCAAAAATAAAGCGGTTTTAGGACGGATGCAACACTCAATATAAATTTAAAATAACTTTAAAAATCACGATTCTGACAGTGGGAAATAAAGATGGATATTTCGTAGTGGGTCACTTGATCTCTTCATATTATATGGGTGTCATTATTATTTTAAATTTTATTTAAAAACTATCAAACGTATTTTGCTGAAATATTTTTTATATATCTTACGGGCTAATTTGAATATTTCTTAAAATTTTCAAAGCAATTTACAAATTTTAACTTTGCTTAAAAAAATGTTTGAAAAATGAGGTCCCATAGGGTTCAATGTATTTCACTTTGTTCAATCCGGGTTCAATCCAAAATTAATTGGGTGATATTATTCATTTATATTCCCATATGTCCATATACCGGGGGGAGGATCACAAAATTGAATTGATGTTGAGAAACTAATTGTTGTTAACATAATTTTTGCACATAATTGTGTTAACATGATTGTTGTTAACATAATTTTTCTAAATACAAATATCTATATTTATTTACCTTTTATTGAAGTTTTTAACGCCGGTTCTTAGAGACTGGAAGAAGAGAACAGTTTGTTACAATATCATCATAATCCATCTTGTTCTATAGTTCAAACAGCTGAAAATGAAAGTCTTTCTTGTCCCATTGTACTGTGAAAATAATTTTTCAGCCTCCTGAGATACGAAAAAGACCTTTGACAACTGTCTGAGCTGATTGGCACAGTCAAAAAGATTTTAACTAATAATTATGATAGAAAACACATTTTTAAAATGCCGCTCTTTAAAATAATTCAGGCCACTTTTAAAATTGGGATGGTCTATGTTTTCATTTTTCACCATTAAATAAAACAATCGCAATTCACATAACAATTCCTCTTTCTGGAAGTTATACACTTTGCATATGGTTGAAACATTTTCTTTGCGGCATCTGATCCGGATAATACTGAACTAAGGACAAATGAAACAGATATATTGTTCTCATTACATCTTGTCTCAATTTCATTAGATACTGAATCTATAATTTTATATTGAATATTGATTTTATGATATCATTTAACATCATCATGGGGATTTTTTGCACCGCCTCCGAATTCGCTTGGAATTTTTTTTCGCCTTTTCAGTTTTGATGCAGAATAAGAATTTTTTTCCCAAAGTTATGTCACAAAACTCCACACTTGATTGAAATATGCATTAGTGCGAAAAAAACTAACAGTTTCAATAGTAGCTTTAGCCAAAGATTGCACAGTCTGAAAATTCAGATCAGATGACTGAAGATGCTTTGGGAGAGTATTGCATTGATCAAAAACACTGGGCAATACAAAAAAAGTGAACAAAAATTCTAACGATGTCATGCATGTTAAAAGTGCTTCGTCTCTTCCACCATTAAGAGAATCGTTTTCAGTTAAATTTTCCAATGTTAAAATCACCACTTAAATTATCAAGTAGTGCTTTTATGGCTTTAACTCTGGAAGACCACCACTTATCACTTAGTGATTTAGTGATTGTAGAGTTGAAGTGCCTCCAAAAAAGGATTTGTTGATGAGAGAATCTTTTCTAAAATAGCATGTCTTTTATAGGATGTTTCTATGAAAGATTATAATGCATTGAGCTGCTGAAATGCATTTCTAACAGAAGGAATGGATGAGCATGCACTAACTACACATAAATTTAATCGGACACTTGCAATTTTCAAGTGAAAAGGATAACATCATCCCAATCTTTTCAAGTTGAAAAATATTCGTTCCAACCGGAAGAGAGAAGCTTCACTATGAAGGTCGGCTCTTTTGATGCTCCATAGCGTTAAAAAACTGACCAGTGGACAGTCGATAAAAAAGAGAGAAACCGATAAACTACGAGGAAAAATTTGGGGGCGCGACCGCTCCCCCTATTTGCCGCCCCTGGCTCCCATAACTGGAAACTTTCTCTGGTTAGAGTTTTGGATGCTCGGATGAAGTCACAGCATCTCTTCTTGCAACGAAGACAGGTAAACTGAATTTTTCTTTCGACAAATGCAGCGAAGCCCGCTCAGAGTACAGCATTCTGATTTCCTTGGAAGCCAACCGAAAGTCAACTCCACAGTGGAGGTAGACTTCAATTTGTTCTGTTTTTAAGACTCCTCGCAAAGAAACCATTTAATAAAATTCCACATCCCCCGTCATAACAAATTAACTGAAAATGAACTTTCATTTAATGCATTATTTCTCATTGTTTTCACAAGCTTTCAGAGTTATTTTCCTTCCAGCTCCTTTGGTTTCACGCTTTGATGATGAACAAGTGAAAGCCTGGATGGAAAGGGAATATATTCTTGGTCTGAACTATCACGGTCTCAACGTAAAAATTAGGAGTGAAAATGATCTGTGCATATCGTATGAACTGCATATTAATTTTATGAATATTTTTTGTTTGATTTTGGAGTGGTAGATATTTTTGTTTTCATATATTTGTTTCAAATTTTAGCGATTTTTACGACAGCCTATAGTGCATAACTAGCAGTATTCCCGGTTTTCGTACTGAAAATACAATATAAAGAAACTTAACATTCACAATTATGTGTAAATTCCTATATTTTCCCAAATGACTTTGTTATTCAAAATATTCTATTAAAATATTTAATTAAATTCTTCTAAAAATATATAAGAATCTCTGGGCTCGATATACAAAATTATCTTCATAGGCAGATCTGAAGAATAAAGCATCCGGGTCCAGTTTGTAAACATATTTAGAAAAAATATGTTTTAATTCTTAAAAACGACAGAGATTATCTAGAAAATCGTACTTTTGCAAAATATTGAATTTTCATCGATTCGGTGTCATTTTGAAGAATGTAACGACATTATCAATTTGGCTACATTTTCGTCCTTTAACGACATTTTAAAAAATTGCCAAATTTATCGCCAAGTGGGACTGTAGAGCTGGCAGTCCTACTTGGCGACACATTAACAAAACATCGACACAATATTATCCCCTAACAAAACGCAATTAATTTCATTTATTTAGCTCAATTTTACCGGTTTTAAGATATTTTTATAGATTTACAAACATTTCTATCAATATGGCGACATTTTGAAAATTCTCTAAATGTGTTACTAACAAGGGAACCTCAACTTTTGTTCCGTCTAGTTTCAGCTGGAATTGGGTGGAAACGGTAGGTACTAGATAGAAACTAATGTCCCTGAAATATCTCTTGAATTGAGCGTGGAGATCCGTAGAAAAAAATCGCAAAGTTTACATGGATTAGCATGTTTGGTAGCATGTATAATATGTATATTTACATAGTGTGTGGGATTAAGCAGAAACAAACTTACATGTGGTATGTTTATGTAAAAATGACGCAATATTACATTCATGATTGTACATTATTTTTGCAATGGAAACCAAATATTTCATTACGAATACAAATTACTGTATAATGAAATTATAATTATTCAACATATTCTTCGCAATGATGATACTTTTTCGTAGAAATCTGTGAAACATAAGGAAGTTTTGCACCAAGAACATCTAAAAAAAAATCTGATGTGGGAAATACATGACTTTCCTTATATAATGTAATGAATTTACTACTTTTAAAGTAAAAAAAATAGGTTTTTCTTATAAGATACTAAAATTATTTCCAAGATATTGAATTTTTCTACAGTTAATCGTCATTTTATTGATTTAGCGTCATTCTTATCCATTTGGCGAGATTTTCTTCAATTTGGCAACATTTCAAAATGTCGCCAAGCTGGCGACATTCCGCCCAATTCGTCGCCAAAATCTCGCCAAGCTTTATGGACGAAGAAATAAGTTATTCTTACATCAGACAAATGACTATTGGCGTTCAAATACATTTAATTAGTAATAATAATACATTAATAAGTATTATTCAAAATATCTTTTTTCATGAATGGAACAAGCTAGATCCACGAGAATGATGTCACCCAATTTATCGCATGGTATTATATATGAAAAATGAACATGTTTCTCAGTAGGAAATATTTTTTTTTATTTTATATGACTTCTTGATAATTTATTTTCAAAATGTGCAATATCTCGAGAACGGATCATGTTAGCGTTCTAAAATTTATGCCAATCGTTTTTCAATGAAAAATTACATAAGAAATGTCTATTTGCGTATCTTTATTAGTGGTTTTAATTTTTTGACGATTTTTTCAAAATTTCATTCGAAAATTTAGGGGGATTCTGAACATTCGATTGCGTATAAAAACAATAGGCTTACAAGTGTTTACGGATTGTGATTTTTGTACCAAATTTGGTTCGAATCGGTCCATTATTTCATCAGTTATCGTCTCCACAGACTCACTGATACACACACACACACACACAGAGACACAGACATTACTTCAAAAATGTTTGATTCGTGATCAGGGATGCTTGAAACGTGCTCTCCCGTCGGAAACTCGAATTCGCATTTTCGACCCCATCACAATACTTTCCTTATACATTATGTATATAAGGAAAGTAATAGAATGTTAGTACACAGTGCACATTGTAGATATTCTATAAGGTTGTGAAGGAAGCAACATTTTGTTTTAGGAGTTTCAAATGATTGTGGTCAATTCAAAGATATTTCAGGGACATTGGTTTCTCGTTAGTACCTACCTTTTCCACCCAATTTCACCTGAAACTAGCCGGAACAAAAGTTGAGGCTTCCTTGTAAGTAGGATGGTTGGACTGACAGACAAATGCTACTGAAATATCATTTCAGTACTCTCTTCTAAAAAACAAAACTAAATTCATTGATTTAGCCTCATTTATTAATATGGCGACATTTCCGTCAATTAGGCAACGTATAAGAACAGTTACCAAGTTAGCGATATCTCGCCAAATTCGTAGCTCTGAATTTGCAGATCTGAAGAATAAAACATCCTCATCCCGTTTGTATGTACTAAATGAAAACACTAAAATTGGCTTAGAAGATATACCCGTTCTACTATTTTTCTGTTTCAACAATGGGCTAAATGAGTTTCTTGGCTGAACACACTATATGAGTTTATTGGCTTAACATAATATATAATCTTGAAAACGCTTTGCCAAAATAAATGAAAATGATGTATTCAGTCCGTAATTAATATAATTAAGAGAAAAATCAAACCGTTCATTTATAAGATATATTTTTATATCCATTTATTTATTATTCAAATCGAAAAAATAATAATAAACATTAACAAACACATTTAATTTAATTACGTTGCTGAGCAACAGGATATAAGATAGAATCTTCCTCATAAAATTCTAATAATTAAATAACCATTTTGATTTCTTAATACTTTTCATTGTTGAGTAAAAACTTGTGAAAAATAAATCATGGTGGAAGAATTTCCATTTAAATTCATGTTTCAAACCTGTAATTTTCAAAAGTCACTGATGAGCGCAATAAACTCCAACCAAACTCAGAGATAGAGTTTTAATTCACTTTTCCATTTTAAACCTGCGATTTCCAACCTTTTTCGTTTGGAGGAACCAGGGAGTTAGAAAGGAGAACTCGTATGAAAGTATAGTTATTCATTAATAACTCGACAACCCCTGGTGTTAGAAATTCGAAACATGGACTAAATTCTAAGTGACGCTATTTCAAGGATATCCACAAAATTTCATTAAATTCGGTTTAGCTGTTCTCCATACATACAGACAGACAGATTTTCAATTTATTTATATAGATTGAATAAATTCTGTAATATGTAATAATAAATAATTATCTTGTAAATGAACTTAATATGACATGCTTTTTCCCATTTTAGTTATATTTGATTATTTTGGTAAAGTATCAAATCTTGCTCACACTATTCAAAAACATTCTAATTTAGTGTTCTTTATTTTTTACGTTTATTTATTTTTATGTCATTTATTCATATCTCAATTTTCTAAAACTTTACGAGGAGCACGTTTCTTTAATAAAGTTAAAAACCTACTTCGATATTTTTTTGTTTTAGGAGCTGTGTAATGCTAATAAAAAAACTAGAATGTTCTTGACTTGAAGCTGTTCAAACATCTGTCAAAAGTGTCCGATCCACCCCTTACGTGTTGGAAACTTCTCTTGAATCGAAGGTTTTGGAAAAAAATCTCTTTTGTCTTTTGTTCTCATTCCTACAGAAAGGAAAACATTCTGAGGCATACGACTTTATTAAAGGTCGCGGACTTTGATATCGAGACTTAACTGCTGTTGACGCTAATGTTTTACAAGAAAAATATTAGTTCTTATTCGTATTTCTACATACCCTTAAGATATTGCGGATATTTCTTGAGTAAACAGCCTTCAGTCTTCATGAATACTGAAAAGATTAAAATTTCGTTGATAAATTTCAGATTTCATACTTTTAAATCAATCAAACTAAAGAAATAGGTTCCTAGATATAAGATGCAGCATCCCAGCTGCCCAATAGGTTGAAGAAAGTTTATTTCGAAGTGTCATTCTATTAATTTTTCACACAGTCGTCCCAGAATGGATTTATTAGTTTAATATATTGACTCGGAAAATTCCGTTTTCTGTGCCTGAGATTAATGATTTGGGTATTCTGTTTGATTCTGATTTTAACTTTATTATTCACACTGGAAAAATTGTGTCCAAGGCCTTTAGGATGTTGGACTATGTAGTTAGGAAAATCAAGATGTTCTCGGATACACAAGTCATTATTTTCTTTAATACTTTAGTTAGAACTTTGTTGGAATATGGTTCTTTGGTGTTGGATCCCATCCAGTGTTTCTTTCAGGACTTTTTAGCCGTGGGGGAATGCAATTTTAAAGGGGGGGGGCAATATTTCTGTTCGACCCGTATAAATATATCTAAATACTGTATAGCATAAATAGAAACTAGGTTAACATAAAATGTATCCGGGAGGCTTCGTCCCTCCCCCCGAAGCCTCCCGGAGACAGCATGAAAAAAACGCTGATCCCTTCTCAGGTGGCTTCTGGCTATTCTGGTTACACTGTTTTTACATTGGTGTAGTTCAGAAAGTTATCTGATATAATAATATCGTTGAGTTTCAAACGAAATATGCTGTATTTGTATTTTTTAAAATGATTTAGACTTTATGACGATATTATTGACTGTTTCATCTTTTAAAATCTTATTGATTTTCACACTAGTGATCTTCGTTTGAGGGGTTCAACTCTGTTTCAAATTTCTGTGAGATTTTATTAGAAAATTTTTCTGTTTTAAAAATCTATTTCTTATGCAATTCGCTTTTTAAAGATATTGAAATCGATTAGGAGCTTTAAAAGTGTTTTTCTGAATGTCCCTATATTTACTTGCTTTTGCTTTGTTTATTAGGGCTGCACTCTAATTGGATCTTTATCCCGAATATACCTCATACATGTGCATATTGTATTATTTAGTATATACATATGTGTAGGTATGTATATATAAAATAAAGAATCTATATTACTGTAACGATTACCTGCTTTCGTATTAAACTGAATTGCATTATTTTGACGTTCTTCGGTTCTCTTTATAAACACACATACTATTTGGGCCAGGACATGTTCTGAAAAAATATGAAAACTGTTTCGTAAAAAGTAGAAATGCAGCTGTCCGATGAGATTCAGAAAGTTTTTTTGTCACATAAATAATTTAACGCACAATAATTTATTAACTAATTTGTACTTCAGAAACTTATTGACTTTAAACGCGATCGAATGTTCGGAAAATCACCAAAATTTTAAAATACATTTTTAAAAAATCATTAAAAAGCAGAATCTTCAAAAATTTTACATAAACAACAATCTTTTACGTAACTTTTCCCTTAGGAAACGAATGGCATAAATTTTAGAACGCCAGCATGAACTGTTCTCCAGATATTGAACTTTTTCAAAAAAGATAAAAAATACTTGAAATTAAAAAGTATTAACTATCATTCATTTTAAATGTGCAGTGACATACGACATATTTGTTCACATCATTCTTGTGGATATAGTTTGTTCCACTCGAGTGAAAAGATACTTTATGTAATAGTTTTGTATTTTGACGCTCAACAATTTGCCACTAGTCATTTATTTTTATATAAGAAAATGATTTCTCTCCGTCCGTCTGCAATACTTGGCAACTTTTTACAATGACGACACATTGACACTATCGTTAAAATTGCAAAAATATGCTGTGGGCAGCGCAGAACTTTCCTGACATAACGTGCTTTACTTTTTTGAAAGCAAAATAAGGATTGACATGATCCAAGGCATAACGTTTAGATTGATATTTGGCGCTTTTTTGCTTGATAAGATGTAAAATTACTTTAAAGTACCCAATTAGCTGATATCGAAAATCTAGCTGGACAATTGGAATATTGTTAACTTCTGCTAAATAATATACTCCATTATATTAAAATATGTTAATTATAATTTCATCCATTTGACTTCGCTAACGTAATTTTTGCCAATTTGGCGACCTATTCGTCAATGTGGTCTACCATTAAAAAGTCAAGTTGGCGATATTTCGTAAAATTAGTCACCAATGTCGCTAAAATTTTCGCCAAGTGTTACTATTTGATGATACTACTGTTCTACTGTTCACTTTTTTAAACGTGCAGTTTTTTTAAACGAGAACAGTTCAAGTTGGCGTTCTTAGGTTTGTGTCATTAGTTTTAGAAAAAAAGAATACGTGCAAAATAATTATTTATTTGACATTATTGAATATCCTAAATTTTTATGATGATTTCAAAAGTTCATTCAAAAATTTAAGAATCTTCCGAATTTTCAATCGCTTTTAAAATAAATAGGGTTTCAGTATTTATGGATTGTCATGATTATACCAAATTTTGTTCGAATCGAGTCATTCGTTCGTAAGATATCGCATCCACACACACACACACACACACACACACACACACACACACATCAGCACCATCATCATCACCACCACCACAGAAAAGTTAGATTTAAGTTTAGAGATGCTTGAAAAGTGCTCTTCCGCCTAAAATTCGATTTTTCGACCTTCTTTACACTATACTATGTATGTAGAAGAAGTGAAAATGAAGCTATATTAACACAAAAATATCACCAAATTTATGAATTGTCAAAATATTTTAATATATGAACGCTATCACTGTTAATAATTATCAAGTTTTGCGCGAAGTATAAGTTAATTGTGTATTTAGTAATAGCTTTGAATGTTGTTATACGGAAAAGTTTCAAATGTACAATCCAATATACATGGTACTGTGGATCTTGTACATCAGTGAAAGAAGCAAATTCATTGCATTATACAGGGAAAGTCCTGTGTTGTCCATATCAGACTGTTTTTATATTTTTATTCTTCTTTTTATTCTGTTATTAACGAAATATTATTATTGCAGGTATTTATTTTGTCTTTTTTCGTATGAATTTTATTTTACTGACTAAATAGTGAATCAAAAAGAAATAAATGTTAGTTTATAAGAAAAGTTTCTGTGATGCTTACATATTTTTAATAAATTCCAAGGAAGAAAGATGAACTAAATATATTTTTGAGGAAGAAAGACCGTCGGGCAAAGCAAACAATAATTGTTGAAGGAAATTCATTTCTTCAGAATCGATTCTATACTTTCGAATAAATACCGCCTCTCGCATCTTCCCTAGAACGCTTTTAGAGAATAAATCTGCTTTACAGCAAATTCAATTGAGAGTTTTCTTATAAAAACATGGGATATATGCAGGAAAAAATTGTTTCAATGGAATATTTCGTTCATGGAAGAGTGCTTGATTAGATAAAAGTTATTTTAATCTGTCTAAAGAGGAGCATTTTCTGTAAAACACATTTTTGTTGTCTAAAATCTTAGTCTTATTCTTGCACAAAGCAATCTGAATGATCCACCCCATAACTTTACTGCAGATTAAATAATTTTGTAATGAGACAAAAAGTACCGCAAATTAAAAAAATCTGATGTGGGCAGCACGTGACTTTCCTTATATAATGCAATGAATTGACTACTTTTACAGCCAAAAAAAATAGCTTATTCTTATAGTAGATACTTATATTTTTTTCAAGATATTGAATTATCGTCAATGAGTCGTCATTTTCATTGAGTTAGCGTCATTTTTAACCATTTGGCAAGATTTTCGTTAATTTGGCGACATTTAAAAAGTCGTCAAGTTGGCGACATTCCTCCAAATTTGTCGCCAAAATCTCGCCAAGTGTTATGGAAGGAGAAATAAGTCATTCTTACAGCAGATAAATGACTAATGGCGTTCAAATACAAAAGTATTATTTAAAGTATTTTTTCTCATGAATGGAACGAGCTAGATCCACGAGAATGATGCCACCCAATTTATCGCATGGTATTACATATGAAAAGTGAACATGTTTCTCAATAGGAAATATTTTTTCTTCTTTTATATTACTTTCTGATAATTTTTTTTCAAAATGGGCAATATCTCGAGAACGGTTCATGTTAGCGTTCTAAAATTTATGTCAATCGTTTTCTAATAAAAAATTACATAAGAAATGTTTATTTGCGTAACTTTATTAGCGGTTTTGATATTTTGAGGATTTTTTCAAAATTTTACTCGAATATTTAGGGGGTTCTGAACATTCGATTGCGTATAAAAACAATAGGTTTCCAGTGTTTACGGATTGTGATTTTTGTACCAGATTTGGTTCGAATTGGTCCATTCGTTCGTCAGTTATTGTCTCCACAGACTCAGTGGCACGCACACATATACTTTCACACACACACACACACACACACACACACACAGGCATCACTTCAAAAATGTTTGATTCGTGATCAGGGACGCTTGAAACGTGCTCTCCAGTCAAAAACTCGAATTCGAATTTTCGACTCCCTCACAATACTTTCCGTATACGTTATGTACTGGTATATAAGGAAAGTAACAACCTTATGACACAATGTCTCCAAAATTAAATGACATTTTTGTACTCGTAGATTAAAAGAGGAAGTCTTATGTTCTGGTCGAATCTTTTAAATATGAAATCTTATCTATCAACACAACAAACAGGCTTCATCTGGTAACCGTAGTAACGGAGATAAAAGTTTTTGCACGGGTGATTTTCCCAACAAAATAAAAAAAATGACCGGAAATTTTAATATTAAAACGTTTCGTAAATAATTCATAAAAAAAGTGTTTTAAGTCCGTGCGAGAGAAATTATGAAATTAAGGGAGTTTTTTCTGAAATTTCCTGAAATATATTTTAGTACTTTTTAATTAAACCATCAGATTGGAGAAAGAGATGTGAGTGATGTAAATTCCATGAATTTCCAAGATTGGAAAAGGGTATTTGTATTTTGGTTAATGTTTGGAGTAGGAATATGCAATTTAGTTGATTTGGAATTGGAAACGAAAAGTTGTATATGGTACGGTCAGCGCGTTGTGCGTTTGTAGGATATACTATCTTAAAAGAAATGTGTCCAATTTAGGATCGTCCTACTGAGTCAAAAACGCCGATGTTGTGATAAAACGATAACACACATGTGAACTTTTTAATAACATCATTTATCTGAAAATCATTAGGTGTGTAGTGTCTGCTTTAAAAACGTTCCAAATTTCGAAGAAAAGGTTTATTTTTATATGATATTTGTAATACAATTTTGTACAAGCGCCATTGCAATCCTTTTTGTACAAATATTTTTATTTACAGCAGCAGACTATCATTCCTCTTATGTCATTCGCATCATCGTGAATACTGACTTCACATTGATCGAAAGGAATAGGACGTCGCCGATTGAGAATTACATAGTTAGCTATTCTTGTCCTTTCTACCAACTATTCTGCGTTCCTGAACTTTCTGGCACAAGTGTTTTTGTATCTTTCTATGTTCTTGTACTTTCTGTGAGGGTTAGTTTGACTCGGAACTACACTGTTCACAACTGAAATTGCAACATCATAAAGTTGTAGGTGTAGCTTTATGTAAATCAGGCAATGGAAACAGCAAGGCGAGATATGCAAATATTCACAGTTTCGTTACGCAGGGTGACGTAACACCTTGCCGAGCAACATAAAGGCGTCAGGTCAAGGAGGAGCGATATCACAGCTAAATTGTAGCATCATTGGTTTCAGATTGTAAACATCCTCAGAGTATGCCAAGAGTACGTCGACGTACCCCATACGTTCAGTTGTCATCAACGGAATGGCAACACATCAATGTTTTACGTGCGGGTGGAATGAGCCTTGGAAAGATCGCTGAAGGCCGTGATGTGGGCACAGTTCAACGGTGTGTGTTACGGTTCATGAGAGACAACGAAACGACACGAAGATCAGGGAGTGGAGTTTCCAGGGGTCGTAGATTAAGAGAACTCCCAATTGCAGCAAACCATGTTCAGTTACAAGCCCAATTGCATGCTGTGTGGAATGCGATCCCTCAGCACACCACTGACCATCTATCTCATTGACGGGATGCCTCGTCGTATTCAATCCTGCATAGCCGCTTCCACATTGATCTAATGTCAATGAAGTTTCATGTTTTCATTTTCCAGGTATGATTTTTTGATCATTTACACATCTCCATGTTACAGTTATATTCTGTAAATTTCATAAGGATACATCCATCTTCATGATGTTGCGATTTTAGTGGTGTAGTTTAAATTGGATGTCATTCCTAACCACTATGAAGATCTATGTATACACAAGGTTCTCAACATTTACCAGGGATTCAAACACAGTTTCCATGGACTAAATCAATACCATCTTACCAGTTGTGCCCTAGGGGCCCAAGCTTAGGACCCCTAAAACCTTCAAGGACTCTTTAAATATAGATATGCATTAAATCTCATTAGGAAGCACAGTGTTTTTCAATTATAGCAAATTTGTTTTTAAAGTCTTTTTCTAATCCGCCAAGAGAGAAAATATTGCAATTCAGAATAAAACGCAATGTTTTTCTGTTGGAGACACCCATTGCGGTTTAAGGGCAATATTATAGAGACTATATTCTAGATAGCTTTTAATTTTTTATATTATGTGCCATATGTATTATTTTAAGAAAATACTGGTAGTTCACGGCGAATTACGAGATATAAATGCAATGAAGCTGAATAAAAAAGTGTAAAAGAAGTGATTAAGAAAGCTGGAAAGTACCGGGGGGTATGCAAGTCCATGATCGGTTTAATGTACCTCATGAAGTTTTTTTTTATCATTTTCTAAAAAATAAATCGGACAGAGCAAATGACATAAGATTTTCCGATTAGTGTTTTTCGTGCTTTTTTTTGTACGTACGAAAAACTAAAATAAATAATTATTCTAATAATTTTTCAAATTTGTTTCTGAGTCCAAAGACCAAATATTGTTCTGTTTTATAATAAGACGACCCTGGATGAAAGGTCAAAGAATAAACCGTTTGGTCACAGTCTTGCAGCTATTTCCTATTGTGGAAAGTCCGTGTTTACCACTGTGAGAAACATCTCATTCAGCGATTTCTTTACATGGAAGTGTTGTTGTTGTTGAGACCCAAACCGTCCGACCTACCAGAAAGGTGTAAGGTAACCGTTTGGACGGCCTGGAAGTGCCACCCAATTTGGACCGGAACCTAGTGAGGGAGGCATCCATAGGGACCGTACTCTCCGTCCCCTACTTACATGGAAGTGTGGTGATCAAAGATTAAGTTGGTTTACTTTCAAATAGAAATGAGACTTGATTAAATTATTAATCTTAGTTAAAGTGGTCGTGAATCGTAACATTCGTATATTGCCTTCGTGGCCGCAAAACTCACTATTACTTCCTTGCACGAGTTCCTTAATATAATCATTAAAACATGACTCATTAAAATCCATGTTTTTAACTTTTGAAATAAATGATCGTTTATTCATTCCTCTATTATTGTTATAATTAAAATGGCATCCATTTTACAAACGCTCAAGGAGGGGAAAAGCACCTTGGGCTTTTGAATCAATTGACTCATTACAGGAAGGCTTGCACGCACCTCTGCATTTCGGGTCTGTAGCTCAGCATGACTGGAATCTTTACCGCTTCTTTGACTGACATTTGGAGTTAGACTTTTTGAGTTAGACGTCATTTGGAGTTAGACGTTTTTTTCTAAAACATTGTCACTACTCAAAATAACAACTCACTCTCTTAACGCCACTGCTCGAATCATCACGACCCCCCTTTCGTTGTTGGATAATCATTATTATGAACAACACTGCGCGAATTGTCATTCCAATCTATAAGTTGATTTTTCTCCTTGTGACCACATCATTTCGCCTGGGGTTCAGATACGCCCTCCTTGCTCTCATTAAATGCTCTTCAGTGCGATGTCGTATATTTGCATTATTACCGCTTTCAGTTTCCAATGAAGCTTGGCTTAAGCCTTGACCCCTGGATATTTTGCCCCAACCACACCTGCAATTTGTGTGACATGAATTTATTGGGGCCATGACCTTCCGGGCCAAGACTGTCATAAAACGGTGCCTAAAAGTCTGCGCTTCGTTTCGTCGTGAACATCGAAACTGCATAATTGCCTCCTGGTCTCACAGAAAGGTTTTCTGTTTCCTGAAGAAAACAATTCAGTTTCTTAACTTTTCCTTCAAATAAAAGAAATCTTGAGAAACATTTTTACCGTGTATATAAGAATAAGAATTTGTATATACCAAAAATTTAATAAAATTTCAGTATTTTTCAATGCATGCCTTAAACACAAAATTTTAAGAAACCTAAATAACTATATAGGCTATGATAACGGAACAAAAAATGCTCTAGAAAATAAACATATATAAAAACAGCGAGAACAAATAATAAATATGTTTTTTGTGGGAACTTTTCCTAACAAATAATTTTAAGTAATCCTATCGAAAGGTAGATTTTATTTTAAGCAAAAGTTTCAGAAGTAATTCAATTGGGCGCTGTTTTAAGGTTAGCAGACAAGTAAATTTTTAAAATTTTACTTTTTCTGGAATTTCATGATACATTTTAAACAGTTTTTAATAAAACTTTTTGTTTGACGAGGGCTATCTCCAACAATGCGATTTTTCGTAAACATTTGAAGTTGACTTTTCATTTTCTTATTTTTCTTATTGTTTTAATCATACTTTTTAATCTAAAATGCATTAGAGTAAGCACAAATATTCATATAGTAGGATCTAATACATGTTTTGCATTCTTGAACTAAAATTCAAAGTCTTAACAAATCTGTAAAAATGCCAAATGGCCCATTTCAATATTTATACAATGAAAATCCCTTTAAAGTAGATTGTCTATATTTTACTAGCACCCAAATCTATGTTGTCCGGTATAATCTTGCAGAATAAAATATTTTTGCCTGTCTTTCTGTCGGTCTATATGTGTGTCGTCTGTGAGGAAAATGGGCAGCCATGAACTGGGATATTGTGTTTAGCTGAACTCTTGAAACGACAATCCTCGGCGAGATTTCTTTGAAATTCAAATTATGTTTTTAGTTGTTCTATGTTGATGCACGATTTGAGTGATTTTCACGCAAATCTGTTCCTTGGTGAGCAAAATTAGGATACCGGTGTTTCTATCTTGACATCAGTGCAAATAAGCTCTTTCCAACGATCTTTAAACCGAATCTGGGGAATAATTTCTTATGTATTTATTTGTTTATCTTAAAATACATCGAAATATGCATGTTGGATATTTTAGTTTTATTATTACGCTGAATTCCAAAATGTATTCTTTAAATTGGCAAAAAATGGGAATATATCTGTTATGAAACATTACATAATATTCACACATGGTGCAAATAATGTTCATGCTCACTGGGCTCGCCCCAGGAAAGAAAGAGTGTCGGTGGGGGGGGAGTAAGTGCCCAATGTAGGTAATGTGTACGGTAAGTTAATTGCTAACACGATGCCTCCTCACAGACACGATGGGGCAGTTCGGCGCCAAGGAGAATAGTACAAGACAGAAGTTGTAAATTTCCTATAAGAGATGCCGTAGTAAATCTCTAATATTGAAACGACAAATCTCTTGAAACTTATGGCCCCTGTCAACTGTTAAGTCACTCCGGAGCTCGGGCGAGACCTCCCGGTTGCTGGAATCCCGCAGGTCTTCGAATTTTATTGGAACGCATATAAAATGAGAGTATCACTCCGCAATCCAATAATTTGGTTGGAATTTAGCACCGCCCAATCCTCACGCGATGTAACGAATGAGCGGAAAAGGAAACTTTTCACCCCATTTTGTGCCTCCATCTTCAAAATGTGAAGGAACTCTATTTTCAAAAGTTTAATTAGACTCCATTCTGATCTCTGCAGAGACGGTCTCCAAGTGTATGTGCAGTTGAACGAAGCCCAATCCAAAATGCATTTTTAGTATCCGGTATCCGCTGCTACTCCTTAGCGGTAGCCCTATACGTCTAGGAAAGAACCGGCGTATTTAGTACATATACTCAAGTGTAGCTTGTAGCTAGGCGCGGCTACTAAGCAAGGAAATTTTATGGCAGCTCTAAGCCAAATCGAGCTAAAGCGGAATCAGACGGATTTTGAAAACTCACCTGGCAGTGGCGGTTCATCGGAGCAGCGAGGACTTTACCCCTTTCACCACGCAGGGCCACACAGCTCTGGAAATTGACGGAGTGGTAAGAACACCCCTTTGGATCATGTACACCACAGCTAAGCCGTGACAACTGTGTGGACTGCAAGGTAGACGGCATTTGACAACTCAGTGATTATGTTATCTCACGGATGAGGATGCATTTACGGAGCGTTTGCGAGGCACCAATCCTGGGCCTCTATGCAGCACATAACCGTTTCGTCAGAGTGAGTGAATCGTCATGGCATTTTATCGTCGTCGTCATTAAGTGTTCGCAATGCGAATAAGCGATGCAACCATGGCCTTTTATCAGGATACTGCCATGACCGGTATCGGCTTTCACCTCTTTCTCAGGACCCCGAACCAGCTTTGAGCCATCCGGTATCGGCTGTCGGGATAATTCTCCGAACCGTGAATCCCAGAAACTCAACCGGAATATTGACGGTTGAGCACCTAGCGGACCTTGGTAACAAGCCAGAAGAGATTCCTAATTTACCGGTAAAGCTTTGCAAATACAACCTGCCAGTGTGTCATGTTCCTATACATATCCCAGGCCCCTAAACATATGAACATTTGGATAACAAGCCATTTCACCTGCGTTGGAGGTGTCGTGCTTATATTTCAATTATGATGCTAATGTATATATAAGTATTAATCTAACTATACTTGTACCAATACAAGTTTGAGCTTTTGGGAATTCTCCCTTACTATACCAACTTAAGATTTAATTTAATGATAATTTAATTTAACAATTACCATAATAACCCGTACACCCGAGGTCAAGTTAGGAACGTTTTAGGTGTATATTGTTTATGTATTATTCATGTGTTTAATAATTTATGTGTATAAATAAATGTGTTAGTGGCCACAAAATTCACTGGTTTCTGTATCCTAGCTATGTATTTAATATTTTATTAGATTTCACTATTCGATTACAGAGTCAACTAGGGGCACTATTGGTATGTGTTAGTATTTTATATATGTGAATTTTATTTCACCACAATATCCTCGTATTTTACATTAATTACTCTATTTTATGATTTTCTGTTAATTTTCATCCAAAAGCATAAACATTTATTAAAAATCCTTGGCGATTAAAATTCGGATCCCAGTGTTTCCATCTTGACATCAGAGGAAAGATGTTCTCTCCAACGATCTTTAAACCGAATATGTGGAAGAATTTCTTATGTATTTATTTATTTTAAAATACATCGAAATAGGCATGCTGGATTTTTTATTTTTTTATTACGCTGAATCCTAAAACATTTTCTTTAAATTGGCAAAAACATGGATGTATATCTTCGTATTTTAAATTAATAATTCTGTTTTAAGATTTCCTGTTATTTTTTAGCCAAAAGCATAAAAATTTACATATTTTACATCGTTGATAAAGGGCTTCTTTCACCGTTTCGTCGGTTGCTATGCAGTGGGCGTTGTCACCGACGTCATAGGTTGCCCGTTGCTGGAGAAAACAGTGGCGTACTTATCGTAATATTGGGTGTTTCGGCAAAAATGGGTTGACTGTTGCTAGTAAATGGGTTAATTATATAATTGTGGAATTTTAAGCAGCCATTACAAACACACGAAATGGTGTGGTAAAATAACCTAATAGAAGAGCTACCAAATGTGGTATTGAAATTTAATTGGTAATTATAATTAAATGAAGGTGTTGAACAAATATTCGTATTTTGTCGAATCACATCAACCCACCTAGGAATTATTGACTGCTTCGCTGCTCTTATTAAGAATTGCTGAAAGATGAAACATGAATGCTTGAAGTCCAAATAATAAAAAGTCTGTACAACATTTAATAAGAAAGGTCAATCATGCATTAAGCATTGATCATGAAACACTTTTCAACTGAAATGCAATTTAATTTAAACATCTCTAAAATGCTATACATTCAGTTCTGACATTCATGTTATACATTCAGTTTCAATTATCACAGTACAGCAATAATTTAATATATTTGAAAACTTAAAACTTCTTAAAAAATGAACTTTATTCAAATGGTGTCATCAAAATATAAATCGTCTGGCTCCCTGGGTAAAAGCATTCATACACTTTTATTCCAGACTCCAGAGCTAAATAATCTTGCGTGAAAAGAATTCAGCAATTCTTATACAACTCACCTTACAACCGCTTGTTTACATTCTGCATTTATTAAAATTAGGTTTGATTATAGAAATAATCAAAGTGAGATAATCATTTAAACTGAAAAATAGTGTAATTGCGAGGGTGCAGATTATAGATGCACAGAAAATACGCAAAAGTAAAGCGTTTTTAGGACGGTTGCAATACTAAATATAAATTTAAAAGAACTTTCAAATTCATGGGAAAAATTGGATGCCCCATTTTATTTTGAAGTGGGTCACATGATCTCTTCATATAATATGGATGTAATTATTATTTTAATTTTTATTTAAAAAACTACCGAATATATTTTGCGGAAATTTTTTTGTGTATTTTATGGAATAATTTGAAAATTTCTTAAAAATTTTGAAGCAATTTGTGAATTTTAAATGCCCTTTAAAAAGTATTTGAAAAATAAGGGTTCAATGTAGTTCACTTTTTCAACCTAGGTTTAATCCGAAACGAATTGGGTGATATTATAAATTTGCATTCCTATATGTCCCACAGACAGTCTCTACAACATATTAAAATTTCATTTTAATATGTTGTAGAGACTTTGGTAATTTTTACTGCAATGATCGTGCGATCAGACAGACAGACAGACAGACAGAATGAACAAAGTCATAAACACTTTTCAACTATGTTAGAAAGTGTTAAAAATGCTTTATTTCATAACTAACTTTCGAAACTCACATTCATTCAAATCAAATCAAAATTATCAATCGGTTATATTCAAATCAATCGGTTAGATTCATATATGAAATTTATTTTACAAAATATTCATTATGTTTAAATTATTTTGTAAAATGATTCATATTTTCATTCATTAAATTTCCCGGATGTTAATCAAAAACATTTACCGAGAAAATGAATAGAGATTCAAAAGTCGCAATTACCTTTACTAGGAGTGTAAATCTGTTTGTGGAATTGCGGTCTTTGTTGGCCAAGGTGATTTGTAAATAGGAGCACCTTCTGAAAACACGCTTTTATCTTAAGTATCACTTTCATTGCAATTATCTGGCAAGATGTCACAACTTTTATTACATGGATCATAATTTCATATCAACTATAACTGTCCTGTTTTATAGAGTCACAGGGTATAGAAATTTGTATTTCTTTATCCTCTTTAGATGCCTGTGTAGAGGATTTTTACTTAATCTGTCAAAAGTGACTAAACTCAAACTTAGTTAGAGTACTTGATGTTTCGACCTTTCGATCCAAGGGCAATACCACAGGATGGCTGTGTTTAAATATAACTCACTTTATTGGGGACTTCACACAAATTACAGCAACTTGCTGTTTAAAACAACAGAGAACATATGTACTAATTGTTATTGTACACGCCCAGAATAGATGACAATTATATAAGCTACTACAATATAGTAGGCTGGTGGTAATGATTACATGGATACGCATTTACAACAGATTATGTTTACCCCGGCATTCTCTTGCTTCGCCCCGTATTGCGACCACCCCCCAAATACTAGACTCTTCCTAGTCATCGTTGTATCGAATCGGGGTTTATTCCTCTCATTACTTGAATCCTTCATCGTCTACTCAAGAACCCTTCTTTTATCCCAAGAACACCCTGAAAACCTCACGATCCAAAACACATTCCTATTCTACTGTAGGAACGCAGAAAATGCTGATTAGGTCGGTGATTCGTCTAACAATCGAACCAGTTAGGATGGCTAGTTTAAAGGACATAAATTATAATGCAAACTCAGGGAAATAATAATCGAAAGGTTATTTAGACTTCACAAATTGTTCAGAGCATTTATAGTTTACTGCCCCAAATTCACTTGAAACAATTTTGTTGCATTTTGAGCCTTCACTCACTGCTCATATACTTAAATTTTCTCAAACTGTTTAAATTGTTTACTTGGCATACAACAAGATATTACCTAAATTTGCTTTTTGTGTCATTACATCTGATATTTAAATTCCTATTTATCCGTGGGGGGGGGGGGGGATTAGCGTGATAAAATGTGCGGTAAACCATTTTTTAGATCCAGTGTTATTGTTTGAAAAAGTTTTATCCAATTTGATTGCATATTGTTGCGAGTGCGCAATATTCCCTTTGGGATGCCTCCTCTTTCGTCTGTCTGGAATGCCAGGCAAAGACAATACAGTGCATGGCGTCATCCCAGGGTTTTCAGGCTTTCCTAGTTAAAAGGAGGGTAGCCAGATTTGGCGACTTCCGGAATGTTCCAGAAACTTCTCGATAGAACGATTATTCTGAGATATAGAGATTTCCAGAAGTTTCTATGGAGAGACTATAAAAAGGACTCTTTGCAAGGTAGTTGACAATATACGAGTTACAGTGGGCTGTGACTTTTGTCAATGTTTTGAGAATAGTAGCAGTTGTTTTGTGAAATTATTTTCTCACCAGTGTTTTAAGAATATTATCGCTTATTTTATGTCATGAGTGGAGCATTTAAGGGCTGTTTGATTGTATAGTGTTCCTGTTTACTTTGAGCTTGTGAATAAACGTAAGTTATCCAGAACCTTGGACTCGTTCTTGTATCCTGCATATACACCCACGATTCTAGAGGATACGTCTCGTAATAATATTTTATAAAATATGTTCTAAATAGAAAATGAAGGTAGCCATAAATGTGTATGAATCTTGACAAACCAGTGAATAAAATATATAAATAAATTGATCTGTTCCTGAATTATAAGCGGTCATGTCCGACAGATAGAAACATGTCTTTAAAAAATAATCATTCCGCATTTTGATGTAGAGGGATAAAACTTACATCGAAATGCTCCCTACACCCATCCTCATTACTTAAGATATTCCTAAAAGTCTATTATGTGATGGAGGCGATGCTTAAATTAAAAGCGTGTAGTAATTTTTTCCCTTTTTCGTATCAAATGCATTGTGAGAGAAGTAGTAAAATGAAATAGCTTGTAAAAGGAAGTAACTATAAATTTAAAAAATCCGCTGACGCAAGAACTTTAAAAAAACATTTTTGGGAATGACGGCTTCCTGATAAGGTAAACAATAATTTTTGAAGAAAGCTCACGTTTTTAAAATCGATTCCATCAACTCTAAGTGTTTGTTCAATCCTTTTTTTCTGTCCTTTCTGGAACGCATCTAACAAAAGGATGTCTGCTTCGAAGCAAATACACTTCAGACATTTCAAGAATCTTGGAAAATCGTGCGAGATATGTATTATTTTTTATAAAATATTTCTTTTCTGTTATATCGAATACTTTTTATGAAAATAATTTCAATATAAAAAATTATAATAACGAATTTTTCCGTAAAGCAGTTTTCTTTTATGCCAAAAATACCAACTAGCAAAATGCGAAAAGTGTTATTTAACCTAACATAATATACACTGTAGTACAGTAAAAGTTCTCGATTTCATTAGCATTCTGAAATTAAAAAAAAATGAATGCTTCATTAGATAACAGCATAAAAAGTTGATTCATATCAACCTGCTTCAAAGGCAAAACACTTTTTCAGGATAAGCAAGACAAATCATTAGTACTAACAAACGCAAGTACGTGTCTGTAAGGAAATATAAATAGTACGTATCTGTAAAGAAATTTCACTACCATTCTGAAATTTAAATAAAAAAAAATATTTCATTAGAAAAAAACATAAAATGGTTGATTAATGTCAACCTGCTTCAAAAGCAAAAACTTCTTCAGGATAAATCAGACAAATCACCAGTAAGTGTCTGTAAAGATAAAAAAAAATGTTGCATAAATTAAGTCAAGAAAGTTATTTTTGTCAACAAAAAATTGAAATAAAATGAAAAGAAAAACAAACCCACTAGTATGTTTACAATAATTGTTGCCCATAGTTTTTTACGTTAGTTGATGTGCTTACTCGTGTTTATTCCGAAGCCTGTTCATCCCCTAATTTTAATTCCGGGACACGACAACTACTTCGTAATTTTGCTCACTGAGGAAGTTTGCAAATCCTTCTACTGTCCTTCCCCCTCATTGGTTTTATATTTGATATTCTTTTTCACGCTTTTGTTGACAACCATTATTTTTTTAGGTCACGTGACACAGCTCGTTTTTGATAGACGCATACTTTTATATCATTACTTGGATGTACTTTCTTTGTAATCATTTATATATCATAGGAATTGTCATGACTACTTGTATAAAGTTTCATCCTCTATAGAATTATCAGTTATAGAGAAAAAATGAATTAAAACACCGAAATGTCCATAAAATTAAAAAAATCTGATGTGGGCAGCACATGACGTTCTCCATACAATGCAATTAATTTACTTCTTTAATGGTGAAAGAATGATGAAAGGATCCACGGCACAGAATGTATAAAGTTGAATTGTGCATTTGGCGCTTTTCCAAATGACAGCATGCAAAACTATTTCGTACCCAAATTACCTTATATTTCACGCAACTCTAAATTAACAGTTATCAGTATTGTCAGCATTCTCAATAAGTAATATAGTCCATATATAAAAATTATTTTAATAATAAGTTAATTAATTAGGCCTTATTTTCATGAACTTGGCGTAATTTTTGCAATTTTGACGATATTTTCGTCCATCTTGGACTAAATATCTCCAAGTTGGCGATATTCCGCCAAGTTTTTCACCAAAATTTCGCCAAGTGTTATGGACGGAGAAATGGGTTATTCCTATAGTAGATAAATGAGTGATGGCTTTCAAATACAAAACTATTACCTAAAGTATCTTCTCTCGTGAATGGAACGAGATTATCACAACAATATTATCGCAATATATTACATATGAAAAGTTAACACATTTCACAATAGTTGATACTTTTCTTTAAATTTTATGTGATTTTTTGATTAATTATTTTGAAAAATGTGCAATATCTCGAGAAAGGTTTATGCCAGCGTTCTAAATTTTATATCGGTCATTCTTTAACGAAAAATTACATAATAAATGATTATTTATGTAACTTTATTGAAGGTTTTGAATTTTTGGTGAGTTTTTCCAAATTTCATTTCAAAATTTGAGAGTGTTCTAAGCATTCGATTGCGTATAAAAGCAATTGGCTTCCAATATTCACTGATTATAATTTTCATACAAAATTTCGTTTGAATCGATTCATTCGTTCATAAAATATCGTCTCCATAGACTCACTGACACACACGCACGCACATCACCTTCGAAAACGTTTGGTTCGTGCTCAGGGATGCTTGAAACGTGCTTTTTCGTCAAAAACTCGAATTCGAATGTTCAACCCCTCCATAATATATTCTTTATTCATTATAATATGTATATAAGGAAAGTAATAAGTTCGTTAAAAGTTGCATACGACAGAAAAATAACAGTGTCTACCCGAAATAGCCTTCTTTATCAGGACTTACAAGAAGCGCAACCTTCACACGTAAGAGTAAGATCGGCCTCTCATGTAATAACAACAAATGTGATTAGAATTAAGAATGGAGGTTGCCAACGATGAAAGAATATAAAAGGGATAAAAAATCCAAGGAGGAAGGAATAAGAGTTAGGACACAAAAAAGGAACAGTGATATTCGAAAAAAGGAAGGTAAAGTCGAAGAGGCAGGTGACAAATAATAAACGGTAATATATTTTTATTACTGATCGATTGCTATTTTTATAATCAACAATATAGCAGAATTCCCATATGAGTGCGCATTTAAAATAATAGTACACGTTTTTATTGTAATTTCTTAATTTTTTGGGATATTGTATCCTCCTCACATACATACATACGTACATCATCTTAAATGCGTTCAATTTGAATTCAGAGATGTTGAATATATATTAATCAGATGAAAACACAAGCTTCAAGCTTAACTTGGCACATATTTTCTATACATTTTACTATGTATGGGGAAAAATAATATATGAATATCAATATTACATTTTGCTTAAGTGCCAATTTCTTGCCCAGTTTGTATTTTGTTTACTAATATCATTGCTTGATATGGATATTTTTCCAATAGTAAGTGAGATTAATAGCACAGAAATTTAATTCCAATTTTTGACATTTTCCAACATAGTCGAAAAGTGTTTATGACTTTGTTCATTCTGTATGTCTGCCTTTTCGCACAATAATTGCCGTAAAAATGACTTTATCAAAATGAAATTTTAGTATGTTGTTCAGAAGGTCTGTGGGACGTATGGGAATGTAAACGAATAATATCCCCCAATTAGTTTTGGATTGAACCCGGGTTGAAAAAATGAAATACATTGAACCCTATGGGACCTAACTTTTCAAACATTTTTTAAGCGAAATTATAATTCACAAATTGCTTCGAAAGTTATAAGGAATATTCAAATTATCCCATAAAATATACGGTTCACAACTAAAATCGCAACACCATAAAGTTGTAGGTGTAACTTTATGTAAATCAGGCAATGGAAACAGCAAGGCGAGATATGCAAATGATCACAGTTTTGCTATGCATAGTGACGTAACACCTTGCCAAGCAGCATAAAAGCGTCAGATCAAGGAGTCGCGATATCACAGCTAAATTGTAGCGTCATTGGTTTTAGATTGTAAAAATCATCACATGTATGCAAAGAGTACGTCAACGTACCGCATACGTTCAGTTGTCGTCGACGGAATGGCAACACATCATTGTTTTACATGAGGATGGATGGAGCCTCCGACGGATCGCTGAACTATTGGGTCGTGATGCGAGCACAGTTCAATGGTGTGTGTTACGGTTCGTGAGAGACAACGAAACCACACAAAGATCAGGTAGTGGAGCTTCCAGGTGTACCACACCACGTGAAGATTGCATGCTTCTGAGTAGCGTTGTACGGGATCCGTTTACCACAGCAACTGTGTTACAACGACATTTATTCCACACTACAGGTAAAGTGGTTTCTACGCAAATAATTCGGAAAGGTTTGCTTGGTGCAGGACTCCGAGGTAGACGACCTTCTCGAAACCTACTCTTTCAACGTCTTCACCGGTTACATTGCCTCCGGTGTCAAATGAAACGCAATGGGTCGACAGACTGTTGAAATATTCTGTTCACGGATGAATCACAATTCTGGTTTGGCATGCCAGATGGCCGTGCACGCGTATGGCGTCGCTTTCAACAACGCCACCAGGAAGCTTTATCTATCATTCGCCACACAGCACCCCTAAGTGGTACCATGGTTTGGGGTGGTATAACATTTAGTGGACGAGCATTTTGGTCCACGTTTCTGGCAGTATCACGGCACAGTGATACGTTTCTGACATTGTGAGACCTGTGGTACAGCCATATCTATCAACCAGGCCTGGATTGCTTTTTCAACAGGATAATGCTAGGCCACATACTGCACGGGTAACTATGAATAGTCTTTAAGGTTTTGATACCCTTCCTTGGCCAGCATATTCTCTGGATTTGTCGCGAATTGAGCCTATTTGGGACATCATGGGTCGCCGGTTAAGAGAACTCCCAATTCCAGCAAACCATGTTCAGTTACCAGCCCAATTGCATGTTGTGTCGAATGCCACCCTTTAGCACACCATTGACCATCTCATTGATGTCGCCGGCCTCTTTGTATTTATCCTGTATAACCGCTCGCGGTGGGCCTGTATTATTCCATATTGATCTAATGTCAATAAAGTTCTATGCTTTCATTTTCCAGGTATGATTTTTTAATCATTTGCACATCTTCATGTAACGATTATAATCTGTAAATTTCATAAAGATAATATATCAATAAAGATGATATATCAATTTCTTCATGGTATTGCGATTTCAGTTGTGAGCAGTGTATATATATAAAAAAATTCAGCAAAATATATTCAACAGTTTTTTAAATAAAAATTTAAATAATAATTACACCCATATAACATGAAGAGACCACGTGGCCCAATACAAAATAAAATAGGGCATCTATCTTTTTTCCCAAAGTAAAAATCGTGATTTTTAAAGTTCTTTTAAATTTATATTTTGTATTGCATCCGTCCTAAAACCGCTTTATTTTTGCGTAAATTTTTGCACCTGTTATTATGCCCCATTACCAACGCAATTACAGTATTTTTGAGTTTAAATGCTCGTCAAACTTTGACCATTTCTACAACGAAGTCTAATTTTAATGGATGCAGAATGTAAACAAGTGATTGTAAGGTGAGTTGTATAAGAATTGCTGAATTTTTTTTCACGCAAAATTATTTAATTTTGGAGTCTGGAATAAAAGTGTATGAATGAAATATTCATTGCTTTTACATGGAGAGCCATACGATTTTATAGTATTGCCTTTCTTGATGAAGTTACCAAGGAAAATAAATTATTGTACTGAGATAATTTTTAAAATATCACCGCTGAATGTATCGCATTTTAGAGATGTTTAAAAAATTGAATTTGAGTTGGAAAGTGTTTCATAATCAATGCTTTATGCATGATTGATCTTTCTTGTTTATATAAATATACAATTTAAGATGTTGTACTATTGTGATATTATTTGAAATGATGTTAGTTGCTGAGTGATCCTTTCAAGAATGAAATCCCCTATAAACAAGCAACATGCGTTACTGGTGTTTCGTTCTTCCCATGTGATAGACTTATAGTCGATTAACATAGCAGATTGCATTTGCATTTAATCTTAAGAACTGAAGATATAACTAGCATGGTACATATTAGTAGTAGAATCATTTAGCTTCCGATACAGAATTTTTTTTTAGGAACGTTCAGTGTTCTGTCTGGTTAATTCGTCATGCCTAAATCCGTGGCAAGTGTATGTTATACTCGACGTTACAAGCCCCAGGAGTCTGCAATCCAGCCTCCAAGATAGCCAAATACTTCATCCTCTTTTCTCTATAATACGCACGTGAAGTGAAGAACAGAAACAACAAAAAATTACAACTGTTGTGGTAGCACCAGAGGAAATGTAACCTTAAAATGACAATTTTTACGATTGCCGTTTTGGCATTTTTTTTTCTTTAGTGCTGTCAGAACAGCAGCCTTAACTACTGAATCACTTTTAACGCATAGTAGCTCATTTTGTGTGTTCTGGTCGGAGAACTGGATACATTTATTTAGAATATAGAATATTGATACGTTTAGAACGTTTTTAAATTAAATGTGTTTAGCCTGGCTCATGGATTCGGTCTTACACCCGGGTTCGGCCCGAGGGTCACACCCGAGTCCTTGCAGACCTCGAACCCATATAGCACCTGTTGTTATCCTCTTTACTTCCTAATGGGGCACTGAAGTTCGTATTCTTATTCATAAAAGTAATTGTGATTTTAGTGCATGAATTAAAGTTTTTATATACATTCATCATCATCATCATCGATTGAATCTTTCTTTTTCACTTAAAAAAAATCGATACATTTCTTATAAATGAGTTAAATAAAATCGTCTTATCTCATAAATTTTGTTTCTTTAATGTTTAAATGATTTTTGACGAATCGCACATAAATGACACGTTTGGGAAAATTCAACTTTTTAGTTTTTCATGTTATTTTTTAAAAGAATAATTTCATTTCGAATCATTTTTGAAAGTATAATTGAGAAAAAATGTGAAAGTAGTAATATTGTTACCAATAACTAATATTTTTCCCCTGTGTTGAGAGTATGTCAGTTAGAAAGCAACATTTACAGTTACCAATTGTTATTACGGAAAGATACTGGTCTATTGATCTTAGCAACACATTTCACGACTTTCGCATTTAACGAAACTTTGTGGTTACTGTAGGAAACTTTAAGAATACGAATGGACTGTTACGAAGGGATTGTCAAATGTTTGATGTCTCCAAGAATAACTTGTGATAAGTAAAAAAAATAGTTTGATTTCAGTTTTGGTTAGAACTATTTACTAGTATACACTCATTAATAATAATGAGTACATTTATTTGTTTTTGCTCTTTGTCATTTTATATCCAAAACGTGCAATATCTTGAGAACGGTCGAGGATGTCATTTGTTTAAAAAATACATAGCCATTCCTGTAACATATTTCAACATAATTAGCTTTTTCTATTATTTCAGAACGAAATTCCGATGGCATTTTCTTGGTTCATACATCCCGCAAATAAAATAGGTGTCTGATAGTCATGGATGGAAATAGACGTAATTGATTTTATTCCTTTTTATTATTCTAGAGATATAATTCTCACAGATTAAGACACACACACGCAAGCAAATTTCACTGAAAACGTTGTTGCTTCGTATCCAGAAATGATCGATAAATGGATCAGATAATCTGGAGATAAATTGATTAAAAATCCCTGAGTCGAAGTTTTGACGCCATCACACTACTTTTTCTTGCCACATACCCTATATTGTGAGGGAGGTAAAGAAATGGAATTAAAAAAAAAGAACTGTTTGGATATTTTTATAGGAAATATCCTTTAATTTAAAATAATGTGAATATCCTTTGAGCGGTCATTTGAATTTAAAAAAAATTATTGGTTTGTTCTTTACACTATTTTCCTCCAAGTCTGATTTGTGTTTCCTGAAGTTTCACATAAATATTCTCCATTACCATATCCGAAAAAGAAATATTTTTAGTTTAAATAAATATTCATAAAATCAACACGATTACTGAAAGATATAAAAATATTTATAAAGTCTTAAAATATCTGTATATTATCGTGTAATTTACACTTTACGGGGAGAATTTAAAGTTCCAGAAAAATGTATTGAAATATGTTTTTAATATCGTTACGTTCGTTTCAAATAGCAGACGATCACGATATTCAAAAATAGGATTTCGTTAAATTCATTTTCAGATAGAAGAGCTTTTTTTTTCAAACAATTGAATAAGTCATAATAGAATTGAATAAATATTTCAAGAAATACAAAACTCAATTTTACGGGTTACGGTTTTATGTTCTTTTATAAGTATTATTTTGACATATGTACTATTATTTGATTATTGCAAATACATTTTTAGATGTAGAACGGAAATTTAAATGCAATATTTATGAAATTTCTTTATTTTAACTGTTAATAAAACAAATATTAACTATATGCATTATAAAACAACCGCCACTCACAATAATACAGCAAATAAACAATCAATGTATTCATAAAGTTCAATGTATTCATGAACAATCAATGTAAACAAAAACTTACAATGCGAGGTACAGCGAATCCTAAATTCGTCTTAAAATACGGACGAATTTATATTTCGCTATTATTCGTATCACGTAAAGTTACTCAGTGGATATTGAGTTATATATATTTTGTGTAAAAATCCAAAAAAACCATACATATATTAAATTGGACGAACTACTGTCTTTCTGTCTTTTTTTCTTGAACTTCCCTAAATTCACAAAGTTGGCGATATTTTGCTAAATGTGTCCCCAAAGTCAAACGACGTTTACTTAATGAAAATTTAATGACTGTAAATGTCGTTTTTCATTTGCAAAATTTTTAGAAATGAGATACTAAAAATTTCTGCAATGTAGGTACATGTCTGCAAAAATGTGTGGTCTTGTTATTGTCTGTCTATCCAGGACGAGAAATCGCAGCTGAAACCTGATTTTGACATTAAATGTCTCTGAGAATAAAATCTGTTGGATATTTGTGATGAATCGTCGTTTGAGAGATATCATACGATTTGTGACTCTTTCGTTTTTACGCCGACCTCCTGCAACCCTCCATCTTCTTCTCTCACGGCTTTTGCGGTTAACTGTCGGACATTCAATCTTTGAAGAACATTTGTAAATATACCCTATCCTCTGTATGTAAACTAATGTAAAATAATTACGTATAAATAAAAAAAAATTAAGTAATTATGGTATTAGTCATCCGTGCTGCAAATTTTGTCGTCTGTAATAAAAACCAAATGCTCAAAGAGAACAGAATTACTACCGAGACATCACTGAAATAAAAGTAAGTGACATTTATCTCATTACCTTATTAAGCAATAACAATTTCACGCAATTTAAATTACGATATATTATATATATATATATATATATATATATATATATATATATATATGTATAATATTCATAAACCCAAGAAAATCTGAATCAAAAACTGAATCATTTCAATGTTATTTTCTCTAATATTTTTTTAAATGTGCGAAATTTCATTTGCTTGTGTCCTATAGGTTTTGCGATAAGAGACAGAGAAACCCGAAGAACACAAAATTCATGCAATAGTGACGGTGGTGGTGCCAGCTACTTTCTTTTTTCATCGAGAGAAATAAAATAATAAGTGTGGATAAAACCTCCTCTGTAGCCAAATTCTAAATTCTACTAATATTTAAAAACTGGAATTAGAGTCCCGTTTCATAATTCGTACGAATTAAACTAAAATGACTGTAAGAGTTTGATAACATTTTGTAGAGAACAGTTTCAGTTTGGTATGAAAATGGTATTAATTGCACCCATCATAACTGGTTTAGTTCGACGACTTTGCTGAGTATCTTAGAAATACAATTTAAAAAATATATTGAATATTAATTTGAGACTAGGAGGCACCCTATTAAGTTTTTGATGTTTACGACGAAACAAAGCGCATACTTTTAGTCACCGTTTTATGATAGTCTTGATCCCAATAAATGCACGTTACACAAATTGCAGGTGTGGTTGGGGGCAAAATGTCCTAAGGCCAAGACTTAAACCCAGCTTCACTGGAAACTGAAAGAGCCAAATATCGCACTGAGGAGCATCCAAGGAGGGTCTATCTGAACCCCAGGCCAAATGATGTGGCTACAAGGAGGAAAGTCAACGAGTTTAATGAGAATTAGAGTGACTTTTCAAGAGTTAAGAGAAAGAATCGCGATTTCAAACAGTGCTGTTTAGCGAGAGTTGTTATTTATTTGAGTAATGAGAATGTTATAGAAAAAGACGAAGTCTGACTCCAAATGTCAGAAAAAGTATCTGACCAGGTGACAGTCATGTTGAGTTACAGACCCGAAATGCAGAGGTATATGCCAGTCTTTATATATGCTAGGTCAATTTTTGATCTTTGGAATACGATTCAAAAGATCTGGTCTCAGACGGTGCTTTTCTCCTCCTTAAGCGTTTATTAAAATGGATGTAATTTTAATTATAACAATAATATAGATGTAAATAAATGATAAAGTCAAAAGGTAAATATGTGTATTTTAGTGTGTAGTGTTTTGATTTAATGATTATGTTAAGGAACTCGTGCAAAGAAGTAATGGTGGGTTTTGCAGTCATGATAGCAATGTACAAATGTTCACGACCGCTTCCATTAATATTAATACTTTTATCCACAAAATCCATTCATAAAGAAAATTCACCTCCTTAAATGCTTTTCACCTCAATTACTATTAATACAATTATTTTTTATGACCTAATGTAAAATTAACACGAGCAAATCTTTATTTTATAGAACAGATCGACAAAATGAACGTTCATTACAACAGAAACTACTTTTCATATATTTTTCATTATTTTGTCATAATGATCCTTGGTTCCTTTTTATCTTAGAGAGAAAGCCATTAGTTCTCATCTGTATTTCTTACGAATGTCGGATTTCTGTTATCACGCCATTTTGCTCCGTGTACAAATGATCTTCGACGAAGGGGACAGAAAAAGACAGGCTTGGGATTTCCGCCCTTCAAAATTGGCTTTCAAAAGGATAATGATTTTATTTGAAAATCTCTTTTGAATCTGTCATTGGAAATACATTCGCGTTGCAAATATTCTGTCATGTTGTAATATAATGAAAATATATTTGGAAAATGCGATTTGATCTTTTGATTTCATGAAATGTATTTTGCTGAAAACCTGGAGAAAAATCTTTAATATAATGCGCAACGCTAAAAACAACTAATATATTAAAAGTTTTCATTTAGATATTTCAGACGTGATGACATTGAAGAAGGAAATGATACAAGAAAGTCCCATTACGCAAATATTAATAGTGTTGCGACCTTGCAATGTTCCGTTTGGCGTCTTCTCTTTCGTATATCTCTAAGGCCAGGTGACAAAAATACAGCGCATGGCGTCAGCATGACGCAAGTCCCGGGCTGCCAGAATTTCCCAATCAGAAGAAGGTTTGCCAGATCTGGCGATTTATCGCCAATTTTGCGATATTTTGCGACTTCCAGAATGTTCTTGAAACTTCTCCATAGAATGATTATTTTTTGAGATATAGAGATTTACAGAAACTTCTATGGAGAGACTATAAAAAGGACTCATTCCTCCGTTGCAGGGGAGTTAACGAATGGACGTGACACCAGCTACATTGGACTGTGATTTTTGTCAATATTTTGAGAATAGTAGCGGTGTGAAATGACCTTCGTCAACATTTTGAGAATAATATCACTTATTCTATGAAATGAGTGTAGCATTTAAGTGCTGTTTAATTGTATATTGTTCCTGTTTACTTTGGGCTTGTGAATAAACGTAAGTTATCCAGAAACTCGTTCTTGTATCCTGCGTATATACCCACGATTCTGGAGGATACATTCATAACAATATATTGTCAAATACACACACAAAATAAATATCAAACCCGCACACAAAATACATAGTCAAACACGTACAAACACACATGCGAATATCTGATGTGACGACACTTATAATATAGTAGAACCAAATGGACTGTTCGTTTCAGCTTGACGGAAAAATATCGCAATATTGAAAACAAAATCTCTACTGCTTTATCTGAACTCGTCTTCAATGAAAATGTTAGATGTTTGTGCAGAATACCGATCCCCAATAGACAAATAAAATGAGGACCAGTGAATGGTGATGCACATGGTAGTATTTTCGGTATAGGATGTCATGAGTTATATCGCAATCATGACGTCAGTATTTGCCTATGCGCTAATCATGTTCATTTCTATGTAAACTTTATAACCTTGTGTGAAAAGTTTAGGCATGATGAAAATGTAGGATCTTCCAATTTCTGAAAATTCTGCAGTTTCTGTTTCGTAAATTCAAGAATATTAGAAACGGTCTCCCCCTCTGCACTCTTCCCCACCCAGAAGATAGTGAACACGCCCTCTCGCAGGACAGCCATAATAGGAAGTTGTTCTTTGGCTATAAAAATCGCTTTAAAATGGTACGTTGTGTCATGCAGGATAATGTTAAATATTTGTCAAGGAACGTTATTTAAAGGATAAAAAATAACAGCATTGAGATTCATATAGATCTGGAATAGATTACACTTTAAAAATTCAAAGGTTTGAAATGTCAACAAAGGATTTTTTAATTTATTATAGTTTTTTAAATTATTGAAAGTAAACACAGGTTTTTTTCAAATTTAAACAACCCAAAATGAACAAATCAATTTTCAAAATTGAAATTCGAAAAGTAAACAGTAGGTTCTATATTTAAACTATAAAGTTTTTTATATTTCAAAATAATTTTTTAATTTAACTAATTGAAAGCAAATAAAGGTTTCTCAAATTGAAAGTATCAAGCATTAATTTAAAATATCGAAAAATAAAGACATGTTTCTAAACTTACATAACAGAAAACTAAATAATAATTTTAAATTTATTAAAAATAAATGACATATTCCTAAAATTTAAATTATTAAATGTAAATAATTTTTAAAATTAAAACTATTAAATGTAAACAATTTTTTAAATTAAAACTATTAAATGTGAACAGTTCTTTAATTTTTAAACTGTTAAATGCAAATATTTTTTTTTTAATTTAAACTATTAAAAGTGCATTAAAAAGTTTTTTTTTCATTCAAATTGTCGAAAGACGCAGCAATGATTTTTTAAAACGTGTTTGTCATAATAAGGAGTCCGAACGCCTGATTTTAAATTGAAATAAATGAAAAAAATGAGAACATTTTGAAATATTAATTAAGAAAGAATAAATAAAAGTAAAAATAAATAAGATCCAGTTAACTTTCTAGTTATCAAACCAAATCACAAAGAAATCGAGAGATAATAAAACAACCATTAAATCAACGTATTCAAGTGCAAGAAAGAGGTAATCTAAAAGACACGACTCAAAGCATTTTTACATCACATAACATTACACTCTGAAAATTCCTAAATATATTTTGATAAAATCTAGATATTTGGCAAAATGATCGACTTTGGGTCTTTTTTTAAACCTTTGTAAAGTAATGATTGTAAAGTATTTGCCTTCTTCGTCTGCTTCTGATTACTTTATTCTACGGATGAGTATAGTTTACAGATCCGTACTTATCTCTGTCAACAATGTGACTTAAATCAAGCTTAAATTCCTTGATATTCAGACCTTCGGTTCAAGGGCAATAACACTGCATTGCACTGAGTCATTCAAACTAAATGTATTGTGCAATTCACAGAAATAACAGCATCTGTCTGTTTAAAGCAAATGATAACATACTGTCATTCTTATTGCACCCGCCCAGAATACATTACAAATATACAAGATACTACCATTAACTGGCCTGGAGATACTCTTAAATGGATTCTGAAGCTTTTATGCTTACTAATGGCCTTCTTTAATCTCGCCTCGTATTGTGGCCAAATACCGAATACTAGACCTTTCCTAATCATTTTTGCATTCACTGGATTTTCCTTTCACTCCTTAACTGAATATATCATCATTGCGAGAACGCTCTACTCAAACAGCCACTCGTCCAAAAGTCATCATTCCTTTTCAGAACTCACTCAAGACGCGCACGACCTACTGAACGCTTTCGATCCGAAACTTATTCCTACTCTCCCGTAGGAACGCAGACAATGCCGATTGGGTCAGTGATTCGTCTAACAACCGAACCAGCTAGAATCGTTCGTTTAAGTAAACATAAATTATAATGTAAAACGGGGGAAATAATAATCGAAAAGTTATTTAGACCTGACACTTTTCATAAAGCGATTAGTTGGCGATATTTCCCCAACTTATTGCTAAAGATAAGTGACCGGGAACCTTTCCATTACGAAAAGTGGTGACTGCATATATTACTTTTTTGCTTCGAGGCTTTTGAGACAGTGAAAGTGATATGAGGTAATCCAGCATTGTAAAATAAATTGTTTTAAGCAACTTTCGTTGACATAACGAATAAAATCACAATTACTGCGCTAGTATAATCATACTCTATATATTTTGATTTGTTGAAATTTTGCCTACAGATAAAATAGTGTCAATTTGACACATAAAAACGAATTTAAAAATCCTAATAATGACTTCATTTGAATTAAATAGTGTGGTTTCCTTACAATAGTCCCAATATATAAGGACATATAGGAAATAATGTGAGTGCAAATATTCTATTTTTATTCAGAGGAAACCGTATCCTTCTTAAGTGATCTGACTTAAGTGAAACATTAAATGAATGAAAGGTTATAAAACATATTTCCAGATGGTTATGACTTACCTGGCATATAAAACGCCTGCAAAATGGGAATTATTCCTGTTTGCTGGTTTCAGTTTTTCGATTCATTGAGCATATCCCAAAGGATCTCCATTGCGGACATTTTACGATTTATTTTTAGTCTCTCTCCATAAAGTCTCCATGTTTCCTTGTGGAATGCATGTTTCCAATTTAATTGGATGTTTAAAGGTTTTCGTAGTTCGTTGGGTTCTTGATGTTTAAATTTTGTAACAAGAATTGTGGCGTCTTCTTACGTTCCGTAAACTACATATAACATGTAAAGGAAAAATATTGAGATGGAATAAAAAATTTGACTTGATTTGGAATGATTTATGGCTCATTTTGATCATCCCTAGTTATTTTATGCCAATAATTTTAATCCAGGAAGCCTGTTTTAAGCCTGGACACGATGTCTCTCGAACAAACTGTGGAAATTAAACATTATTGAATACGACTACTTTAATTGCTATCGATTTTTAGAATGAATTGGCAAGAAGAAGACTCTCATATTTTATAAAATTAAAAAAATATATATATATAAATATGTGGACGGCACATGCTTTTTCCGATTTTTTAATACTTTCGTCACAACCAGCATAATTTCCACAGTACATTATTTATGACATTAAATGTTTAAGGCAATGAAATTTGACACTTGGTGACGTCATGAAAAACTCTTTTCACTAATGTTTAATTTAACTTGGGGCAAAGCTTGTTTGATATCGATTTTTAGAAAGAATGGGCATGCAGAAGACTCTCATGTTTTCTAAAATTGAATATAAAAGTATGTCGGAATATATATACCTCATCTGTAGATGGGGTAGAACAAAAATTGTGAGCTCAGTAATACGCTAAGTAATCTAGTCAGTACATCAAAAACTATAAATAATAATATTAAACTGAAATTTGGTTGTATAAAGAAGATGGTTTGAGTTTCAATTCGATTATTCAAAATCGAGATTCCTGTTACAATTTTAATGTCAATGAAAACCTTTTTCTTGAAATTATAGGATTTTATGAGTGAAATTTAGAGGATAAATTTATTTTTTGTAACTCTCTTCCCATATGCTGAGCTAAACTGTTACGAGAAGTATGCAGATCTCTATCATCAGATTGTCTATCTTTAATATTTGCAATCTAAGTTATCACAAGAAGACTAAAGATCCCTGTCTCCAGATAGCTTATCTTTACAATTTGCAATCTAGGCTGTTGTGAGAAGTTTGAAGATCTTGTCATCAGATTGCCTATCTTTAATATTTGCAAAACCTTATTGCGTACACAAGTTCGGCTTGTTTTAAAACTTTATAATGAGAATGGGAAGTTAAAACTGCGTTTACTCTTAAAATAAAGTAGATAAGGCAAAATGAAAATTCAGTGTAAACTAGAACAACACCACTCCTAACCCCACTTCCCCACAAAACATAATATTTTTTTGCATTTTATGAGAATAGAATATATTAATTCCTTGTATAAGGGGGAAGCTTCGGATATGTATGGGTGTTAAAAGTTTAGAATTCCTTTTAGATTATAAATTTTAATAAAATATTTCAAATACCGCATAGTGTCAGTAATCTTTATTCCTCTGATTATGAATAATTATTTGATTTTTCATACCAGAAAAGCAACCCTTTTTGTCGCGCCAGTTATGATTTTCTTCAAATGAAAAATCTCAGTGTTAAATCGGGTGCAACGTCAATGCAATAGTAAACGGCCCTCATAATATATACCCAGATGTATTTGACTTTCATCTTCCTTCTGAAACTCGAAGGAAATGAAAGGCTATTTCTCTTCCTTGGTTCTTTGCCCCCAAAAGTTTCTACGTCTGATTTAGCATGTGTTTCATGGAGCCTATGTAATGATCGTTCTACGCTTGAGTTTCTTGCACCACTGCATATAGTGTCATAGATTGTAGAATTTCAGAAATATTTTTAAACAGTGCTAGTACGGGATGGGGAACCTCTTTATGTTTTAAGGTCACTTTGAAATAAATTGCCGTCCAATAAGGCCCTATACAGGAATTTTTATTATATACTACGCTGCAAATGCAAATCTTTACTCAAAATTGGTATTTATTCATCAAATTAATAAATATATTAATAAAAAGTAGCCGCCGCGGCTGTTTTATCGTTTCTCAAGATTCTTTGTTTCGTACCGCAAAAACTATTGCATAGAAAAATATGAAATTGGGCACACTTGCAAAAAGAGCTTTGGGGAATACGCTGAATTAAATCGTTTTTTGATATATATTGTAGTTTTAGACAACATATTTGAGCTGCGAGTTCGCGTCCTGGATAGATTAACAATACCGAGACCACGATTTTTTTCTGGCAGGTACCTACATGGATGAATTTTTACAGGAAGGAGCCCCTTTTTTAAATTTTGATGTAGTTTATGAGATATTTTATTTTTTATGCACTTTTGAAGTGAACTCTTTTTTCGTATCGATACGTCTATCGATTTCTCGGTCTCGTATTGTAAAAACTATAGCATACAAAAATATGAAATTGGGTCTATTTATAGAGAAATAATAGAGTGACACGATGAAATAAACTGTTTATCGATTTAAATTTTAGCTTGGCATGAAATAGCTCATGATTAAGGAACTCAATTTTTGGATTCCATGGGTAAGAAAAATCCTTGCTCTGCCCTCCTGCGAAAAATAGGCAGGGATAGAAAATATATTTTTGAAAGTAGAATTTTTAGGAAAGATGGATATGAATCGAGCTCTGTGAGTGCAGCGAGTAGGAGGCGAAGCCACCCGAAGGGGGTTGAGCGAGCGGAGTGAGCAGGGGACAGAAGCCCCTAGTAATGTAAAATAAAATGAAACAGATGTCAAATACAATTGAAGTTCCTTGAGAATGTCGCACTTGATGTTTAGAAAGTTCCCCATCCCTTTACTATCGCTAAATATACATATACACAAGGTGCATGCATTTATTGGCCGTATTAAAGGTGCATAACTTTATAGGTCACATTATAAGATGCATAAATTTAAGAAAAATAATGACTCCCCTTTGCCTATCTGCAGACTACAGGCTTCTTCCGATCAATACTATAGGTTAGTACATGACCCAAAACAAAACATAATTACTATACGACTCCTTCACCAAATACGCCACTTTGACGACTCCCATCATATACATAGATCAGGGAAATGTTTTGCAAATAATTATAAAATATCAACATTATATAGAATTCTAAAGCCAAAAAAGGGCATCAGCACTTTTATTGCCTATTTTAAAACTTTTTCTGAGCGGTTAAATTTTCGCAGAACAACGACTTTGATATTTTAAAATTATGATCCTAGTTTTAACATCTCTTTTCCTAAACTACCATAAAATTTCAGACGCTATAATTTACTGTAGAGATTCTCTTATTAAAAACAGCCAAATATGCTGTTTCTTGAACGCCAATTAAGAGAAATAATTAGGAAGGACTGGGAGAAAAAAAGGTCTGTCCATATTATCTCCGAATTTAAAGAGAACGTTCTAGACCGTAAAGAAAGAGGTTGCACACAACGGGCAGTTAATGAACTTCGCTGAAAAGATCGTTTGTTATGAGATGAAAAATATTTCAATAAAGTTATGTTCGCAGACTTTCGCCAAGCAGCCAACTAGGACTTTATTTATAGCTGCTGATGTGTGCTTTTTGTTTGTGTCAATTTACATAATGGAAATGAATGGGTCCGGCGAATTTTTATGTAGAGTTGCTCATTAAGCATTTAAAAATCTGCTCTGGACTATCAGCATACGTGGACTACATTTTACGTAGTTGTGCACGCTTACTTGGCGAAATAATCTTGTTAGACTTACATGGGATCGTTACAAAAAATTTGAAATTTAACGTTAAAATTTCGATTTTTTTCTTCCTAATTTCAAATCTACCTATTCTCAAATCTACTTTTTCCCGAAATTCTAGATTTCTATTTTGAACTAAACTGCTTTGTAAAAGATTTTATAAAGTGTGATTTCATAATTGTGTTAAAAAAATGAAAATTTTATTTCGCATTTGTTATTGTATTGCGTTAAAGTTTTAATAAATGTATCATTACAATTTATTAAAATATTTATATATCTGAAGAACACGTATTTTTGACGCCATTTTTATATGATAAATATAAATATTTTGTAAAATTTTATGGAGAACAACATTAAAAAAATCTCATGTGTGCAGCACATGACTTTCCCTGCAGACTCAAATTCATTGTCTCTTTATTTCATTCATAATTCATTAAATTTAGTTTAATAGTTAGATAAATAACAGCTAAATAATAGCTTTTATTTAGCTAAATAACACGCATAAATAATGGACTCAAAATCGGCATAGCAGAAATGCAAAAAACTAAAATATCTCGAGAACGGCTTGCGCAATGGTTTAATTGCACAAAATAGCGCCCACAATGATATAAAATGACACTGAATGTGCACTTTTAATTCAATTTTTGTTCTCATTCGGTAACTGGACTTATTATCAAAGGTGGCGTAGCGAAAAAACTAAAGTATCTCGAGAACTGCTATTCCTAGTGTAATGGGGTTGACTTTAGTCTTTCCATCGTTAAAAATTACGTAACAAGCATTTAATGAATATATTTGAGCATGCGTAGTTTTTTACTTTAGATGTTGACGATTTTTGCGGGTCATTTGCAAAAAATGACAAGTTATTTTTTCCGAATCGTACCAAAATCTAATCAGCACTAGAGTAACCCATAAGTGACTTATCTACCAAATTTTATGAAATTTGGTTAATTACTTTTTCAGTTAAAGTGGATACAGGCGATTGTTGCGGGCCATTTTGCAAAAAAACGCAGTTTTTTTTTTATCCCGAATAATACCAAAATCTAATCAGCACCAGGGTCACCCACAAGGGATTTACCAAATTTTATGAAATTCGATCCATTAGTTTTTCAGTTTAAGTGGATACATACATTGCACAAACAGACAGACAGGCACACATAGGTCACGTCAAAAATAGTTTTTTCGTGTTTTAGAGGTTCCCGAAACGTGTAGATACATCGAAAACTTGAGTTGCGATTTTCGATATGATTCCAATACTTTCCCTATACATTACCATATATTGCAGGGAAAGTAAAAAGAAATGAGGACAACTTTCGCAGCCAAGATATAATGATACACAATACACAGTAAAGTAAATTTGTATCGTAATTAAGAAGTTTTAGCATTTCAAAAATATGATATTTTAGAGGCTTTATTATTTGCCTCATGTGTTCTGTAGAACCTTATCTGTGCCTTATGTGTTCTGCACTGCAGAGAACTTATTAGAATTGTTTAACCACCTATCTGTGTTCCTCTGTCTATTTTATCCATCTTCTTAAATGCACGTTTCATGTGTATTGATTTTTAACACTTTACAACATAGTTGAAAAGTGTTTATAATTTTTTTTTATTCTGTCTGTCCGTTCGCTTGATCATTGCCGTAAAAATGACTGTATCAAAGTTAAATTTTAGTATGTTATTGAGATGGTCTGTCCGTTTACGGGAATGTAAATGAATAATATAACCCAATTAGTTTTGGATTGAACGCGTGTTGAAAAAATGAATAACATTGAACCCTATGGAACCTATTTTTTCAAACATATCTTTTTTTTAGCGAAGTTAAAATTCGCAAATTGTTTCCAAAATTTTAGGAAATATTCAAATTATTCCATAAAATATATGGAACAAAATTCAGCAAAATAAGTTTGTTAATTTTAAAATAAAAATTAAAATAATAATGACACCCATATAATATGAAGCGATCACGTGACCCACTTTTCCCCTTAGGACATCCATCCCAGAGTAAAAACCGTAATTTTTAAAGTTCTTTTAAATGTACATTTAGTGTTGCATCCGTAATAAAATCGCTTTATTTTTGCGTATTTTCTGTGCCTCTCTGTTCTGCGCCAGCTCAATTACAATACTTTTAAGCTTAAATGATCATCCAACTTTGATCATTTCTACAACGAAGCCTCATTTTAATGGATGCAGAATGTAACCAAGTCATTGGAAGATGAGTTGTATAAGAATTGCTGAATTTTTTTAACGCAAAATTATTTAACTCTGAAGTCTGGAACAAAAGTGTATGAATGAAAGATTCACTGCTTTTGCGTAGAGAGCCTGACGATTTATATTTCCATGACCTCATTTGATTAAAGTTCAATTTTTTTCGATTAAGTTTGAAGTGTTCAAATAAAATAAATTATTGTAATTCTGTGATAATTAAAAAAATATCGTCGCTGAATGTATCGCATTTGAGAGATGTTTAAATAAAATTTGAGTTGGAAAGTGTTCCATAATCAATACTTTATGCATGATTGATCTTGCTTGTTTAGTCTACATCGTGAAACGGGTCGCTCATGCGCCGGAATTACTTATCAAGTTGTATTGTAAAGGTAATTTTTAATTAATTTCACAAAGTTAGAATATATATATGTCTTTTGTTTTGTATAATGTGTTTCACAATTAGGTAACTTGTAAGTGACAAAACTAATTTTTCAACTGTAGAGTGATTAAAAAAAATAGAATTTGGTGTAACGAATCTCTCTTAATATAACAGAGTTATAGATGAGTGAGTTTAAATCCACATGCTACGGACATTGGCTGAAGACAGTTCTTTTAAGTACCTAACAAAACAAAATTTTGCTTCCATCAGGATATAGTAAGATTTTTCCTTCCCTGCAATACATAGTAATACGTAGGGAAAGTATTGGAATCATGCCGAAAATCATAACTCGACTTTTCGGCGGATTTATACGTTTCAAGGCCTCTAGAATACAAAAAAAATATTTTTAGCGTGACGTCTATGTGTGTGTGTTCGTGTGTCTATGTATTTGTCTGTATGTGTGTCTGTCTGTGCAATGTATGTCTCCACGCTAACTCAAAAACTAATGGACCCAATTTCATGAAATTTGGTAGGCAAGTTCAGTATGTGTGACCCTGGTGCTGATTAGTTTTGGGTACGATTCGGGATAAAAGAACCCGCCTTTTTTGCGAAAAGACCCCTGAAAATGGCCTCTATCTACTCTAGCTGAAAAACCAATAAATTAAATTTTACAAAATTTGGTAGATAAGTCACTTGTGGCTTACCCTGCTGCTAATTAGATTTTGATATGATTTGGAAAAAAATAACCTACCTCTTTTGCGAAATAACCCGAAATAATCGTCAAAATCTGAAGTAAAAAACTACGTATGCTAAAATATATCCATTAAATACTTGTTTTATATGTAATGTTTAACGACGAACAGAATAAGACAAATCCCATTACACTGGGACTAGCCATTCTTGAGATATTTCGCCACGCCCCTTTTGACAATATATCCAGTTACCCAATGAGTACGAAAATTAAATTAAAAATGCAAATTTAGTGTCATTAAATAATATGGGTGTAATTTTGTGCAATTAAACTCAATATAATGAATTATTGAAGAAATAAAGTGAATGTGAATATGAGTCTGCAGGGAAAGTTATGTGTTGCCCACATCAGATTTCTTAATTCAACGGGGCAGCTAGGTGCCTATGTTTGACATTACGCTGCGACAAAATAGCATGAATATTACATAACGGAAAATTTTTAGTGTAAACAAAGTTCATTATAAAGCTTATTTGAACTGAAATATTATTTAAAATATAAGTAGAGCAAATGTAATCCTCTCATTTTATGTTAGGTAAAATGATTAATAATCGTGATACCTCAACGAAAGATACTTTAAAAACGTAAAAATAAAATGAATCCGTAAAAGTTTTTTTTAAATTGATTTACAGATTGAAAATTTGCTTTAAAGAACATCTGACGCTTCCGGAAAAATGTGTCGGATATTTTTACCACTATCAACGGAACACAAATCCCTTTTTTCATTTATTTCGAATTTCACCCACTCCCCGGTATACTCCCCTTTATATTTTTTAATCTAATAGGATTTACCAGAACACCATTTGTTTGGATTGCGTAGGATTCAGTGTTTGTATCCTATTTACACGACTCGGAAAATATTGGGTATATGAGGGATTATTTTGGAACGATATTTATGGAGAAATGTAATAGAGCGTTTTGGAGAATAATAAATGAAGAATAAATTGAATTGTTTGAGAACAAAATACTTTGTATTTTTATGTATAAAATGTTTCTTAATGAACCATTAAACAATTAAAGTAAATTTGATGTGGGCATCGCATGACTTTTCCTGCAGATTTATATTTAATTTCTCTGTATTTTAATTCAAATTAATTCACTTTTAATTAAATTTTTGTTCACAGTTGGTAACTGGACTTATTTTCAAAGGTGGCGTAGTGAAAATACGAAAAAAACTAAATTTCTCAAGAACGGCTAGCTGTACTGTAATAGGGTTGATCTTATTACTTTTATCGTTAGTAATTACGTATGAAACAAGCATTTAATTGATATATTTGAGAATACGAAGTTCTTTATTTTATATTTTGTCGATTTTTGCGGACTATTTTGTAAAAAAAGGCAGGTTAGTTTTTTACGAATCGTACTAAAATCTAAACATCACAGTAACCCACAAGTAACATCTGCCATTTTTTGTAAAATTTGTTCTATTAGTTTTTCAGCTAGATACAGGTAAATTGTTCGGGCCATTTCAGAAAAAAATGTGAGCTCTTTTATCCCGAATCGTACCAAAAACTAATCTGCATCAGGGTCACCCACATATGACTTACCTGCCAAATTTTATGAAATTGAGTCCATTAGTTTTAAGTTAGATTGGATACATAGATTGCACACACACACAGAGGAAACGCTAAAAATAATTTTTTCATATTCTAGAGGTCCCAAAACGTGCAGATCCGTCGAAAACTCGAGGTGCTATTTTCGGCATGATTCCAATATTTTCCTTATACATTACCATGTATTTCAGAAAAACTAAAAAGGGACGTTAAAAATGGAATAAAAGGACATTAAAAACTTTTTTTTTGTAAACAGAATCTCCCACAAATATGACAATTTTGTTCTTTTTTCTTGTATGTATTAAAATATGCTAGTTGAAAAGCGATATTTACAGTTATAAAGAACCTAGATGTGTTCGTATTTCCCAGCCGCCGCTCTTTCAATTGAACTATTAGGGCGGCATTGCAAGCTCTTATCGATGAAGTGAACTCTGCATTCTCCTCTCTCTAATGTCAGATTAATGTGCAATTTCACAATGTGACTGAAAAATCTCCTGCTATTTTTACTTCAAACTGGTATCCTGTTGCTAGTCGTATTTTTATCTTCCACGATATCTCCTTGCGTGGTCGTTGGTCTCACGACTTGAAATCGATGCTCAATATCCCAGAGCCCACTAAATACCTGCTGGTTATATTAGGGTCACTTTCAGACCCGGGATATCGTTGCACTAACCTGGAGGGTTGATTTGTGTGGGCGCATCGTAAGCAAACTTGCTGTTGAAGCCGAAGCTGGAATCACGTGCAGGAAAACCCTTTCTCTCAATTGAACGGCGGAATTGTAAGCTCTTATTATCGGAGTGGAATCTACGTAGTTACCAATCGTTATTACGAAAAGTACTTTTTGATTGATCTTGGTGACACATGTAACGAAATCACGCCAACTTGGTGACTTCTGACACGTTTGGAATATTTAGGAACCTAAGTGATTGGTCGAAACATTAACGCGTTACCTAGGTTTTAATAGATCTTTGTACAGAGGTATGTATATAAGGATGAAATCATTGTTCAGAAAAAAATATCACGTGATACGAGTAAATGTGAATTATGATTACGAAGTTCCTTTATGAATATAAGTTGAGCATGTATGTATCGTTTTAGCATGCCTGACTGCTATTCTGTGGTAGCTTTGCTTGACAGTCGTAAATTATGATAAACTACTCTTTCTGATTGCACTTATAGCTGCTTTGAATAGAGCTTAAGTTAACCAGATGTCTTAAGAGTTCATTTTATGAAGGTTGGTCCCTCTACTTCCTTGGTACTTCCACTAAGCCAGAAGACCCATTTTAACAGTATTCTGATGTTTGTAGCAATTTCCAAGTGATATACCTCTTTTGACTACGTAGTAATAAAACGGATAATATCACTATTTGTACCAGTGAATGTTAACATCATGGAATATATATTATTTTACTTTCCCTGCAATGCATGGTAATGTATAAGGGAATTATTGGGATGGCAAATACAACTTGCAAAATGACCTGCAAACATTGTATCCACACTAGCTGAGAAACTAATTGGTCATATGTAATGAAATTGTGTAGATAAATAACTTATGGGGTAGAGTGGTGTTAATTAGATGTGGGTACAATTCGGGGTAAAAACAATTTTCTCTTTCTTTTTAGAAATAGCCTGTAAAAATCGTCAAAATCTAAAACAAGACTACTTATGCTGAAACGTATCCATTAAATGTTTGTTTTATACCTAATTTTTGTCAACGAAAGTAATAAGACCGACGCCATTACTCGAAGACGAGCCTCTCCCGAAGTACATCTAGGTATGTTTAGTTTTAATTTTGAGCAGCTGAAGACGAGGGTTGGGGGTCACTGTAGTTAAAAATATGTAGTGAAATTTCTTTAAATTTAACTTTTAAGTCATTTGAAGGTTATCCAATGCTGACTGGATTTTTGCATGATTCCGGAAAATATAACCAACCTTGTTTTGTTAAATGACCCTCAAATATCGTGAAAATCTAACATAAATCACTGCTGAAATATATTAATTATGCACTTGTTCTTTATTCAATCTTTCACAGCAAAGAAGATTTAAATGACTGCTGGAATATATTAATCTCGTATTTATATACTTGCTCTTTATGCAATATTTGACAACAAAGCGAGTAAGATTGACCCTTAACTTTAGGATGAACCGTTGATATATATACATACACACGCACACACACACACACACACACACACACACACACACACACACACACACACACACACACACATATATATATATATATATATATAATATATATAATGTATTATATATATATATATATATATATATATATATATACATATAATATATTATATATATATATATATATAATATAATATACATATAATATAATATAATATAATATAATATATATATATATATATATATATATATATATATATAATTTTTAGGAGCTGCAGACGTTTTAAAATGCATCAAGTTATCAAATCAAACGAAGATGCTCTAAAAGTGCAAATCGGATATAATATGAGAAAAGTGCCCATGTTATTTTCTGCAATTAAATTAAATTTAATGTATCATAAAATATAAAATAAAGAAATGAATTTGAGTATGTAGGGAAAGAAGTCATCTACTGTCCACATTATATTTTTTCTTAGTTTCCTATCCATTTATAGTATAATGTACTGGTAAAATATTGGAATTGTTTGAAAAGCATATGAACACCCTAGATCTGAGAATAGACTGTATTTAGCTTAATGTGCGTGTGTCTCTGTGTGAAATGCACGTAGTTTTGAAAAGTATATAGTTCACTTTAGTTCAAAGCATATACATCCGATTTTTATGACTTTTGGTAGCAAAGTCAGTCATGCGCATCCTTGTGCTGGTTAGATGTTAGTACAAATCAGTAGTACCAATCAGTTAGTGCAAATCAAATTAGTACATTTTCAGTGTTCTTGTCTACACAGCAGTGACACATGAAAAAATAAGAATTTTTTTTAATCATGCACAAAATTGAACTTAAGAGTGTACATAGATTCAATTCATAACAATCTATAGAAATAAAATTAAAAATCTGTCTGTTTGTGTGTTTGTCTCATCATCATGTGAGAACGGCTAAACCGAATTTGATAAACATTTTGGGTAGCCTTAGAGTGGCCAGACTTAAAATTGAGTCCATGTTTCGAGTTCATAGAATCATGGTTATCAATATATTAATAAAAGAATCACAATTAAACTTTCCATAGAAATAGCATTATGCAGACGATATTCTTTTCGCAAATTTATTTGAAAAAGAATGTTCGGAATTAAATCTAATGTGTTTCTACAGCAGACGATTTTTATTAAATCTTTTCCTATTTAAATAATTAAGAAATAGTTATAAAAATAAATTTTTATCGGAATTGCATTTTAGACTGGATTTTATCAGTTAAGGTCTTCATATTTAAAGATTACAGGAATTATGGATATTTTCAATTTCTCACGTCATCTGTTTTATTTTGTCAAAAAATCTTCCAAGCTCATATATTGTGTGTTTAGCCAATTGGTGTAACAAAATGAACGGAAATATATCTTCTATTACCATTTTAGCGCTTTTATTTTGGAATATAGAGATCCAATTTCATATTTTTGTAAATTTGTCTTCAAACGGGACCAGGATGTTTTTTTCTTCAGATCTACTGGGGTAGATAATTTTGCACATCGGGAATGGATATTTTTATAGTTACTTTAAGGAGAATTAAATAATTTAATGGCATTTTGAATAACAGCGTCATATGGAATATAATAGGAATTTGCTAATAATTGTGAATTTTAAATTTCTTTATATTATACATTCCGTACGAAGAACGTGTATACTGTTAGTGCTATATAAATGTTATCCAACACTGAAATTATGCAAAATAGTTGAAGGGAAATGAATGTGTTAGCAGATGAAACAGTTTTGATAATTATGCATAATATGAAGTTTAGATAATGGTTTATATAGTATAGCTCTGAATTGAATCTGCTTACACCCTCAATTGGATTAAATTTTATGTGTGATTAGAATTTGTTTTCCACTTTTCTGTCCACCACCATTGTCTAGGGTGGAACATTGGAAATTTCATTTGTTTTGCATAATTTATTTATAGTATATAAAGAAGAACAGTTGGAAAATATGGAATATATATTCTGCAAATTACATTTTGAAATTGACTTAAGGAATTTACATAAACCAATACCTTTAGTTCATGAAACTCTTCCGAAGTATTTGCTCTTCTTTTAGAAGAATAAAATTAAAATTTATTTATTCCGAAGTTTACAGTTCCCCTGTTACTTCTTGATTTTTTTTTTACCTTATCGGTTTATGGCACATTATTTTTCTTTTGTCTTGGTTAGATCTTTCTTTTTGCACTGTATTTGCATGTATAAAGAAATGTTGGGGTGAGTAATTGGATTTTTTTTTATTTTTACCAAATACCATTTTTTGGGTTATAAAAAGGAAATTCTACTTTTTAAAATACGTAATCCATTTTGCATAAAAAATGAAATAAATATCCGTGGTTTGTAGAATTGCCTGTGAAAAGTTTAGCAGGCATGTTGAACGATAAACACATCATTAGACAGAGCGTAGTTTTTGCTATAAATTGATAATCTATTTTTTTCTACAATCATTCAAATGGATGAAATAGAGTTCAAAGGCAAATGTATTATAATCGATACTTATCGATTTAGAGATGAACTGCTAACACGTGTCTTGAATTCGAATATTAACCTGATCTCAGTTATTGGTATACTCCGAATAATTATTTCACATTGTTAATAAATAATATTTACTTTAATTAAATATTGTTTATCAATTATTAGTAATTAAATGAATAAGGTAAATTAAAAGTATAATAAAACCACACTGATTTAGAAATGAAATTTTTTATTTTAAATTTTAATTATGTTACAGTAACTTTTCATTTTAGGTACTTTTAGCTACAATATCTCAATAATTGTTAATGCTTCTCACCTACTGGAGATGAGAAAACAAACATTTTAATAAGTTTATAATCTAGTCTGCTCCATTTTTGTAGCAAATTAAGCCATAGATGCTGTAGAGTTACGCTTAAAAATCTATTGACGGCGACCTGATTAAACACTTCAAAGGTTATGACCTGAAAATTATTTGAAAACGACCTTGAAAAAATGAATTTGTGACTGAAAAAACTAAAAATGAATGCTACATGTAACAAAAAAAAAATGTCCTAAATATGCAAATTTACGTTTTTACCGTGATAAAGATTTCACACCCCTGTGCCGTAATTGTGTTTAAATAAAAGCATTGTCTTATTCCTGTTTGAGAGAGAGAAAGCGAATGAAATTGTTTCATGTAAATGTTTTTTCGATTGATTTCCACTCCGTGGATGTTGGAAAGATGGGAGTTTTACATTGCGAATATGTTTATGTTCCAGAATAAAAATAATAAGGTAGTTTATCTTTAATTCAGGCAAAGGACAAAATTATTTCCAATTGTTAACATAGTAGAAAAGTGTTTATGACTTTGTTCATTCTGTCTGTCTGTCCGTTAGTACGTTAACTGCCGTAAAAATTACTTTATCAAAATGAAATTTGTTCAGATGGTAGTGGGGTCTATGGGAATATAAATGAATAATATCACTCAATTAGGTTTGGATCGAACCCGTGTTGCAGAAATGAAATACATTGAACCCTATGGGGCCTCATTCTTCAAACATTTTTTAAGCGAGTTTAAAATTCACAAATTGCTTCGAAAGTTTTAGAACATATTCAAGTTATCCCATAAAATATATAAAAAAAAATTAAGCAAAATATATTCAGTAGCTTTAAAATAAAAATTAAAATAATAATTACAACCTTTATATAATGGTCACGTGATCTGTTCATATAAAGAGATCACGTGACCCACTTCAAAATAAAATATGGCATCCATCTGTTCATCCATCTGTTCATCACGTTGTCAAAATCGAGATTTTTAAAGTTCCTTTTAAGTTATATTTAGTGTTGAATCCTTCCTAAAACAGCTATATTTTTGCTTAAATTCTGTGCATTTACATTCTGAAACAACGCAATTACAATATATTGAGTTTAAATGACCATCAAACTTTGATTATTTCTACAACGAAGCCTAATTTTCACTTATGGAGAATGTAAACACCAAAAGATATAGAATGAGTTGTATAAGAATTGATGCATTTCTTTAACGCAAAATTATTTAGTTCATGGAGTCTGCAACATAGCTGATATGAATGAAGCATTCATTGATTTTATAATAGAGATAGAGACGATTTTTTCGATGAAGTTTTAAGTATAGAGTTAAATTACTTGTACCTTCATGGTTTTAAGTTTTTAAACAAAACAAATTATTATTGTATTGTGGTGAATGAAAGGAATGGAAATACTTTCCCTATACATTACCACGTATTGAAGGGAAAGTAAACAGGTTATGAATGAAATGCTGTTTTTATCTAGAGAGCCAGACGATTTATATATCGATGACGTTATTCGAATAAAGTTCATTTGTTTTCGATGAAGCTTTCAAATATAATAAATTATTGCAGTATTATGATAATTTAAAAAATATTACCGAGGAATGTATCGCATTTTATATATGTTTAAACCTGGCAATTTATATTTCAATGCCGTCATTTGGATGAAGTTCATTTTTTTCGACGACGTTTTAAGTTTTCAGATATAATAAATTAATGTAGAATTGCGCTAATTTTAAAAATATTACGGCTGAATGTATCGCATTTTAGAGATGTTTAAATAAAATTGCATTGAAGTAGGAAAGTTTTTCATAATCAATGCTTCATGCATGATTGATCTTTCTTGTATTTATTTAGCGCAATTTTATCAATATCAAGATATTTTTATGGATTTACAAACATTTTTATCAATTTGGTGACATTTTAAAAATTCGTTAAATATGCTAATAATTAGGACGGCTGGACTGAGACACAAAAGCAACCGAAACATCATTTCAGAGCTCTCTTATAACAAAACAAAATTAATTTCATTGAATCAGCGTCATTTTTGACAATTTGGCGAAATTTCCATCAATTTGGCAACGTTTAAGAAAATTTGCCAAGTTAGAGATATTCCGCCAAATTCGTAGATATGAATTTGCAGATCTGAAGAATAAAACATCCTGATCCCGTTTGTATATACTATAAATAAAAACACTAAAATTGTATTAGAAGATATATCCGTTCTACTCTTATTCTGTTTCAACAATCGGTTAAACATAATATATGAGTTTATTGGCTAAACACAATATATAAGTTTGAAAACTCTTTGCCAAAATAAATGAAAGTAATGTACGCAGTCCGCAATTAATATAATTAAAAGAAAAATCAAACCGTCCATTCATAAGATATATTTTTATATCGATTTATTTATTATTCAAATCGAAAAAAAAAATAACAAACACATTTAATTTAATTGCGGTGCTAAGCAACATGATATAAGATAAAATCTTCCTCATTAGATGCTGATAATTAAATAACCATTTTGATTTCTTAATACTTTTCATTGTTGATTATATTTTTTCTCTATATTTTTAGTTATTAGTGTTTTTTTCTATATTAGTCTCTATATTTTTATAAGGATGTAGCTACCGTCGCTTTTTGATAAATTTCGTGCCCCTTGAATTTCTCTGTCATGTACCGCAAAAACTATAGTCTACTAAAATAGGAAGTTTGGTACATTTGTAGAAAAATATTAGGGAAACACACTGAAATAAAACTTTTTTCGATTTAAAATTCAGTTTAGGGAATATTTAATGACAAAGTTAAAAGGAAGTGTATTTAAGCTACGAGTTTGCTTTCTGGATGGATTAATAATACCAAGACCACGAAATTTTGCAGGCATGTACCTACATAGTTGAATTTTTGCAGGATGGAGCCCTTTTTAACATTTCTTCTTCTTCGACCTAAACCATCCGACCTACCCGAAAGTGTAAGGTATCTGCTTGGACGGCTGGGAAACAGCCGCTCAATTTATAACGGAACCCTGTAGGGGGGCATCCACAGGGCTTGTACACTATTACCACTAAATCTGCTCTTGAACTTGATTTTGATCACGAGCCAGATGTCTTCTTATGTAATAAAAATTGTTCAAAATTCCATTTCCTTCTTGTCTGTGATTTCCTTAAAACCGACACCACATTAATTTCTTCAAAATAATTAAAGAAGAGGTGCATGAACAAAACAAAAATAATCTAATCATAAAATTTAAGCTGTTTAATGTGTCAATTGCACATTCTCTCTCAAACAAAACAAAAAATAAACAAGAAATTCAACTTAATTTTTTTCTACAGTTTTTGTGCCAAAGCAAAAATTTATTACTCCAAAATATGGACAAAAAAATCTTAAAAATACAATATAACTTTTTACAGTTTTTATGCCGAAACTGAATTCTTTATTTTGTAAACAAAAGATATGCTCTCTAAAAGAGAACAGGAAATAGATATAACAATGCAGCTTACATTTTCTGACAGCTCCTGTATAAAATTTAAATTAACTGTAGTGTGGCTCAAACAGGTATCCAGGTTTTTTTTGGCCACCGCTGTCGCCAGATCTCTCATCCTTCGAGTATGTATGGAACGTGATTGGCCGTCGTTTAACTGCTCTGCCTCCACACCACAAACAGAGTACGACCGATGGAAGATGAAGGCATATGGTCTTTCATCAGTCAGGAAACTTTCCGCATGCTCATTACATATGTTCCTCGATGAGTTGCTGCTTGTATCTCCGCAAGGGGTGGTCTTACTGCTTATTGATCACCCTGTCTATGACATTACTGTATTGAATTATACTTCTGAAATAAACATCATTTATTTATATATACCATCTCTGTCTGTGTGTCCTTTAACATCTTATCCCTATTCGCTCTTTCAGTGTCTAGCATTTTTTGTGTCGGGTAGCCTTCCATTTTCCAGGATTGGCTATACATAAGAGTTCAGAATATGATTGATATGGATGTAGCATCAACTTCCAGAGGGGGATAGCGGGTTCACTTTGGATTTTCATTTTCCGTTCTAGAGATGACACTTTTAGAGATGAAAATTCGAATGACTGTGCGACATAAGTATGCAAACGAGAACAAAAATGTCTAAAAAATGTGTGTCAAAAATAAAACTCACACACCATTTGTCAGCATTTAAAGCCTCTTTTTTCTCTCTCAATTTTTTGTTCCATTTTCAATCTTATTAATTGTAATACGCGCTAAATAAGCTCATTTGATACAAAACACTGAAATTGCAACAAAAAATAAGTTATTTTTAGTTAGAAGTGTTAGATTTTCGTATTTTATAATCCGGTTCTTATCCCAGCATTTTTTTACTGCTCAAATGGGATAAAAAAAAGAAGCAAATTGATTTGAAGCCGAAAATGAGAATAAATAAAAGACTACGCCTAATTTAAGTCAAAACTTCAGAACACACTTATAGCATTAAAATAATTCTACATTTTAAAATTTCAAAATCTATCTATACAATCCACTCGTCAGAAAATCGTGAATAAAGTAGCACTGAGAGTCTAGACCGAAAGTTTGAGACATTAAGAAAAACTTGAGCAATGTATAAAAGCACAAATAACACAATAATGCAGCATACAGCTGTTTCGAGGACACGCTGGACCCCCTTCGTCAGTGCAAGAGAACCAACAAATCCGAAGTCCAAAAGAGGAATGGGCGCGAAAAAAAGCAGGAGGCTGTTTATTCTTCAGGATGCTTTCTGATTGGCTCCCTCTTAATCTAGGTCTTGGGTATATATTATTTCCCTTGCTTCTTCCTTTCGCACCCATTCCTTTTTTTGGACTTTGGGTTTATTGTTTCTTTTGCACTAACGAAGGGGATCCATTGTATTTTCGAAACAACCGCATGTTGCACATTGTGTTATTTGTGCTTTCATACGTTGCTCAACGTCTTCTTTTCCTTCGCAAAAATGTATTGCGCTTATTGGTTTGATACATTAGTCACGGAACAAACACTTACCAAAGAAAATGCTCACATTCGAGCAGAATCATCAGCTCCATTAATGGAATAAATATGGCGAATATTCGGTTGAATGTTGTATTTAATTGTTAATAACTTTTAAATAAATTCGAATGTAGAAATTAAATTTCTCCAAACCATATCGTCCGGAAACCTATAGTAAACCCTATACCAAATGTGCCTCTGTCCGAAGGTTCTATTTTCTGCTACAGACGACGCACACACTTGCACTCACACATACACTCGAACACACACAAATACAGACGTATTGCAGACAAGCATATTCTTTTATCATGTAGACTACAGCAATGTGTTTGAGGCTGTAATAGCCGGAATTATCATAAAACACACCATTAAGGAACGTTCCCAAAGTTAAGAATCGGGCAACTGTTTGCCAACTGTTTATCCTCAACCCCGGATATTTAATCGATTTATCCTTACTTTGAGGGCAACTTCCTTTTCTGTCCTAGCAGCGTTGAGCATTCGTTGAGCGACAACGAAAAGAAAACAGTCTTCGAATTGCATTTCCAGTTCGTTAGATTCATTTTGCAGAATTCGAATGCCGTCGATGCACGCAGAGGGTACAGGCTCGACTGATTTTCTAATAAGTGTCTAATTTTGCTAAGATTCTCCGTTTCGAGTTGTAGAAGGAAATGGCATTTATTACAAAAGGCAGAATACAAACTATTTAATTAAGTTTATTTGTCTGGGAATTAAAAGTGGGAAATAATACGGGATTCTCAAATACGTTGTCATTAAATAGAATCAGAAGTACATAGGGGTTATGTGAACATACTATTTGAAGCGGTTTTTCCAAGATACACATAAGAGGCGTTATTACTTTTCTTATATACATAGTATAATATATAAGGAAAGTATTATGACGGAGTCGAAAATTCGAATTCGAGTTTCTGACGGGAGAACACGTTTCAACCATCCCTGAACACGAATCAAACGTTTTTGAGGTGATGTCTGTCAGTGTGTGTATGTCAGTGAGTCTGTGGAGACGATATCTCACCAACAAATGGAGCGATTCGAACAAAATGTGGTACAAAAATTACAATCCGTGAGTACTGGCTGTTGCTTTTAGACGCAATCGAATGTTCAGAACCGCCCAAAATTTTCGAGTGAAACTTTGACAAAATCTACAGAAAATGAAAACATTTAATAAAGTGACGCAAATAGTCATTTCCTATGTAATATTTTATTGGAAAACGATTGACATAAACTTTAGAACGCTAGTATGAACTGTTCTCGAGATATTGCACATTTTTTAAATAAATGTTTCAAAATATCTCAGAAAATAAAAAAAATATTAACAACTGTGAAATATGTTCACTTTTCATATGTAATATTATGCGATAAACTGGGTGACATCATTCTGGTGGATCTAGCTCTTTCCACTTATGAGGGATGATATTTGGGTAATACTGTTGTATTTGGACGCCAATAGTCATTTATGTACTATAAGAATAACTTATTTCTCCGCTCATAACGTTCGGTCAGATTTTGGCGAACTTGGCGATTAATCTAGCGAAGTATCGCCAACTTGGCGATATTTCGTCCCAGCTTGAGAAAAATATCGTCAAAATTGCAAAAATGACTCTAAATTCATGAAATTGACGCCTAATTGGTGAATTAATTATTAAAATATTTTAATATATGGACTATATATCGCTTTTTGAGGATGCTATCAGTATTGATCATTGTTTATTTAGATTTGCGAATTTAGATAAGTGAATTGGGTACTTTGAAATAGTTTTACATGTTTTCATCCCAAAATCGCCTAATGTACAAGTCAACGTTAAAAACAATACCGTGGATCTTATACATGATTTTATGACTGTAAAAGGAGTCGATTCATTGCATTATATAAGGAAAGTCATGTGCTGCCAACATCATATTTTTTTATATATCTATTAAAAGAAATTATCCGGTGTATCTCTGATCTTAAATAAACGCCCACTACTTAAATACTAGAGATACAGATAACATCACTCAATTTTCAAATCGTATGTTTTAAACTAAAATCATTCCCGAGTGCCATTTTTTCTATGATTAAGGATCAAGGATTGTTGGAGTCTCTTTTCTGGTACCAGCTCTGACTACGTCCTGCAGAAATTAATGGGAATAAAAATGTATTTTTGATAGTAGGAATAGAGGAGTTTTATCACAGAAACGTATCAGGATTACCGCGTTTGTTAGTGTTTTAAATTTTGAATAATGCTGCGGTGAGTATCGGCAAAGAGAAAGTGGGATAATGAATAATGAACCATGCTGGAGTATCTCTGTTAAAAGGGCGAGCTGCGTTGCGATATCCGAATGCTAAGGTTACGATTTAACTCGAGATCAAAATGGTAGAAAGAGGTTTCAAAGGGTAGATCAAAGATGCTAGAAGCACACCCCCGTCTGGCACGTAGGTTTGCCTCCGGGTTCCTGCAAAGCAGCATCCAGGGTTATTTGGGGGAATTGTAATGGAAGTCTATTGTAAATATTGTATACTTTATACTAAAGAAAGTATTAAGTAATCCAATCCGACTCATTTAAAGTGTTCCTTTCCGTCTTGCGTAACTTTAATGTTCCCTCCAATCACCACCACTTTTCGAAACTTTCAAATCAGATAAACATAAATGGTCTATAGCATACAGAAATATGAAATTGGATACATTTGTAGAGAAATGTTGGAAGAGATAAACTGTTAATAAACCGAAATAAATTGTTTTACGATTTAAATTTTAATTAATAAAATATTTAATGTCAGAAACGTGATGTTTGAGCTGAGATACACTTCTCCTATTCCCACGCTTGTTTTCTAACCAAATTTATAAATAGATAACTTTCTATGAAACTTTTAGGTTGTTTAGAACTTTTAGGATTTTTCTCGATCCCAAATATCCATTGTGGGGCTCATTTCTCACTATCAGCGCGATAGCGCAGCGCGTGGTTTCAACAACGATATTCTTACTTTTAACGTGCATCGCTATAATGAGAATTAATTATTCTCATACCTGCTTCTGTAATATTAGCACAGAAGCGGGACATGATGATGAAGTGCGCCTCGCAGCTTCGATAAGTTAGAATTCGACTATTTGCAACGCGCTTTAAAAGTTCAAAAATTCGTACAAGTTTGTGGATCAAAATGATTCCGGGTGCCCTAAATTTCAGAATTCTCAGGCGATATTTTTGAAACCCATTTCGATTAAATAATAATTAAAAATATCTGATGTGGCCAGCACATGACTTTCCTTGCGGAATCAAATTCATATTTTCTTTATTTCTTTAATAATTCATTAAATTTAATTTAATGGCACAAAATAACACTAAATTTGCATTTTTAATTCAATTTTTGTTTTTATTTGGTAATTGGACATTTCTCCGAAAGCGGAGCAACAAAAATGCAAGAAATTATCTTGATAACGGTTAGGCCTAAAGTAATGGAGTCGGTCTTATTCTTTTCCTCATCGAAAATTACTTACACAAGCATTTAATGGATGCATTTCAGCATTTGTAGTCTTTTTTTTTAAGATTTTTGCTATTTTTGCGCGCCTTTTCGTAAAAAAAGGCAGGTTATTCTTTTTCGAATCATACCAAAATTTATTGAGCACCAGAGTATCTCACAAGCAACTTATCTACCAAATTTTGTGAAATTGGGTCAATTAATATTTTAGCTAGAGTGGATATATGAAATTTTTGCGGACCATTTCGCAAAAAAAGGCGGGTTCTGTTTTTCTGAATCGTACCAACAATAATTCAGCCCCAGTGTCATACCCAAGTGACTTACCGAATTATATGAAATTCGGTCCATCAGTTTCTGAGTTAGAGTGGATACATACATTCATAGACAAACAGTCAGACAGACACACAGACGTCACGCTAAAAATTGTTTTTCGTTTGCTAGAGGTCTCAAAGCGTGTAAATCCGTTGAAAACTCAAGTTGCAATTTTCGGCATGATTCCAATACTTTCCCTATACATTACCATGTATTGCAGGAAATGTAAAAAAGATCGCGTAAATTTCGATATTTTATTCATTGCGACATACACCGTGATTATGAATCGAAAACATTCATGAAAACTATCACTGAAAAAAAAAACTATAAAAGCTAAAACGGAAATTTATCACTGTCCAAAACACTGTAATTGAAATCACTCATTCAAAGTTTTATGCACTTTTATTAACTAAAAAATTGGCAATAAACGAAATGACAAAGGATAATTTATACGAATAGCAAATGCGTAGACCAAATATTTTAATAGATTAATATCTCTCTATATTGAAAGAAGTAGCAGACGCCGCCACCGTTACTATTTGACAAATTTCGCTTTCCTTGAGTTTCCCTGTTTTGTACCGCAAAAAGTATAACATATAAAAATATATGAGTATAGTTATGGAGAAATTTTAGGGGCATATGTTGAAATAAACCATTTTACGATTTAAACTTTAATTATTGAAATTAATTTTTGCGAAATAGTCCGTAAATTCATTGACATTTTAAATAAAAGGCTACATATGCTGAAATGTGTTAATTAAATGCTTAAATAATAGCATCTCCATTACTTTTGGACTAGTCTTTCTCGAGATAATTTATTTTTTCTCTCATTTTTACTACGCCGCGTTTAAAAAACGAAAATTGAATTAAAAGTGCAAATTCAGTGTTATTTCAAAAACTTATGCGTGTTATTTTATGCGATTAAACTTGATTTAATGAATTATTTAAGAAATAAAGAGAAAATCAATTTCATTCTGTAGGACAAGTCATGTACTGCCCACAACAGATTATTTTTTACTTTACATCTGTTGTAAATATCGTTATGAATATTGTTTTTATTGTATTGAGTTTTATTTTTTACTTTCTTTATATGCAATAATATATAAGGAAAGTATTGTGATGGGGTCGAAAATTCAAATTCGAGTTTTCGACGGGGGAGCACGTTTCAAGCATCCCTGATCACCAATCGAACATTTTTGAGGTGATGTGTGTGTGTGTGTCAGTGAGACTCTGGAGACTATAACTGACGAACGAATAGATCAATTCGAATGAATTTTGGTATAAAAATTACAATCCGTGAATACTGGAAACCTATTGTTTTTATACGCATTCGAATGTTCAGAACCCTCCCCCTTAAATTTTCGAGTGAAATTTTGAAAAAATCATTAAAAAATCAAAACCTCTAATAAAGTTACGCAAATAGACATTTCTTATGTAATTTTTCATTAGAAAACGATTAACATAAATTTTAGAACGCTAGCATGAACCGTTCTCGAGATATTGCACATTTAAAAAAAAATTATCAAAAAATCATATAAAATAAAAAGGAAATATTTCCTATTGAGAAACATGTTCACTTTTCATATGTGATATGCGATAAATTGAGTGACATCACTCTCGTGGATCTAGCTCGTTCCATTCATGAAAAAAGATACTTTGAGCAATACTTTTGTATTTGAACGCCAATAGTCATTTATCTGCTGTAACAACCACTTATTTCTAGGTCCATCACGCTTGGCGAGATTTTGGAGACGAATTCGGTAGAATGTCGCCAACTGGGTGATTTTTTTAAATGTTGCTAAATTAACGAAAACTCGCCAAATGGATAAAATGATGCTAAATCAATATAAATGACAACTCCTTGACTAAAATTCAATATCTTGGAAAGAATATAAATATTTACTATAAGAATAATCTATTTTTTTTACTGTAAAAGTATTAAATTCATTGCATTATATAAGGAAAGTCATGTGCTGCCCACATCAGATTTTTTTAGATGTAGTTTTATTGTGCAGTACAACCTTTTCTAGTCAATCTTTTTTTCTAGGGGGCCGTATGAAAGTTAGATCACTTATTTTTTAGAAATATTAAACACCGGAATTTTTTTTTTATATAAAGTAATTTATGATTTCAAACTTTTAAATAGGAAGCAGGCATTCGAAACCAATAACCGAAGCACGCGGTTAACTATCCCGAAGCACGCGGTTAACTATCCCGAAGCAATCCGTTCGGATTATTAAACATTGTCAAAGGTGGAAATGCTACCGAGTGAAGTTTCTTTTCGATGTCACTTTAGAATGGTGATGATGGCAGAAGCTCATCTTCCTCAAGAGGTTATGGGTCCGGTATAACAGTATCACAATAAGACTGCTTACAATTGAAGCGCCTATAATGTGTTCTAAATAAAGGTATATTTAATTGCCTCCAATTGGACATGAACATTGTTGTGAACGTATAAAATGCTCTTTGAAAACCAGATGGAGAAAACACCCTTAACACGCGATCTTTCCTATAGCATGAATCTAGGGTTGCCATATGCTAAAGTTCGGAGCAGTTTGACAGATTCTGCGGTATATAGCCAATTTGACGGCTTTTCGAAAGTTCGAGAACTATCTTACGATAACGAATATTCTACGAGAGAGATTTCTAGAAGTTTCTATAGAGAGTCTACAAAAGGAGTCATCACTCAGCTGGAGAGCAGTTGATGTGATGCAAGCTACATTGAACTGTGGCATACTTCAATGTTTTGAGAATAGTAGCTGCTATTTTGTGAAATGAGATACGTCATTGTTTCGGAAATAGTATCCGTTATTTTGGGAAATGAGTGGAGCGTTTAAGTGCTGCTTTACTGTATATTGTTTCTGTTTACGTTGTGTTTCTGAATAAATGTGTTAGTTATCCAGAAAGTTTTTACTGATTCTTGTATTTTGAGCCCACATCCGCGATTCTAGCTTGTATGTGCGTAACACTATCTTAACGCTAAAAATACAATTTGTTAAGCTTTTGGTTTTGATTCAATCTGTATGATCACCATCATTTGAAATCATACACAAATCCAGTAAATTAATGTAAATAAATTTGTATTTGGAAAATGTGTCTACTATCCGGTTGTGTCTTGGACCTTTTTACTTTCCCTGCAATACATGGTAATGTATAGGGAAAGTATTGGAATCATGCCGAAAATCGCAACTCGCGTTTTCGACGGATCTACACGTTTCGAGATCTCTAGAATACGAAAAAACCATTTTTAGCGTGACTTCTGTGTGTGTGTCTGTCTGTGCAGATTTTGTATCCACTCTAACTAAAAAAGTGTAATGTCGATATTCAAATCGAATTACTTTTATGTAAAATATATAAATATATGTATTATATTTCTTTATATACAGTTATGTTACAGATTTTAATTCTGCCTTGAAAACCCCCTTTTGTCGTTTTATGTGTTCTCGTGGAATATATATTATTCTTAAACCGAAATTAAAATCATTTCTAACATATTATTTAAAATGTACGAGCGCTTTGAGAGTTATTTCTTCTGTTGAGTTCAAGGTCTTTTGGCAGTCGAAAATGGAAGTGCCAATGTAAATAATTTCATAGTTTCTATACATTTATGCTGCAGACGATAATGAAGTTATTGCAACGCTTGTTTATAGCAGGTGGCTCTCCAGACATCCTGTCGAGACATACTGGCGTTTGGCCGTGAGAACCTTTCTCGGCGGGAAAGATCATCAATGTTTTCTATTGGTGGTGACGGACTGGAAGCTTTCGTCCAGGTCCGTGGAAATGTTGGCTGAAAAGGTATAAAAAGCCGTGCACACCTTTTCTCGCTCTCTCTACTAATAACACCCACTTTCAGGCCCAGATAACCCGCCAAGTTGAAAACTTCATGAGCCCCCCCTCCCCGCTTTTGGACCGCATCACCCCTACCACCCCGTCTGAACTTTTCGATATCATTAAAAGCTTTAAAAACAAAAAAACACCCGGACTAGACAGAATCACAAACAAAGCCTTAAAATTTATTCCCCTAAATATCCTCTTTTACCTCGTACACATCATTAATGCCATACTTCTCTTACACCACTTCCCCGACCAATGGAAAACCGCGATTATCATACCTATTCTCAAACATGGCGGCGACCCCTCAAATCCCTCTGCCTACCGGCCCATTTCATTGCTTTCCTCCCTTAGCAAACTGGCTGAGCGAGTTATTCACAACCGCCTTTTTAATTTCATTGACTCCAACAATATTATCATTTCCGAGCAATTTGGTTTCCGCCCTGCCCATTCAACCACCCACCAGCTGTTGCGTGTTGTGGAATTTGTCTCTGACGCATTCCACAACAAGCAATCAGCTGGAGCCATTCTTCTCGACGTAGAGAAAGCCTTCGACCGTACGTGGCATAAAGGACTCATCTATAAACTCATCCAAATTAATGCCCCCCCTCCCCTAATTCAAATCATAAACTCATACCTCCAGCACCGTAATTTCCACGTACGGATCCTAAACACCCTTTCTTCTAAAAATCCTATCAAAGCAGGTGTCCCTCAAGGCTCTATTCTTGCCCCCCTTCTTTTTAATATTTTCGTTAATGATACCCCCCGCGCACCCCATTCCACCCTCTGTATGTACGCAGATGATACATGTATCATCTCCGCACATCGGAACGTAAATTATCTACATGCTAACCTCCAAAATCATATTGACCTACTTGAGACCTACTACAACCAATGGAAGATCAAAATTAACCCCGTCAAATCGCAGGCCATCTTTTTCTCCTGGAAAAGATTCCCACCCCCTCCAATTGAAATCCACGCTCAGCCAGTCTGCTTCGGCCGTTCTGCAAAATATTTAGGAGTGCACCTTGACAGCCGCCTCACTTTTAATGATCACATCAGCCATGTCACCAAAAAAGCCAGAAAACTTGCCGGCGCCATGAACCACCTCCTCTATTCAAAACATTTAGACCTCAAAAATAAAATTCTGCTATTTAAAACTATTATCATCCCCCTCCTACTCTACGCTTGCCCTGTCTGGGGCTTTGCCAGTAAGTCCAGTCTGAACAATATCCAAATTGAACAAAACCGCATACTTAGAACCATCAGAAGAGCCCCAAGGTATCTGCGAAACGACGTAATAAGAAATGACTTTAATATTCCAACAATCAAACAAACCATCAAGAATATCTCTTCCAATTTTTTTTCAAAACGTTCCTACCATCCAAAATGAGTTACTATTTACACTAACTGATTACGACCCTCGTCGGCAAAGAAAGCGTCCGCGAGCTGTCCTCTTCGAGCCCCCTTAGGCCTTATAATTCCTTATGCCTTCCATTTCCTGCCCCTTACTTCATCTGAACCTTTTATAGTTAAATATTTTGTCTCAAATTTAAATACTTACTAAACTGGAGCTTTAAATCTATCACTGTATCTTAATCCTTGCTCGCTCCTGCTCTCTACCCCCTTTTTCTTGCCGCCACTCTCACATAGATGGCAGCACTAGCATTGCTCCTCTTTGCATTTTTCTCATACCTGTGCAGCTCATGAATTTCAAGAATATCATACAAGAGTATACCATACCGGAGGTTTAGGTCTTATCGACTCGGTACTCCAATCAACAACCCACATTGCGTACGCATTGCGTACGCATTCTCGCTCTCTTACTCTTACGCTCTTTTGCCCTTCTGCTCTTACGACTTGGTAGGCAGTTCACGATAGCAACGCTCACTCCGAATCTCGGGAGTCTGACCTCCAGGCAGATTCCTGGGGATTCGTGAGCTGAGTAATGCTGCCTTTATAACGTCCATCTTTGGTGCGATCCCGAGGTTAATACCGGGAATGGAGTAACGTCGAAAATACACGTAGAGCGAACCCGATGCTCATTCCGGGATTATTACTTAACATCGAGCTGGCTTGTGGAATGCTCCCGAGGCTCATACCGGGAAGGTAAATCGAATCGTCGCTACCCGAGTAGTACTAGTTAATGATGCCATCCATCCAGGCTGGGCCATTCTAGAGAAATCTTTGAATGTGTGTGCCGGCCTTTCATTCTGAAACACCGATTCATCGCCGTGTGGGTGAGTGGCTGATGTGAGAACTACTACCTTACTTACAACGCCTTGATGACCGGGGTAAGCGAATTTTAATGTATAACTTCATGAGAGAGAGATCGTAACGGAGAGTGAAACCATCTGTTGAGTTTTGTAACTTCAATTCAATGCTTATTCTAAAACTTAATTTCTGTTTGATTAATTTTCAAAAATGCTTTATTTTACCTCTCAGAGTGCTCGTCCCGTTATGTGGCCATACCTATGTTTGATATCAGTATGATCTGTTGTTTGCCACTTAGTATTGCATTATGTGGAAGTATAGAGGCTTTAAAGCCAGTGGCGTTCTGTTAAAATCTGCGCATGTGTCCAGTGGTGAGCTGAAAGATTCAGCTGTTGTATCTGATATACAAATTGAATTTAACTTCTTAAATAAATGAAAATTCATTTTAACTTCAAAATTCTGTGTATTTATTTGTGTATTGAAATTCCTTTTGATTTTGGTGAAGAAGAAAGTTTTTAAAGGTAAGGTTTAGATTTTGAATGTTTTCAGGTTATTTAGGTTCTTCTGGGCTGTAGGTCATCGCGGAGATTTACTTCTCCCGACAGGAGTGTGTGGACCTGTGTGGGTTATTTTTGCGGCATTTTTCGATCATGGTTTTTGTATTGGTGCTGGTGTGGCTAAATTCTAAATTAAGAGGTCACGTTTCGTTTCATTATAAACCCCGCCATTACAAATTGGCGCCGTGACCTTTCCTCCTGAGTACCTGCCCTGTTCTAAATTTTTAAAGTTGTTGATGAAATGTTCTTGTTTAGAGTTTTTCGAAATTTAAATTTTAAAGAATTTTTTTTTTGCGCTGGACACAGAGTGGTATGTGGTATAGAAATCAGTTTCGATTTCGGGAGAGCACTCGTATTTACGTGTATATTTAAAGAAAAATTATATAATATGTTGATATTTGAAAATAATAATGTATTGAAATTTATGAAGTATTGTTATTTTGTTGCAATTTGAAAATAGAGTAGAATGAAATGTTTTCACTGGAATTGCGTATTATCATGTCAACGAGAAACGTATTGAGAAAGAAATGTATTGGAATTGTGCAAAGTGGCACATAGAAATTTATTTACAGTGTGTTGTGCAAAGTGGCACATTGACGGAAATTTGAAAGATATCGGTGCAAAGTTGCACATATAAGATTGAATTTTTGATTTCAATATGTGACGAATATGTAAAAGGTGTTTTTATTGAAAAAGTTGAACTGACAAAAAGTTTAGTTTTTGATAATGTTGGTATCTAGTAAAGATACGTTGAAAATTTAAAAATTGAAATTTGATTATATAGATATTAAGAATTTTAGATTGGCATTATTATTTAAGAATTTTATAGGTGTATTGAATTTAGGAATTGAAACTTAATTGGAATGAAATTTTAATTATAACATCTGTTTTGAGAACACTTTCGATTTTGTTTTCTTGAGAACACTTTGTTTTCGGTTATGATTTTTGGTTCTGTGTTTAATGTGTGGGAGGCGATTCCTGCTGTAATTCTGATTTCGACGAGCTCTTCTGAGCATTTTTTTCCCAAATTTGGGTTTGCAGATTTCGAAACTCCGGTGTGTTGACATGTGTAAATTGAAATGAAATTTTGGCCGGAGGCAGAGGCCGTTTTCGAAAATTTTTCGAACTTGAAAAGTTTAACTGTAAATGTTTGAAATTTAATTATAATTACTTGAATACTTGAGTTTAAAATGATTTGAAAATGCACCTTAATTTTGAGAACATAGAGATAAAAAGAGTAGAATGAAATGATATACGAGTTTTGAACACCTGAATACTGATTGTGTATAAATATGAAAATTATTTGAGTAAATAATTATTGAAATTGTGTGGCTAGAAAAAGCACACATTTTTGAGTTCTGTAAAAGACAGACTCGTGTTTTGATGAACCAATGTTTGGCTTGAAAATTCTAAAGTTATGAAATGTTTTGATATTTGAATTTTGAAAAAAAAAAAAAAATATTTATTTTTCTTGGTTGCATCAAACTTTTTCATTTGGTGAAAATTTTTGAATAACTAGTAGAATTTTGATATGTATATGTATAAATTGATTTCGAAAGTATTTAGAAAAAAAAGAATGGTGTCATTGCATGAAATGTGGGGAAGAGCAGGAAAATTTTTAAAGGGGTTGATTCTTTTTTGGTAAATGTTTTGTGGAAAATTTTGAAATGGAATTTTGAAAATAATTATATGGAAATATTTGTTATTGAATGTTGATAATGAAATTTTTTCGATTTTTGAAATTTTGAAAAAGTGAATTTGTGGGGACTGAAAGCTTCTTTTTCCCTGAGAGGTTGTCGAATTTGAATTTTTGTTTGCCTCAGGATGTGAACTAATTCTCCATTTGTTTTGATTTTAAATGTTTCGGTTTCCTTGCCCTGTTGTTGCATCCGAGCACCTTGTTTTTTATTTTTTTTTCGTGTCTTTGATTCTCCTGAGTTTTTCTGCTGAGTTTGTTGTGTTAGTGGATTCACGACCCATTTTCACTGGATTGAGTTGATTGTATTGGACGCTTGCAGTCAACGTTTAGTTTGAAATTGTCTCACAAACAATTCGAGGAGAGACGAATTGCGCACTCGTCTGAGCAGATTTTCCTTGGGTTTGAATTTGACCTTGCTTGTGTGTTTAGGATGCATGTTGATGTTCTGTTGAACTAGCGTAATTCTATGGGATGGTTGATACCCCATTAGTGGCTTTTCTCAAGGGTTGATCCTCGTTTGCACCCATGCCTGTGTTTACTTCGGTAGCAGATGAAAGAATTCCTGCTCATTTTACTTCTTGAATTTTTTGTTGGCTGCAGTTGATTGCATTCCTGCAGAGTCCAACGCTGTAGGTTGAAATTCCTGAAAAATATTTTTGAGGATGGGTTGCTTTGCTTTGGCAAGTGGAATTTTGAAAATTTGGAGAATTTGAAATTTTGAAAATATTAAAGTTGTTTAATTTGAGAATTATGAAAATGATTTTATTACAAGAATTGTATTTACGTTGTGCTTCAGATCCCTGTTTTTAATTCCCCTGAGTGAATTTGAATTTTGAAAATTTTGAAGAGTAATAATTTTGAAAATGTTGTTCCTGTCTCGGTTTTCTCCCCTGTGCTGTTCTCACAAGTCGAGTTGTGATGTTGTTCCTTCCTCTGTTCCGGTGGTGCGAACGTGAGTGAGTGGAGTTGTCCTCCTCTGTTTGAGTGAGTTGAAACTTTTTCTTTTCCGTTCCCGATCTGTGGATATGCGAGGCGATGTCTGGAACTTTGATTGGCTGACACCAGTTTGATTTGAATTGTGTAATGAATATTTAACTCCGAACTTGAATACTTTCGGAATTTATGAAATTTTTTTTGGCGGCTCCTGTTTATTACTACGGCAATATTTAGAAATATTTTGAAAAATTTGATTGAATTTTGGAGTCAGGAGATTGTTTACATTGTGGAATTTTTGAAAGAGTCAGTGAACTCTGAAGTTGTTGATTTAATTACAGAAATATGGTTGAAATTGTGATGAATTGATTCCACAAGTATTTTACTTTGAAGTATTTTGAAAATTTACTTGTTTTGATATCCATTTGAGAAAATTCTGGAATTTTGAAATTGAAATATTTTATTTTGAAACTTGATTGATTTACTACGAAAATGGATGTATTTTGGATTTCATTTGATTTTCTTCTGGTTATTGGATTGAAATTTTTGCACTTGATAATTTTATTTCGAAACTTTGAGTTTGGTGAAATGGTTGAATAACATTGAGAAAGAGATTTTTATTGAACTCATTTAAATACTGATTTTGACTTCTACTTATTTTGACTTACGATTGAAAGGCAACTAAATTTAAAGATGGATTTATTGATTTAAAGAAATTTATTGATTTTTATGGAATGACACTTGTATATTATGGATGTTTGGAATTTTTTTTGGCAACATGTTTGGAATTAGTTTTCGCCACAAACCAAATTAAAGAAAACTATCTACAAATTTAATTTTTCGGTGGCAATATTGATAAATTGTATTTGAAATGTACTTGATATTTTTGGCAGTTAAATGTAGAGACTTGAGAGTCCTCTGTACCTGAAGTTCTGTGCCAAGAGAGCACTGATTTGAAATTGTGGCACTTGTTTACATAAAATATGTGGTTTGACTACTGCCACCTTGCCACTTCTTGCTTGCCACTTGTTTTTGCCATCTGGAAAATTTTTAATTAGTGTAAAAGAAATTTATTTTAATGAAAATTTACTAAATGATTAAAGATATTTTAATAAAATGATATTGTGAAATAATTGAATTTATGCAATAAAAATGGTAAAATTTATCCTGTGTCATGATTGCCAATATTGCCTTGATGTTGCCTCTATGTAAGAGATGATGAAAATGCTGTGTCAAATAGACACCTAAGATTGAAAGCTGTGTCAAATGGACACTTGATGTTGACAAGAATTATGAGTCATGTGAACCACTGGACAAGGTTTGTTTGAAATTTTTTGTTATTATTTCTGGGTATGGTCATTTCTCATTTAAATCTGTATTATATGTATATTACTACTGTTTTTGAAAATGTTCATTACAATTAGCTGCTGTTTTCTTCCTTGACTAAATGGAAAAGCTGCTGTGGTCATGGAAAAAAAATTGTGATTACATTATCTTGAAAAATTTAAGACTTAATTTGGATGTTTTGCTGCTGACCACATTTTAATACTTAAAGTTAGGATTCTTGAAGGAAAGTGAAAATTTCTTGGAAATTTAAATTTAATTTTAATGAAAGCTAAAATTGACTTATAATTTAAAAATTTAATAGATGATTGTTATTTGAAAAATTTATTTACAGAGAAATTTAATTTTAACTTTGCTGTTCGACTTGAGGGGTGTTGTGTTATGTTACTTACTTTTTGTGAACCTTGGGATTTAAATTTAATTTACAATTTAATTTTTCACATGTTATGATTTCTGTGATGGGCTTGTAGATATTAGGATTTTAGACTGGATTGCAGTCATTTTTAGGTTTCTTTGGCTGTGGTTCTTCGACATGCGCCCATATGGGATGGTGTTCGTGTCAAGAACTCTTTGGTGACAGCTGCACCACAAAATTTTACTGAAATTTCTACTTGAAGATGCGTACGACTTCAAGGACCTGATGCCTACATGCACCTGCTTGTGGTCTTGAAAAATTTCTTCGCTTCGCTCTGAAATTTTTCCCCGGAGGCACCAAGGTATTTGTAATGTCGATATTCAAATCGAATTACTTTTATGTAAAATATATAAATATATGTATTATATTTCTTTATATACAGTTATGTTACAGATTTTAATTCTGCCTTGAAAACCCCCTTTTGTCGTTTTATGTGTTCTCGTGGAATATATATTATTCTTAAACCGAAATTAAAATCATTTCTAACATATTATTTAAAATGTACGAGCGCTTTGAGAGTTATTTCTTCTGTTGAGTTCAAGGTCTTTTGGCAGTCGAAAATGGAAGTGCCAATGTAAATAATTTCATAGTTTCTATACATTTATGCTGCAGACGATAATGAAGTTATTGCAACGCTTGTTTATAGCAGGTGGCTCTCCAGACATCCTGTCGAGACATACTGGCGTTTGGCCGTGAGAACCTTTCTCGGCGGGAAAGATCATCAATGTTTTCTATTGGTGGTGACGGACTGGAAGCTTTCGTCCAGGTCCGTGGAAATGTTGGCTGAAAAGGTATAAAAAGCCGTGCACACCTTTTCTCGCTCTCTTACTCTTACGCTCTTTTGCCCTTCTGCTCTTACGACTTGGTAGGCAGTTCACGATAGCAACGCTCACTCCGAATCTCGGGAGTCTGACCTCCAGGCAGATTCCTGGGGATTCGTGAGCTGAGTAATGCTGCCTTTATAACGTCCATCTTTGGTGCGATCCCGAGGTTAATATCGGGAATGGAGTAACGTCGAAAATACACGTAGAGCGAACCCGATGCTCATTCCGGGATTATTACTTAACATCGAGCTGGCTTGTGGAATGCTCCCGAGGCTCATACCGGGAAGGTAAATCGAATCGTCGCTACCCGAGTAGTACTAGTTAATGATGCCATCCATCCAGGCTGGGCCATTCTAGAGAAATCTTTGAATGTGTGTGCCGGCCTTTCATTCTGAAACACCGATTCATCGCCGTGTGGGTGAGTGGCTGATGTGAGAACTACTACCTTACTTACAACGCCTTGATGACCGGGGTAAGCGAATTTTAATGTATAACTTCATGAGAGAGAGATCGTAACGGAGAGTGAAACCATCTGTTGAGTTTTGTAACTTCAATTCAATGCTTATTCTAAAACTTAATTTCTGTTTGATTAATTTTCAAAAATGCTTTATTTTACCTCTCAGAGTGCTCGTCCCGTTATGTGGCCATACCTATGTTTGATATCAGTATGATCTGTTGTTTGCCACTTAGTATTGCATTATGTGGAAGTATAGAGGCTTTAAAGCCAGTGGCGTTCTGTTAAAATCTGCGCATGTGTCCAGTGGTGAGCTGAAAGATTCAGCTGTTGTATCTGATATACAAATTGAATTTAACTTCTTAAATAAATGAAAATTCATTTTAACTTCAAAATTCTGTGTATTTATTTGTGTATTGAAATTCCTTTTGATTTTGGTGAAGAAGAAAGTTTTTAAAGGTAAGGTTTAGATTTTGAATGTTTTCAGGTTATTTAGGTTCTTCTGGGCTGTAGGTCATCGCGGAGATTTACTTCTCCCGACAGGAGTGTGTGGACCTGTGTGGGTTATTTTTGCGGCATTTTTCGATCATGGTTTTTGTATTGGTGCTGGTGTGGCTAAATTCTAAATTAAGAGGTCACGTTTCGTTTCATTATAAACCCCGCCATTACAAAAGTAATTGATCGAATTTCATAAAATTTAGTAGGTAAGTCACTTGTGGGCGAATCTGGTGCTGAATAGTTTTGGGTACGATTCGGGATAAAAGAACCCGCCTTTTTTTGCGAAATGGTTCGCAAAAGCTTGTATCCACTCTAACTGAAGAACTAATGGACCGAATTTCACAAAATTTGGTAGATGAGTCACTTGTGAGTTACACTGGTGCTGATTAGATTTTGGTACGATTCGAAAAAAATAAACCTGCCTTTTTTGCAAAATGACCCGTAAAAATCGTTAAAATCTAAACTAAAGAATTAGGTATACTCAAATATATCCATTAAATGCTTGTTTAATACGTAATTTTTAACGACGAAAAGAATAAGACCAACCCCTTTACACGAGGACTAGCCGTTCTCGAGATATTTTAGTTTTTCGTATTTTCTCTACGCCACCTTTGAAAATAAGTCCGGTTACCGAATGAGAACGAAAATTGAATTAAAAGTTAAATAAATTTAATTAAATAAGGAAAACGTGAATATAAGTCTGCAGGGAAAGTCATGTGCTGCCCACATCAGATTTTTTTTTTTTGCAGCTGTTTCAGGGAGTTTTCAACGGCCTGGCATAGACAAACATTAGAGAAATGTGACTTTTCGGAATTAGAATGCCAAGAATGAGAGGCAACGGAAGACGCCTTGCAAGATCGATGAGATAATGTTAGGAAGAGAGATCACGTTTTTTATAGCCGTGATGATAAAGGCTGTTTTTTAATTTTCGAAATGAATTCGACTTCTCATTTTGCCATATTATTTTTTACTAAAACTGTTTGTTTAAGACATCTATTTCTCAGTACCTGCTATAGATAGAGCATATATCATGATTGATATGGATTCAGTATCCATTTACGGAGGAGAATCAAGGGATTACACCCGGTATATTCACTCTCAAGCATTTTCACTCTCTTTTTAAAAATGTTAATGTTACTCGAAACATATATTCCTCGTTATTGGCTATAAATAAAGCTTAGGTGATAAATAATATAGATTCAGCATTAAAGTTTGGAGGACGTGGGGCAGTTCACTTATAATTTTCAGGTCTGTTTCGTTTTTCACTCCCAGTTAAAAAGTGTCTCTTGAAATGTTTATTTCTCAAAATCCGCTATAATAGAGCTTAGAGAACGACTGATATGGATTCTGCATAAAGTTCTAGTGTGAGGGGGCGGTCCATAGATCATTAAGGATTTCCACTTTTGGTTTTGAAGGTGCCATTTTCGATTGAAAAATTCAAATTTTCTTGAAAGAATCTATTTCCCTGAATCGGCTATACATACAGCTAGTACAAGGCGGGGTCAAAAAGTTCGGAGTCTGTGCTGATATCTTCAACCCTGATCGCAGTGCAGGGTTTGTCGAGACAATGCGTGTCAGTGAAATGTAGTCGTTCGTGTCGTAGGTGCAATGTTTCTATCAGCGATTTCCCAAACGCTGACAGAATTTTATATTCGCACGTTGTTCTTCAAACGCCATTTCCGTTTTCGAGGAAGGCGAACGACTAGAGTTCACTGACACGCAATGTCTGAAAAACACATGCTTCTTCCTTTTTACATCTGGTGTCACAGGTACCTCTACGCCACGATAAAATAGACCCCTCTTCTCCAATCAGGGTTGGAGATATCAGCACAGTCTCCGAACTTTTTGATCCTACCTTGTATGATGATTGACATGGATTCAGCATTGAATTACAGAGGGAACAGGGGGATTCACCAGGGATTTCCTTTTTTAGTTTTCTTCACTTCCAGTTCAAAATTTTTTATCATGATCGGTTGTAGATAAAGCTCAGATGAAGATTGATATAGGTTCAGCAACGCATATCGTAGGGGGTTAGAAGGTTAGTTCACTAAGAAATTTTACCTTTGGTTCTGGAGATTCTACTTCCCTTTTCTTCTGAAAATTCCTATGACTATACGAAATAAGTGTGCAAAAGAATATAAAAATGCCTAAAAGTTCTGATGAAACTGGAACTCTCCACCCGAAGATAATCCCTACATAAATTTTTATGCTTTATATGAAGTGCGTGAGGATTCTATTATTTATTATCATTTTATTCTAATTCTACTTTTTTCCGATTTTAATTTAATGTCCTAAACTTCTCAACTTTCATTCCGAAGAATCTCATACTCACGATTGGCCAGATCTATAAGAAGAAAAGACTTTAGAATGACAGCTCTGCCATTCAACGGAGTTCGCGCGTTTGTGTGTTCGGATCGTCCATGGAAGGTAGCGTCGCAAGTTACAACCTGCAATTTTTTGAGTATATATATTGTTATAGACCCAGACCGTCCGACTCACCCGAGGGTTAGAGCAGCTATTTGGATGGAGTATATAATATTGTCTCGCAGTTGGATCATCATAGGTTCAGATTGAAAGCCAGTTTAGTAATAAGTTAGGTTTAAGGTTCATTGTATGTCTCTGATAGAATTTGTAATGCTAGCGTTGTAAATACTTTGTATACAGATTTGTAAAATACAGGGTGTCCAGAAAATTCCGGAACGGCGCAATATCTCGAGAAATGCACTTCGGATCAAATAATAAAAATAACGTATTCAATATTTTTAGAAAAGCTATCCAATGATACCAAAATTGACCCCCTCCCCATCCTGGGGGGGGGGGGGCAACTTTGAAATCTTCAATGGGAACCCCCATTTTTTATTGTAGATTTGGAATCTCCAGAAAAATTTACATACATTTTACCTACGATTTTTGATTCTTGCTCCCACAAACGGCGCTATAATCGAGAAAAACGGAAGTGTGGCACATACGTTTAAAAATGGGAATGTCTCGGGAAATACACTTCGGATAGAAAAATAAAAAATTAAGTGTTCAATATTTTCAAAAAAACTATCCAATGATGCTAAAATTGACCTCTCCCCCCGCTAACTGTTCACTTCAGTGACAACTGTTGACTTCAGTTTAGAAAACGGTTCGAACTGCTTTTATCACTACCCAGGAACAACTATTTGGACGTAGTAGTTTTCTGGTTGATTAACACGAGTGCCCTTGCCTCTCATGATCAGGGTGCTTTTTTCTGTAACTCCCCTTGCCTGTCGTGATCGGGGTGCTTAAATCAAAATCGTAGGTCAAATGTATGTAATTTTTTCTGGAGAATCCAAATCTGCAATAAAAAATGGGGGTTCCCATGAAGATTTCAAAGTTGTTTAAGGTCAATTTTGATATCATTGGATAGATTTTTTAAAAATATTGAATACGTGTTTTTTTATTTTTTGATCCGAAGTGTATTTCTCGAGATATTGCGCCGTTCTGAAACTTCCTGGATACCCTGTATATATATATAAACGTGGGTGTATTTTGAGTTCCCAGCGAAGCTAGCTGTCAATAAAGTTGTTTATGTGTTAAATGTCGCGATTCCTTCGTCGAACTCTAGTTATTAGGTTATGGGAACTTTAATGTAGAGTGAAGTCAATGGTAATGGTTCATACAAGAGTCACGATCTTGGGTTGAAGTAGAATAGTACTTTCTAAGTGTTATAAATGTTTTAACAGAAAACCAATTGGTTCCAGGTAGATGGAGCTACAATGAACCTCTAATAACCTCTACAATGTGTCTCCAATGTGTTGAACCTCTACAATGTGTTATTATTTTCCTACATTACCTAAAGTGGCCAATTTGAAGTGATAATTCTACATTCGACTATATTTTTTAAATAATTGTGACTCAGCGTTTAAAGTCTAGTTAATAAACTTGGTTTATTCCTGCAGCCAATGATCCATTATACCAGAGCGCTCATTATACAAATATTATACAAAACATACATTAACAAAACATTATACAAAAACAAACCTTATACAAAGACATATATTATGTAAAAAACTCCTACTTTCTAAACTAAAGAATTTGGTACCATTTAAAATCAATAGCATTTTCAAACTTGTAAGGATTAACAATTTCTATTCTCGGCTTCTTATTTTTGTAGCAGCCGCGCAGATTGTTATTTTATAGCAGCCACGCAGATTGTTATTTTATAGCAGCCGCGCAGATTAAGGACGGTAGAGGGTGCTGGAAACCAGGTTATAAAAGGCTAGGTGCGAAGAAGGAGGGAGGTGGAACCTGTTGGTACTTGGAGCGTGCCTTGTGTGGATGCTGACGATGGTAGAAAGGGTAGATCATGTATATTCTGATTTATTATTTGTAAATTACGTTAATTCAGTTTATTTAACGATTTCTACAGTTTAAGAATGAACTTGTTGTTTTCATAAAAAAAAAAAGCTGCGTGTTCATTCCGACACCTTTACAAACTTACAGATTTCAATAGTCGTACCCTCTGTCGCTTGACTATTGATACATTTCTGGTGTCCACTATTTTCAATTCCATGCAAATACGAGAATATTAAATTTTAGAAATCTAATCTTATTCACGTCTTCCTCTTAACATCCTTTGAATTCACTCTTCTGATTGTGATTAAACTCTCAATATTCTCTGATAATGAAGATGAATCATTTAATTCGGACGTTTGTTCTTGCGCACGAACTTGGAACAATTGTTCTTAGAATCCTTTTCTCAGTCCATGCAACGTGAGAAAAAGCTTTTTTCCTTCAGATTTTCCCTTTTCCAGACGTATTCCCGGAATTAATAGTAACGATGGAAAAGGATCCGGAAAATAAATGGCTTGTTTTGTTTGAGTGAGTTGCAAAAAGCATTCTGTTTCCAAATTTTCATTTAGTACAGGGTTACTCTATGGATGGTTGGGGACTAGCAATTGAAATTTGTTTGTTCTTCGTTGCGTCTGAGTCACACTTTGATGTTTGTTACTCCTGCGTTATGAGTACAGAGGGCATAATAAGGATGAACCTTGTTTGTTCTCAATTTGGTTTTTGTGTAGTGAAAGTATCTACAAGTAGTGTTTCTTGTAGGCCCCTCCCCCGGTGACATTTTATGTTGACCTAGTTTCTATTTATATGGCACAGTATTTAGATATATTTACATAGGGCAAATAGAAAACTGGCCTCCCTAAAATTTCATCCCCCCCCCCTGCCAAAAGGTTCTGAAAGAAACATTGTCTATAGACAAGAGCATACAATCCCCCTTTAGCATGTTGGCTGTGTCTCAAATACCTTGAAATTATTGTATGGTATGGTATTAAAGAAAAATGAAGATACTCTATATTAGGAAGAAACTCTATTAGTCACATTTGGTGACACATTGGACGATAAATGGAACGTTATATCACTAACATAGGGTGGCTTTGGGGAAATGTCGCAAAGCTGTAGCAGGCGCAATGTTTCTGCCGGCGATTTCCCCCAAACGTTTGCAGAATTTGATATTCGCACGTTGTTCTTCAAACGCCATTTCCGTTTTCGACGAACGCGAATGACTACAGTTCACTGACACGCATTGTCCGGAAAAACCCTACACTGCGTACCTGCTTTTTCCTTTTCACATCTCGCGTCAAGCGTCACATGTGCCTCTACACCACGGTAAAATAGTTTCCCTTTCCTCCAATCAGGGTCGGAGATATCAGCACAGTCTCCGAATTTTTTGATCCTAACTTGTATATATTCGCTATTGTTAAATATGTTTACTTTTTAAGTACTTGTAACTAGAAATAAAGTACCACTATTGCTTAAGAATTATTACGAGCCCTTTTCCAGAAAATTCAAAATTCACTTTACGCATAGTATAATTTTTTCAAATAGTCATGGAATACGTTTAGGAAGTTTTGGAACTTGAATTTAAGTCAAAATTTGGAATTCGAAAATTATCTGACAAAAATACTTTATTCATAGTATAATTGAGTAATAAAAAGTAAATTTGATAAGATTATGTCCGTCAATTAATTCTCTTTCTAATGCACTTCGGGTATTTCTTAATCTTGGCAAAAATATATCGTGATTGCGCTCTGAGAATATTTTATAATAACGAAGATGGATCATTGTTCTCTATCTCTTGTTCTTACGCAAACTTCAAACAAATGCTCTTCGGAAGCTCCCTTCTGTGTATGGAACGTAAGGAAAAGCTTTTTTGTTAGGGCTCAATTTTCAGATACCGTCCCGGAATTAAGGATAATAGGGGAAAATAATGCGTAAAATAAATGATATCTAGTTCGATTTGTAAAGCTTTATAGTTTGAAGATTTTAATTACCTGATATTGACTATTTGAACTCTTAAAGCCAAGAAGTTGAAATTTATTCTGTGTTATTCGATTTATGTATATGTTAGTAAGTAAGTATTTCAAACGTTCTTTAAAAATAAGTTGCAAAATGTTTTTGTGAGACCAGGAGGCAACTTATGCAGTTTTGATATTTAAAACTATTTATAATGAAACAAAGCGCCGACTTGTAGGTGCTATTTTATGACAGTCTTGGCCCGGAGGATCATGAACCCAATAAATTCACGTCACACAAATTGTAAGTGTGGTTGGAGCAAAGATCTCCTAGGGGCCAAGGCTTAAACCAAGCATCATTGGAAACTAAAGTAGCCAATGATGCAATGAGGTTACATCGCACTGAGGAGCAACCAATGAGAGAATGGAGGGCATATCTAGAGGTTAGACAAAATGATGTGGCAACAAGGAGAGAATTCAATGATTATTCAGGCAATGACAATCAATACCCGTTGAGAAAAGTAATGATGAGGCAGAAGCGGTGGTGTATATAGCAATTATAATTATCCAAAAGTTCAGAGAGTTGTGTTTTCAAGCAGTTTAGTGGTTATTTTGAGTATTGAGAATGCGTTAGAAAAGAGAAAGCTGACACCAAATTTCAGAAAAAGAAGCGGCCAATATTACAAATATACTGAACAACAGACTCCAAAACAGAGGTATGTGCCAGTCTGCGTATAAATTAGGTCAATTGTTGATTTTGGAATAATATTATAAAATATAGTCTCACATGTGCATTTTCTCCTCCTTAAGCGTTTATTAAAATTAATGTAATTTTATCATAATAATAAAATATGTGAATTAATAATATTTATTTTAAAAGTTAAAAATGTGGAATTTAATGTATAGTGTTTTAATTAATGATTATATTTTAGGAACTCATGCAAAGAGGTAATGGTGGGTTATTGAAGCCACGATGCAAATGTACGAACTATATGATTTACGATCACTATTAATTAAGAATAATAATTTAATCCACAAAATCGAGTTTTATTTATAAAGGAAATAAATTTCAACTCAATGTTTCATTTTCCTTCACTACAATTTTTAAGAAGTTTTATTTTATTAAAATATTTATGCCGTTTAACGTAAAAAAGAATCGTTTGAATCGAAAATTAGATCTGTCCTCATCTCAAGGACGAGGTTAAGAAGTGCCTAGAAGAGGATGAAATCTCCCATTTAAACTTCTAGGAAAAAGAAAAAGGTCAGAGAAAATGAGTTTCATAGTTGGGATAGAGTTTATATAGAAGTTGTTCTTGGAGGAGAGGGGGGGGGGACGACGTAAGTCGTGACTTTCTTTGAATCTGCCCTGTGGTAGATACGTATTTAAAATTTCAGCCTTTTGAACAGCGAGTTAGGGTTTTTGCCATTTAATTTTTTTCACCCCTTCATTACTTGAATATAGTAGATGTAGGAAGTGTTTCTTTTTTTCTGAGAGGTGGATGATATTGGCATGAACTTCACTCACTAAGTAGATTTACCACGCCAAGATGTTTTGATTGGATTCATCGCTTTATTTATTATTAAATAATTGACTGAGATTAATTTTTTGGCGAGTTGCCATATTAAATACATAAAATGCAAGCGATTAAAAATGGGCGATGGAATATTATACATTGTCTAAATCGATTTTATTCCAAATACTTTCACATCTACACCGACGGCTCTAAGATGGGGAATGATGTGGGCTTTGCCGTATGTTGTTTTGTAGGGGGGTTATTGGTCCATTTGGTCCAAAAGAAACTTCGTTCTTTTAACTCGGTCTTCCAGGCTGAGATCTTGGCTATCAAGTATGCTTGTGACTGGATCCTGCAGGAGGATAGGCGGGCTATTATATTTACAGACAGTTTATCATCGCTTGCTGCTCTTGAATCTACTTTTAGTAAGTCAAATTTTTTGGCCGGATTGAAGAATTGTATTTTTAGGGCTCGACATGCGGTTAAGTTGGTTTGGGTTCGGGCACATACTGGGATTCTAGGAAATGAGTTGGCAGATGAGTATGCAAAGGCAGCGGCCTTGGAGGGAGAGCTGCTTGTGGTTCCTGCCCCGCGCTCCTACCTGACTCGCAAATTGCGCGAGAAGGTGGTGAGCGATTGGGGGGTCTTCAGCGGCTCCCTCACCGGTGGGTTGCGTGCTCGGATGTTCTTTCCGGTGGTTGGTGAGAAGCTGCAGATTACCAATCGGTTTCTGTTTTTCTTTCTCTCTGGCCATGGTCCCTTCCCCAGCTACCTGCACAGGTTTAAGGTGTGGGAATCCCCGGCCTGCCCTTGTGGCGGCGTGGGTGATCCTGACCATTACGTCTTTGAATGCAGGTTTAGCGAGGAATACCATTTGGCCCGACCGCTGGAGGAACATAGAGCATTCTGGATTAGTAGGGTTATTGCTCGCCCCCGCTCCATCAGAAAAATAGTTAATTGTGTTATTGTGGCCAAAAATATTACTAATGATTTTAATAAATATTTAGGAATATAGGCTAAATTGGTTTATTTGGTGATTAACTTTTAGGGATTATTAATTTCCTGATGTTTGTATTTTTGTTTGTGTTTTTGTATCTGTTATGGTACTATTTTGTGTTATTTAGTGTATTGATTCACTTTTTTGTTATATGGTTGGCTCCGAGGTGGAAGTTGTATTTTTATGTTTGGAATTATTATTATTACTTTTTTATTTATTTATATTCCCCGCCTGTGCGGAAGATTTTTGTAAAAGTCTCCCACGTGGAGCCTTGTTGGGTTTGTTTCTTTTAATAAATCCCTCGTGTGTTTCTGGGTCGTGGGCGGCCGCTTGGGGGAGTCGGCGGCCTTCCTTGTCCGGTGGGCTTGGGTTGGCCGTTGGCTCTCCTTTTGTTGGGGATCGGTTCTTTCCCGGCCCGAGATTTAAGATGCTCGGCCATATTTTTGGCGAGCCGTCGGGTCTGGGCCGCGAAAAAAAAAAAAAAAATACTTTCACAAGGGGCTGCTTATCATAAAGGTTCTGAAAGCTTCGTAGAAACAGCCTATAATACTACAATATGGGTGTAATCAAGGTTTAAAGACACGAAAGAGGCCACTTCTTCAGAACAAGAATGCTCGAACAGAACCCACCTGAGCAAACTAGTCCAGAAACTGGTTTTGTTGGTGCTATCTTGTCCTGAAAAGGGAGAGGGCAAAAGTGTTCTCTAAATGCGACTGAAGGTTTTATGTATTGTTTTATACACATCATTCCAAAAATTTTTGTTTACAAATGTTAATTGTTGAGTGTACATGACGTGATATTTAAAAAAAAGCAAATGATATAAACTGAATTTGTAGATACATTTAACCCCCATCCCTCAACGTGCTTCATAGTGCATCCAATCGTATTTAATAGAATTTTTGTTGCGACAACTGAAAATAGTACACAGATTAACCTGAATTACACGAATCAGGTGACATGGGAATACATTTATTATTTTTGAAATTTTGATCCATACATATCAAAAACAGGGTGTTATGGGAGGACTTCGGCTAACAATTGAAGAGGTTTTAAAATAAAACTACGAGTTGGTTAAATTTACAGTATCCTTATTTGTAGTAATATATTCCTTCTGTAGCTGATTCAAACTCAATCAAACTTGAATAAACTTTAAATAAACTTTAAAACTTACGGGAAACTGTTTCACCAAATCAGCGCCAGGAGAAAGTTGACCATTTAAGAGGGCACAAAGAACAAAAATTCGTTATACACAACAAGAATATAATTTCGATTTAAATGGTATACCCGAAAATTATTTATGATATGATTAATACATTTTACAATTTTTGTAATATAATTTGTCAAACCCAATGACAAAGTTTTCGTTCTTTTCATAGAAAAACATTATAAGCATAACGCAAACAGAAGAGCGAAAGCCATCTTTTCATGCAATACATATAAAAGGTTTTATTGTAATTTTATGAATTTAATCAATTATTTTATTAAAAACTTATTGGGTTTGCATATGGGATTTTACTTATTTTTACAACTCATGGAGCTACATTGACTGCCTGAGGTATTTTGTAGAACTAATTTACTTTTTATAGAATGTTTTTAAGAGTATTACTATAAAGTAATGTTTGATTTCTGCCTCTGGACATCCACCACACATTTTAAACTAAAGCTAAGGAATAAAATTAGCCTTTTACTAGATCTATTTTTTCCTTGTCTAATTCGTTATAATAAGAGCATTGTTCGTTATAATAAGAGCAAGTTCGTTAGCATTGTAATATTTTTTAATTTTGCCCCTCTTTTGTTAAAGTGCTATGTTTTAAAAAAATGTTAAAGTGTTATGTTAATGAAAACCTTATTTTTAACACAAGATTTTGCACTTGTTTATCTAAACCTTTAACGATTTCACGAGAAAGGGAAAATAATTTACAGGTACAAGAATACTCGTCATGTCAGCGGTATATTCTTTAATTTCGTTCGTCAGAAGAGGAATTTCAGCCCTGAAGTTTCAAGATAATTTAATCGATACACCGAAAGAACTCGAACAGAAATCTAGTGTTTGTAGAAAGGATTCATATTTTTATACTATACATAAATTCGGTATCCAGAAAATCTCTCCATATTAAAAAAATCTGATGTGGGCAACACATGACTTTCCTTATATAATGCAATGAATTTACTACTTTTACAGTAAAAAAAATAAGTTTTTCTTACAGTAGACACTTATATTCTTTCTAAGATATTGAATTTTCGAGAATTAGTCGTCATTTTCATAGATTTACCGCCATTTTTATCCAGATGGCGAGATTTTCGTTAATTTGGCAACATTTCAAAAAGTCGCCAAGTTGGCGACATTCCGCCCAATTCGTGGCCAACATCTCGCCGAGCGTTATGGACGGAGAAATAAGTTATTCTTATAGCAGATAAATGACTATTGGCTTTCAAATACAAAAGTATTACTCAAAGTATCTTTTCTCATGAATGGAACGACCTCAATCCACGAGAATGATGTCACCAAATTTATCGTATGATATTACATATGAAAAGTGAGCATGTTTTTCAACAGTTAATATGTTTTTTTAATTTATGGGATTTTTTGATAAATTTATTTGAAAAATGTGCAATATCTCGGGAACGGTTCATGCTAGCGTTCCAAAATTTATGTCAATCGTTTTCTAAGGAAGCATTACATAAGAAATGTCTATTTGCGTAACTTTATTAAAGGTTTTGAATTTTTGATGATTTTTTCAAAATTTAACTCGAAAATTTAGGGGAGTTCTGAACATTCGATTACATTTAAAAACAATAGGCTTTCAATATTCACTGATTGTGATGTTTGTACCAAATTTCATTCGAATCGCTCCATATGTACGTGAGATATCGTCTCCACAGACTCACTGACACACACACACACACACACACACACACACACCACACACACACACACAGACATCTTCTCAAAAAGGTTTGATTCGTGATCAGGGATGCTTGAAACGTGCTCTCCCGTCGAAAACTCGAATTCGAATTTTCGACCCCGTCACAATACTTTCCTTATACATTATGTATATAAGGAAAGTAATATAAAATTTGCTACACTTTTAGAAAAAGCTCTGGGAAATACGCTGAAATAAACCATATTTCCTTTCCTTATATACATAATGTATAAGGAAAGTATTGTGACGGGGTCGAAAATTCGAATTCGAGTTTTCGACGGGAGATCACGTTTCAAGCATCCCTGATCACGAATCAAACATTTTTGAAGTGATGTCTGTGTGTGTGTGTGTGTCAGTGAGTCTGTGGAGACGATAACTGACAAACGAATGGACCGATTCGAACCAAATTTGGTACAAAAATCACAATCTGTAAACACTGGAAGCCTATTGTTTTTATATGTAATCGAATGTTCAGAACCCCCCTAAATTTTCGTATAAAATTTTGAAAAATCGTCAAAAAATCAAACCTACTAATAAAGTTACGCAAATAGATGTTTCTTATGTAATTTTTCATTAGAAAACGATTGACATAAATTTTAGAACGCTAACATGAACCGTTCTCGAGATATTGCACATTTTTCAAAAAAATTATTAAAAAGTCATATAAAATGAAAAAAAAATATTTCCTATTGAGAAACATGTTTACTTTTCATATGTAATACCATGCGATAAATTGGGTGACATCATTCTCGTGGATCTAGTTCGTTCCATTCATGAAAAAAGATACTTTGAGTAATATTTTGTATTTGAACGCCAATAGTAATTTATCTGCTGTAAGAACAACTTATTTCTTCGTCCATAACGCTTGGCGAGATTTTGGCTACAAATTTGGCGGAATGTCGCCAACTTGGCGATTTTTTGAAATGTTGCCAAATTAACGAAAATCTCGCCAAATGGATAAAAATGAAGCTAAATCAATGAAAATGACGACTAATTGTCGAAAATTCAATATCTTGCAAAGAATATTAGTATCTACTATAAGAAAAACCTATTTTTTTACTGTAAAAGTAGTAAATTCATTACATTATATAAGGAAAGTCATGTGTTGCCCACATCAGATTTTTTTTATATATATTACAGTTTAAGAAATATTTAATGCAAAGTCAAAGACAAAATATTTGAGCTGCGAGTTTGCGTCCTGGATAGACTTAACAATATCAAGACAAATTTTTGCACGCAGGTACCTACATAGGTGAATTCTTGCAAGATGGAGACCCTGTTTTTAATTTCGATGTAATTCTTGAGATATTTTACTTTTTATGCACTTCTGAAGTGGCCGTTTTTTTTCGTATCCGCACGTCTTACGATTTCATTGTCTCGTACTGCAAAAACTATATCATAAAAAATATGAAATTTTGTATATTTATAGAGAAATACAGATAATAAGGTAATACGATGAAATTAACCGTTTATAGATTTAAACTTTAATTTGGTATGAAATAGATCGTGAAGCGAGCTTATGATCAAGGAATTCAGTTTTTGGATTCCCTGGACAAAGAAGAATTCGTGCTTTTCCCTTCTGCGGAAAATAGGCAGGGATAGAAAAGAGATTTTTGAAAGTAGCATTTTTACAAAAGATAGATATGAAGCGAGTAGGAGGCGATGCCTCCCAACGGGGGTTTCGCGAACGGAGCGAGCAGGTAGCAGAGGCCCCTACTACTGTAAAAAAATCAAAAGTCGCATTGAAATTTTAAACGGATTCACAAAATGTCTGAACTCTTGAACAAGAATCACATAATTCTATATTATACTGTAGAAAACTATTGTTTTATACTTGTTAATATATAAATGTTTTATACTTGTTGAAAAATAATTGTTCTATACTTATCTTTTTTTGTCGTCCCAGACCGGGAGGGCTTGCCTAATCAGGCTTATAGCTGCTTAAAGACCCCGGCCTGGAACTATACTTATCTTGTAGATAAGTTTAGATCGCAACGTGTTGTTGTCGAGACCCAGACCATCCGATCTGCCAGAAAGGTGTAAGGTAATTGTTTGGACGGCCGGGAAGAGCCACCCAATTTAGACCGGAACCCAGAGACCCAAACCGTCCTACTCATCCTAAGGACACGAGCAACCATTTGGACGGGCGGAGAGCGTAACGTGTGTCACTGTAGAACAAAAGTCACTGATTATATATGCCATTAGTGTGTACGTGTGATGTATTCTTGCTTTAAATTGCTCAATATAAAATTATTGGTAATTTTTATTTGATACGCCACATGGCGTGTGACCGACAAGGGCGTTGCTGACTCAATTTTCTAGCAAATCGAAAGAATACAATTAGCCAAAAATTTTATATGATTATAACTGTCAAGTTTATTTTTTCCATTTTTAATAGAAGCTTGTATTAAGATCCGAAGGAACCCTATCCCATATCAATTAATACCCGTATGCATCATTCAGAATGTTCATTCTCTGTATGCATTATTTTGTTATAATAGTTTAGTTGTAACAGTTGTAGCATGTACCTGTTTTGTTTTATGAGTTATTTTGTGTCCTGTGCAGAACTACATGAATTATGCCCGGTTTGCTTCTCCTTGCCTAACTTTCAGAGGGTAATGTACAAATTTACTAGTATTAGAGTACTCATTCCCAAGGATCTGTCTGTATGCTTGTCTCTTAATCTAATTTGGGAGCAATTACTAAATAGATAGACTTTAAATTTGGCACTCTGATAACTCGTATGCTAATCATCCTCGCCCCCCTGGAAAGAATAGATATTTCCAAAATAGGTCATTTAAGAGTAAGGGGCTTCACACCGAAATATCCGAAATACGTAATGAGTGCAAAACACTTTTTTTTGTTATGCTAGAAATATGAAATTGGGTGTAAAAGTAGGTCGTCTGATAGTAAAAAGGATTAAAGTTATATATTTCCAATATTTGCTAATTTAGGGGTGTCGTATACAGAAATGTTCAATTTTACGGAATAAATGAGAAATCCTCTCTTAATGGAGACTAAGACTTAATATAGGGTACACGATTAAATAGTTCGGTAAGGTCCAGTGAAAAATATTGTATAATTAAAAATTTACATTTCCGAGGAATACTTCGTACTAATATGTTTCAAATATAGACTATTTTGAAAATTTGCTAATGGCTTCATAGGTTTTAAATTTAGTAATATAATAGGACACATGGTACACATTGCAATCATAGTCGAAAATGACTGTATATATATTTGGCACTTTAAAGGTACCATACTCCAAAATGTTCGATTTGCTGTATTATAATTATAGTATTACAATTTGCTGTATTAGTTCGATTTTTTGTATATAACAATAATCCCTGCTTAAGTAATAAGACAATACTGGAAACAAATCGAATTATTTTCAAATATTTGCATTGTTCAGGGTTTTTATCAGTTTACAACATAGTTGAAAAGTGTTTATGGCTTGGGTCATTCTGTCTGTCTGTTCGTTCGTACGATAACTGCCGTGAAAATGACTTTATCAACATGAAATTTTCGTATTGTTTTAAGACGGTCTGTGGGATATATAGGAATGTAAATTAATAATATCACGCAATTAGTTTTGGTCACTTTATCAAAATGGAATTTTAGTATGCTGTTCAGGCGGTCTGTAGGACACATGGGAATGTAAATGAACATCACCCAATTAGTTTTGGATTGAACCTGGGTTGAAAAAGTGAAATATATTGAACCCTATGGGGCCTAATTTTTCAAGCATTTTTTAAGTAAATTTGAAATTCCTAAATTGCTTCGAAAATTTTAGAAACATTCAAATTATCATATAAAATATATAAAAAATATTCAGCTTAATATATTTGGTAGTTTTTTAAATAAAAATTCAAATATTAATGACACCCATATTGTTTTGGCATTGACTGCCGTGAAATGAACAACTTCAACAAATATGATGATTCTAAATGTGGACTGTATTTATTCGATATCCAAACTAATTGCAGACTTCTGTTGAAGACTTTCCAACTTACAAGTGCGGCATGATACATGGGTCCAATTGCGGTTCAAACTACAAATACTTCATTGCCGTCGTCCACTCTTCCTTCGTTTCTTGCCTCTTCGCCGCCGCCCCTCGTAGTTTATCGCTTCCCGCTCTCTCCCTCTCTATCTCTCTGCCGCCCGAACTCGAGCCTCCGAATATACTTATGTTGCTACAGGCACTTCGAGCATCGTGGAAATGCGTGCGCCTCGGCATTCAAATGAGAGCAAATTTGGTTATGCAAAATTCCCATGGGCAGGAAAAAGTGCTTTTGGCGCGTAGGTCACAGCATATATAATGTGTAGAGATCACGTGGCAGACTTCAAAGTCAAATATGGCATTCATCTTTTTCCCAGTTGTTTTTGGAACCACAGACCATGACGCCTGCCACGAATGGCATTAGGCCGCTATAAGCCCATGGCCGGGAGAGAAAATACCCCAGCACAGAAGAGGAACAACGAGTCCCACCGACCCCACCAGACCGAGAAAATCGCCGACTCCACCATGCAACGAGCGCACAACCCGGAACACCAAGGGGACAGCAGACCCTCGCCCCTCCCAGCGAGGTCAACCGCCTTCCAATCCTAGAGAAGAACGCCGACGGAGACGACCGAAACTCCCAGCCAGCAGACCACAGATTCGCTCGCAAAGAAACCAACCAGGCAAGACGCGCCACCAAGAACGGCGACTCACCAACACCCCCAGAAATTTATTATTTTTATCAACTAAGGTGTCAGGCTACGGTGGTTATATTTAGCTTACATGTACATGCGCAAAATTATGCGGGTAATAATATAAAACATAAAAATTTACAATAACTCACTTCAAAATTTAACAAAATAACTGGCTAATTTTTATACAATTGATAACAGCAATCCACAAAACCTATAAAACAAAAAACGCCCCAGTGATTTTTAAAGTTCTTTTAAATTTATATTTTGTGTTGCATCTGTCCTAAAACCGCTTTATTTTTGCGTATTTTCCGCGCATCTATATTCTGCGCCAACGCAATTACAGCATTTTTTTGTGTAAATGATCATCAAACTTTGATTATTTCTACAATGAAGCCTAATTTTAATGGATGCAGAATGTAAACAAATGATTGTAAGTTGAGTTGTATAAGAATGGCTGAATTTTTTTTACGCAAAATTATTTAGCTTTGGAGTCTGGAATAAAAGTGATATGAATAAAACATTTATTGATTTTACATAAAGAGCCAGACAATTTATATTTCGATGACGTCATTTGAATAAAGTTCATTTTAGAGATGTTTAAATAAAAATTGCATTTCAGTTGGAATGTGTTTCGTAATCAATGCTTTATGCATGATTGATCTTTCTTGTTAATTGATAAGTTGATATTCTGTTATTGATCGGGATAAACAGTAGTTTGAAGACAGAACATTAATGGCGACAATATGTTAGGTTTTTGCAAATTTCCAATAACGACACTATTTCCATACGATTTACCTCGTGGTGAAAATATTTGCCTAATAATCTCCACTTAGAAAATAATCTACTACTTAGAAAATAATCAGGCATGTAATACAATTCAGCATGTATTTATTATAGTTTATTTAACATTTTATGACTTTAGGGGCATTTAGAAGACACTTTATATTTTATTATTCTTATTCATTCCTATCTAATTTTTTATAGAAATATAATTAGTAATCAGATGACTAATAAGTTTAAAGTTTTATAAAATTTGATATGACGTGTGAACACACAAATAATAAGTTTAAAGTAGGACGTAGTGGGACAGCGTCCATTCCAAATGAAGACCCTCTCCAAAAGGCAGGTATTTGATATACCCTATCCCAAACAGTTCGATCCCTCTGTGCAGGCATTGGCGTCCACTCGTACGGGTGGACCCGTATGGGTTAAATATCGTTTGGGATGGACGCTGTCTCACCCGTAAGCAAAAGGTTAATTTATATTCTACTGTTTTCAAATCATCCTAACCTGTCTATAATCTTTCCGACATCTTAAGAATTTTCAAACAGATGCTATGAAGGCGTTTCAATACGCAGAGACGTTTCAATAAGAACAGACGTTTCAATAAGGTGAGGCGTTTCAATAGGAACAAAAAAATTAATTTTTCATTTGTGTAAAGTTTCCTTAATTTGATCAGTCACTAGAAGGTTTGAGAAATAAGTATAAAAATCTGGTAAAAAGGGTCTTTATTATAAGATTTTCTCAGCACAAGATAAAAAAATTATGCATTTACGACTTGCTAAGAAACGAGAAGAATGAAAAATATAAAAAATTAAACTTGCTTGGATAATGAGGATAATCGGGACATGAAATACTGCTGAATGATATGATTATACTTCTTCGTAAAACTCGGGAATAGAATAGAATTTTTTTATGATGTAAAAATAGTTTTATAAGTGGTTGACTTTGATAAATGTTAGTCACTTACAAATAAAAAGAAAATCGATAAACTCATGATTTTTTTTTAACTGAAATATATTTTCAAATTTTCAATTCATTTTTATAAACGTATAAAACATATATTTAAATCACGAATATTGTTACGGTGTATCCTCTAGAATCGGGACTGGAGTCCCATATCATACAAAAAGGACCGCATAACTTGGTAAATTCTTAACTAAACTACAAAATTCGAGAAATTTCTAAAACTTGTCAAAAGTAGCTAAGTCGACGATATTTCGCCGGATGTGTCTCCATGGTCAAGCAATCCAGATTTTCAATGAATAACGATGGTTGTCTGTAAAGCTATTTTTACAACGGGGTATACGTTACAGTTTTTTCTCGATAACATTTTTCAATTGGCAAGTTGGTTATCCTTTCAATAACGCAAATGCGAAAATATATACAGCCACGATTTCAAAAATTGGAAATTTATCCCGAAAATTTAATCCTAATATAGCATCCGTGCATTAATGAGTAATTATGTGTAAAACAAGCGTTTACTTTAATAAATCTAGTATTTTTCTATAATTTAAATACTTCTATGTGACTGTCGTTTCAAATGTAACTTACTTAATTTATAACGTATGAAATTTTGACCAGCAATCAGAACGACGCATAAGTTGTTCAACTACTGAACTGCTCAAAACTTGAATGGGAAAATCTTTGAGGTTTCATTCCCAGAAGAACTTGATAAAATAATTGACTTGTGTTTTATGAACGTGAATTCTTAAAATCTAGATTCTCACATGCATGCATCTTACGCTACACATACATACGCTCACACATAGATGTATATATACCGGTATTATGTCAATCATAATTGAATTGAGTTCAGGAGTTTTTAAAACATTTCAATGGGTGTTTCTGCATTTTTCTCTCGGTTACAATATTTCCTCTATAGAAATGCCCTGTACTAGATGTTAAACCCATCATACGTTTCAGACAGGCAGATAGGTAGATAGACATCAAATATGCAGATAGACAGAGAGAGACAGAGAGAGAAACATATGAAACAGTTTTGCAAGTAAAGTTTTAGCTTGTTTTTTATGTATTGGTTTAGTTGTCTCGACACTCAAAAGTAGGATCCACTAACAAGCGAAACAAAATAATGCACATGCTTTTTTATGTTTTTATACTCGTAAATTCTATTCTTTTGACTTGCGTAACAGTCAAAGAAAAACTAGCATAATATTTCGGAGAAATAAATGTAATATTTTTTCCATTATCAGCTTTTCTGCGACAGGAGTGGTAAGACCATACATTTCCTACCTCCCAGTAACAAACTAAAGATACCAAGAAAATCACACTTGCTATCATATTATGACTTTTGTAACAAGGAATGGCGACAAGAAATAGAAATGCATTTCCCTTCCTAGAAATTGAAAAATAGGTTGGAACAATAATTACTTTACTGATTGAACCAAACGTTGAAGTGAAGATAAATTTTGGAAGCATCCTATTTAAATAACACAATTTTAGCCGAACAAAGTCTACATAAACCCAAAAATAAATCAGATGTTAGCAGCCCATGGATTTGCTTACAAACTGATTCATTTACTATTATGTATTCCGCAATGTTTTAATTTCAGTTTCATCGCCCAAAATTAAACATGGAGTGGAATAATGACTTAAAATATTATTCAATTTTATATTTTAAAACATATTTTTTCCATTTAACGACGTCTCATTTCAAAACGTCGCCAACAGGCCCATTTTTAAAAAACTAAAATGTCTCGAAGACGGTTTCTCTTAGAGTTATGGATTTAGACTCATTCGTTTCGTCATAAAAAATATACAAGAAACAAGCCTTTAATTAATGTATTCCTTAAACATATATAAATATTCTACAAATTTAATCTTGCATTTCATACTTTATATACTTTTACCTCTTAAGTCTGTAGAGTCCACTTTGACAAAAAGAGCTTACAATTTCGTCCCAGTAGCTCAACGGTAGAACGTTAGCTGGCCAGTTTGGAGATCCGTGGTTCGACTTCCGATTGAGGCAGAAAGGTTCTTTACAAATCTGGCCATTGAAATGACAGTAACCAATTTCTTTCGATTAGTTTCACTATCCTTCCCACAGACAGACACACACACATTCTTAAAATGGTAGATTCATATGAAGTGATGATTAAAATACCCAATCTTTCAAACTCAGCACAGAGAGCTGCGTGAAGTTTTAGCAAACGGGATTTTAGTCCTTGATTTTAGACGAACTATGAAACAGAACTTTATAATTACCTTTTTTATACCAATTTAAATTCAAACCATGAATTTTTAACGTTCCTTACTTTAGTATATCTGCAAATGAACACGGTACTACAAAAATGTTATTCAAGTGGTGGATCATCCAAATTCTTTTATTTTAACAGCAACGGAAGAGAATATCTAGAAAATCACCTGATTCAACCAAGAGTTATTTCAGACTCGAATCTCACATCATTTACCAATGCAAAATGCGTACATTTTGGGACTGCCTTATGGCTAAATGCATATTCTCGCAATCCAATTCTTTATAAATATATCCCTCATTTTCAAACTGAGCTTTTCTTTGATGTTACACATGACTTTTCTTGGAAACATTCATGGCCCGTGCAATAAAAATGCTAATGCCCATCTTTGGTATTTATCTTCAATATTTGGAATAAAATGAGACGGAAACTGCACAAACTTAATCTGTAAATAACCAGTTTTATAGTGTTAAAGAGTCGAAAGAGATCCAGCTGAATGCGTAGCTGAACTTCGAGACGTAATTAAGTTTCGTTCAGCGTCGATCTCTGAAACGACTTGCGAAAAGTTCGGAGCGACGGCAGTAACCATTTTCTGGCATTAAAAAAGTTCCTGAATGTGGAATAAATTTATTGTTAATTCTTAGGCATTTTTGATGTATTTTATTTGTAAAATGACTATTGCTTCAAACACCTGTCTAAATGAATCTGCGTTCGTGACTAATAGCATAAAATTGTGATTAAAATTTGACGAGTCCACTTCAACGATAAGAGCTTACAATTTCGTCCCAGTAGTTCAACGGTAGAGCGTCGGCTGGCCAGTTCGGAGATCCAGGGTTCGATTCCCGGTTGGGGCAGCAAGGCTCTTTACATATGTTTTGCCTTTGAACTCGGCTTCATCGAGTCAAATGGTTGTAGAGACCAATACATTGAGTTTATAGTAAAAACCACGCACTGCCTAAAGGTGTGTTTATCCTTCAACATGCCTGTTAAGATGTCGGAGGTCTGAAGACCCCAGACCGTGCGACTCACAGAGTGGGTTTAGAGTAGCTAGCTGCACGGCCGGAAAAGGATACCTCCTGCACTCAGGAGGTACCCAAGGTCTACCATCCCGCCAAACGAACTTTTATTTAGGTCTAAAAATATAACAATGGATGAAAAATAGTGTGATTAAACAGACAGTTTTACATTATATTTGAACTTGACAAGTACGTCCATTTCACAAAAATGGAAAAAGGGTTATTGCGAATATAGATAAAAAGATCATTGAGAAATAAAATTTAGAGTGAGGTATAATAACATAATGAAAAATAGATTAAAATTAAGGAAAATAATAACATTTTAAAAGTAAAATTTAGAAAATATAGAGATATAATTAAAAAATAGATGTCGGAGGTCTGAAAGTGATCCTAGTATGGCTAGTACGGATTCAGTGGACTCTGGAAGATTGAGTTCTGATTTCAAATAAGGAGGATAACGACCACGCAGGATACCAACCTGGGTAAAAATAGTATTACCAGGAGGCTAACCTGAGGCAAAAATAGTAGGATTGAGGCAGTCAGATTGTTGGCTGCCCGTCAATCTGACATTAGAGAATGGAGAATGCAAAGTCCACTTCGACGAAAAGAGTTTGCAATTTCGTCTCAATAGCTCAACTGTAGAGGATCGGCCGGCCAGTTCGGAGATATAGGGTTCGATTCCCGGTTGGGTCAGCAAGGTTCTTTACAAATTATTTACCATAGTCTTAGGCAAAAGGAAACGTTCTTTCTCAGAATAGAGAGATATCACGAGCAAAGTCAGTACAGACAGACGCATTCTTTGCATTTGCTGCTGCGGTTTCTTTATCTCTAACCTGAAAAAGGAACTGGATTTTGTTCCTGAAAGGGATTGATTCTTTTGACTCACTTTTATGCTGTTAACAAAATCTATTCATTGTAAATATAACCGATATCTGTGATTGTAGTAAGTCAGCGTATTATAAATGATTTCTCTCTTTAAAATATAAAAATCATATAAAATAATAATTTAATCATTATTATTTATAGTAATCATTATCAGTATTATTATTTTAAATGTCTGGATGAGGTCTTTATTTTTTATCTGTTTTTTATGCAATTGTCATACAAAGTTATGTAGTATTATACACGCATTGACGTTTCAGAACCATGAAAATGAATAATTTATATCTCTAAAATTATCCAAAATATGTATTTCTCCAAAAATACTTATTTCTTCAAAAATTCATTACTGTGAGTTTAATTTCACAAAATAATATTCATAATTATATTGAATGACACTGAATTTTCACTTTTAATTCAATTTTCGTTTTCATTATTTAATTCGAGTTGTTTTTAGAAGTGACATGGTGAAACAACAATAAAACTACAATATCTCGAGAACGGTTAGTTCTAGAGTAATGGGGTTGATCTTATTCTTTTCATCGTCAAAAATTACGTATGAAACAAACATTTAATTGATATATTTGAGTATACGTAGTCCCTTACTTTAAAAGACGGAAACTCGGCCACGGGGCAGACCATGACTTTACCCTTTTTCAATTGAGACCAATATTTTGACGCTAAGCACCCTACATTGTCAAATAAAGTCAAACAGTTACAGCTTCATTTAAGAGTGTTATTTTCCCTGTCATTAACGGGCTGAAATAATACTACAAATCTATTTCTACCTGTCGATGATAACTCCTAATCAAAATATCAATATATTTCAATGCGACTCTATTCTGGACGATATTCGAGTCTAGTCATATAGAGTGTGACGCGTTTCTTTTATACGAAATTCAAATTTCGGGTCGAGTAAAAACCTAAGATACGTACGTACAGACTTCTAGTTGCGTAGACAGCTGGCGGATAAATAATTCGTTGGTGAGGAGATATATCCCCGGCACAATTTCTGTCTGCCCAAATACATGTCTTTAAAATAAAAATAACACTGAGTCTATGCCTGTCTAAATGAGTCTATGCCTGCTTTAGAATTCTCAACACATTGCACAGAATCATTGACAGTTTGGGTAATAAAAATGCTAATGCATGTTTTCAGTATTCTCTTAAATATTTGGAGTAAAACGACAATGTTTATGAACGCTTTTATCTGAGAACGGCCCATTTTTAGTGTTCCGCGGTTGGGTAAAGTTTCGACTGAATGCATTAGTCAATGGCGTACGGTATACAGTGGAATCTGACGGGTCTGTTCTAATTTGCAAGATTCGTTGAAGATTTAGGGAATGTGTGGAAAGGGTATGAGGAGCTTAATACCTCATCTAATCATAACATGACATTCCCTGTTGTGCCCTTTGACTTTCCCAACCATGCGTGATAATGTAAAAGGAAAGTATTAGAAAGGGGTTTAGAATTAAAATTGGAGTTTCCGATGAATTTATACAGTGCGCGAAAAAAGTATAATGACAAGCGAAAACTCGCCAAATCTAGAAATCTTTTAGACGGAAATGTATGCAAATTTCTTAAGTAGAAATATTGATAAAATTAAGTTATTTTTCATGTAAATTGTTAAATTTTTCAAAAATAAATATGTATACATTTATTTTATAAATTTTAAACCCATATGATCTTGGAAAAAAAGTAAAAGGACAACAGTTTTTTCATCTAAAATTATAGTAAAATTTGCATATTTGAAAGCAGAAAAGGACCATTTAAAATATAAAGACTGGGTTTTTAAATAAAATTCACACTTGCCTTATTTCTTCACGATTTTTGTACGATACCAAAAGGAACTCATCTGTTTGACCTTGAAAAAGGGAAAATTGTTGCTTTTAAAGGATGTGGATTGAGTGGGCATGAAATTTCGAATAAAAATTAAAAGACCTAAAACTGTAGTTTATAATTTTCTAAAAGAACCTGGAATGTATGGAATGAAAAAACGAACTGGAAGACCGAAAATTCTAACTCATTGATAGAAAAGAATGGTTCTAAGAAGAGCTTACGAGAAAAAAGGAACTGCAACTGAAGTTAGAAGAAATTTGGATTTACCATGTTCCACGCAAACAGTTCAAAATATTTTGAATAAACAACCGAATATTTGGCACAGAAAGTTAATGTCATATCTGCCTCTTAAAAAGGAACATAAGGAGCGCAGACAGGAATTAAAAGAAAACCGCATTTCTCTCGGTCCAAAATGGATTGATATAATCCTCTTGGACAAAAAGAAGTTCAATCTTGATGGACTAGATGGTTTTCGCTAATTTTGGTATAATCTGCGCAAAACCAAAGAAGTTTTTTCCAAACGTCAATACGGTGGGGGCACAGTAATGATTTGAGGTACTTTTGCAGCAAACGGAACCACTCCTATAATCTTTATCAACTACAAAATGAACTCTGACAAATATGTTGATATGTTAGGCGAATATTTGTTACCTGAGGCCCCACTAATGACTTCAGGAGACTATATTTTCCTACAGGATAACTCTTCCATACACGTTTCTAAGAGTGCGAAACTCTGGTTTGAAGCTACTTCAGTAAATTTACTTGATTGGCCTGCGAGGAATACCGATCTCAATCCAATAGAAAATTTATGGGGCCTTCTAGCCCGAGAAGTTTATAAAAAAGGGCACAAAATATCAGTGTAACCAGTATCTTGCGCTAGCCATTAAACAAGCTTGGAATAACATTTCCATAGACACTTTAAAAGAACTTTCAGCATCAATGACCTCTCGGCTTATTCAAGTAATTGAAAAAAAAAAGTTGTTTTCTTGATTATTAAGAGAAATGTTAAGTAATTTAGAACATGTTATTATACTTTTTTCTATATTTTCTTTAGTGATAATCTATATAAGGTCAACTTTTGCAAGGTTCATATATGTTGCTTTATGTGTTGTAAATGTTATTGTATAATTTCATATTAGAGGGCAGAAATATCAAAAATTCATTTTGTTAAAGTGAAAATAAAGTATATTTTCATTCAATTATATGTTGTCCTTATACTTTTTTCATGCACTGTACGCTTTGGACCATCTAAACAAGAAAAATCAATCATGCATAAAACATTGATTATGAAAGACTTTCCAACTCAAATGCAATTCTATTTAAACATCTCTAACATGCGATACATTCAGCTGTGATATTTTTTTTTAATTATCACAGAACTACAATAATTTATTTGACTTGAAAACTTCATGAAAAATAACTTTATTCAAATTACGTCATCGAAATATAAATCGTCTGTCTCTCTATGAATATTTTATTCCTATACTTTTATTCTAGACTCCACAGTAAAATCAGTTTGCTTGAAAAAAATCAGCAATTCTTACACAACTCATCTTACAATCACTTGTTTACATTCTGCATCCATTAAAATGAGGCTTCGTTGTAGAAATAATCAAAGTCTGATGATCATTTAAACCCAAAAATATTGTAATTCCGTTGGCGCAGAATATGGATGCACAGAAAATACGAAAAATAAAGCGGTTTTAGGACGGATGCAAACACTCAATATAAATTTAAAAGAACTTTAAAATTACGAATAGGAAAAATAGATGGATGTTCTATTTTATTTTGACGTAGGTCACGTGATCTCTTTATGTAATATGAATATAATTATTATTTCATATTATATAGGTGTCATTAATATTTTAATTTTTATTTAAAAAATTACCAAAATTATTTTCCCGAATTTTGTTTTATACATTTTATGGGATCATTTGAATATTTTCCAAAATTTTTCAAGTAATTTGTCTATTTTAACTTCGCTTAAAAATGTTTGAAAACTGAAGTTCCATAGCTTTCGATATATTTCACTTCTTCAACCCGGGTTCAATCTAAAAGTAATTGGATGATATTATTCATTTCCATTCTTATATGTCCCACAGACCATCTCAACAACATACTAAAATTTCATTTTGATAAAGTCATTTTTACGGCAGTTATAGTGCGAACGGGCAGACAAAATTGTCAAATTCACTTTTCAACTATGTTGGATGCAAAAAGTTAAAAACGAATGAGTCATTCTTTGTGTGACTTTTACCTGTTTAGCTTTTCAGTGAATCCTTCTCTAGCTCAAAGATAAAATGTCATCATGATTGTTTCTTAAGTCTCTTATGCGTGTTTTTCTCTTATTCGAACAAGCATATTTTATACTTTCCCTATTATGCATGGTAATGTACAGAGGAAACTTTGGAATTGTATCGAAAATCGCAACTCGACTTTTCGCAGAATCGATGCTTTTCAAGAACTACTAACCCGAAAAACGATTTGTAGTGTGCAGTCTATATGTGTGTCTATCTGTGCAATGTATTATGTATTCACTTGAACTCAAAACGAGTGGATCCAATTTTATAAAATTGGGGGAATTCGGGTTTTGCATATTATCCTGGTGCTGATTAGATTTTGGTACCATTCGGAAATAAAGAACCTGCACATTTTTTTTGCGAAATTGCCAGCAAAAATCCTTAAAATTGAAAGTCAAAGACTAGACATGGTCAAATGTATAAATTACATATTTATTCCATATGACGATGAAAATCATCAATTTATGACGATGAAAATCATAAACCTAGCAAAATTACGCCATGACTAACCGTTCTCGATATATTTTAGTTTTTGCATTTTTATAACCGGGCCTTTGATAATACGCCCGTCCAGTCGCCCAATGAAATTAAAAATTGAATTAAAACTGCAACTTTAAGAATCATTTCAAATAATTATCCGGGTTATTTTGTACAATAAAACTCAATTTAATGAATTTTAGAAGAACGAAAATAAATTTGAATTTGAGTCTGTAGGGAAAATCATGAGCTGCTCACATTAAATGTTTCGAAATATCCCTTAAAATCGTCAAAATTAGAAATAACACAGTAAGCATTAACAATTTCTATTCTCGACTTCTTATTTTCCAAGCAGTGTCTTCCCCGAGGAAAGAAGAATCTAAATTTAAATAGCAACTGCGCAGATTGCGGACGATAGAGGGAGCTGGCAACCAGGTTTTAAAAAGGCAAGGTGCAAAACACAAGGGAGATGGTAGTAGATGGTAAGTGGAGCGTGACGTGTGTGGATGTAGACGAGGGTAGAAAGGATTGATCATGCACATTCGGATTTATTATTTGTAAATTACGTTAATGGAATTTATGTTGTGATTTCTACAGTTTAAGAATACACTTGTTAAGAATGAACTCAAAAGATACCTGCGTGTTCATTCCGACACCTTTACAATACGGTTAAATGTAAGAATTAAATGATTATCTATAAAACAATGTTTTATGAATAAACAAATAAAACTCTTCTCATCACTCTAGGAGAAATGTTTTTGAGATATTTGAGTATTCGGTTATATAATCAGTTTCGCGGATTTTATCGAGCTTGTACTTTTCTGTAAAGTGTAGAGTCAGTAAGTGAGAACAAAACTGCTTTAAAATGCAAATTCGGTGTCATTTAAGAAAAGTATCCACTTAATGTGTCATTTTGTGCGATAAAACATAAATAAATGTACTTAGTGACATAAAGTAAGGAAAAATTGACTTTGTGTCTTAGGAAGATCATATGCTATTCACGTCTGATTTTTTTTATGTCGATAACATCTAGGGTAGGGTATGTTTGTCTTAAATCGGCTTTTTCGATGCTTTTATCTGCGAACCTAATAAATAAAAATGCAACCACTTTTTGCTTGTTTTGGTAGAAATAAAGTACCATTTGTGAATATAGAAAAATAATTTCAATATTTTAATATTTTGAACATTTTTCCTAAAAGGAAAATGAGAAGTTTTTGTACAAGTAAGTTTTTGCCTCACTTAGCTTACTTTCACTTAAAATATCTTCTATAATATATATATAAATAGTAAGAAAAAATTGTTCAGTAGGAAATTTAGATTCTGAATTAATATTTGTTTTTCTTCTAAAGCTCTTATAGTTACCGAGAAATCGTCTTTTTAATTTAAAGAAAACTGTACATTTTAAATTAAGTTTGTAATGCTTATATTTTAGAAAAAATAAAAGTTCTATGAACTATAAGAAGTAATTTGTGGCTATTTATAAGCTCTATAAGGATATAGGTTATTTTCTCTAAAAGGCTTTTTCATCTTGCTTGTTACAATATATATTTTTTTTTATTTTTCAACCTGTTTTCAACGTTATATTTTAACATGGGTGGTTTAAACTAAAAACTAAACAGTAACAGTGGTCATTTTGGGAAAATTAAATAGAAAATGCAAATTTCTATTTTGACGACAGGTAAATACAGCATGACAGGGGAATGATACTTTATATAGGCAACTTCTTTGTTAGTATTTATATCACTAGAAAAATTAAAAAAATGTTTTGCTTTAATTGCAATCTTATATTTAGAACGCACTTCTTATTTGTTTTATCTTCATAAAAGAAAATCTAGTTTAAATGTAATTCACCTGTTTTAATGTCATTCCCTTGTCTACCAGGAAAACAGGTAAATGACAGGGGAATGACAAATTATGTGATTTTACTTTCTGAGTATATGAGTTTTATTTGCATTTAAGCCTAACTTGATATTTAGTTTGCTACATTAGCTATAAGCACACATTTATGTTAAAAATATTATTTAATTTTTTATTCTGAGAATAATTAAATACAGGTGAATGACAAGGAATAAAAATACTTACCCCAAATAGTTCAGTTTTATAATATTTCCCTGTACAAAATGATAGCTAGAACATAGTCGAAATCTTGAAATGGAGAATATGGACTTTATTGTGTTATCATCTATATACAGAATGATGTGTTAAAATTTAAAGAGAGGTGAATGACAAAAAAGCTAGAGGACAGATATAAAAAATGCATAGTGGATTTTTTTATTACTGTTTGTATTTTACATTGTCTAATGTAGTATAAAGCATCCAATTAAAAGAAAACTAAACAAGAAAGATCAGTCATGCTTAAAGCATTGATTATGAAACACTTTCCAACTTCAATGCAATTTTATTTAAACATCTTTAAAATGCAATACATTCCTTAGTAATATTTTAAAACTTATCAAAACACTACATTAATTTATTATATTTGAAAACTCAAACCTTCATCGAAAAAAATGAACTTCATTCAAATAACGGCATTGAAATATAAATTGCCTGGTTTAAACATCTTTAAAATGCGATACATTCCTTGGTAATATTTTTAAAATTATCATAATGCTACGAAAATTTATTACATTTGAAATCTTCATCGAAAACATCTGACATTCATTCAAATGACGTCATAGAAAAAATAACACGCCTGGCTCTCTCTATAAAAGCTACATTACATTCATAACATTTTCCCATTCATTTCATTCATCACAATACTATAATAATTTATTTTATTTAAAAATTAATACCACGGAGCTACAAGTAATTAAACTCTATGCTTAAAACTTCATTGAAAAAAATTGCCCTTCTTTCTGTAAAATCAATAAATATTTCATTCATATCAGCTATGCAGACTCTATGATCTAAATATTTTTGCGTTAAAGAAATACAGCAATTTTTATGCAACTCATCCTATATATTTTGCTGTTTACATTTTATATAAGTGAACAAGAAAGATCAATCATGCTTAAAGCATTGATTATGAAACACTTTCCAACTTCAATGCAATTTTATTTAAACATGTCTAAAATGCAATACATTCCTCGGAAAATATTTTAAAACTTATCACAGTACTACATTAATTTATTATATTTGAAAACTTAAACTTTCATAGAAAAAAATGAACTTTATTCAAATGACGGCATTGAAATATAAATTGCCTGGTTCAGACATCTCTAAAATGAGATATATTCCTCGGTAATAATTTTAGAATTATCATAATACTACGATAATTTATTATATTTGAAAACTTCATCGAAATCAACTGAAATTCAGTCAAATGACGTCATAGAAAAAATAACACGCTTGGCTCTCTCTATAAAAGCAGCATTTCATTCATAAACAATTTCCCATTCATTTCATTCATCACAATACTATAATAGTTTATTTTATTTAAAATTAAGACAATGGAGTTACAAGTAATTAAACTCTATGCTTAAAACTTCTTTGAAAAAAAATCGTCCCTCTGTTTGTAAAATCAATGAATATTTCAATCATATCAGTTATGCAGACTCCGTGAGCTAAATAATTTTGTGTTAAAGAAATGCAGCAATGCCAATACAACTCATTCTACATAATTTCCTGTTTACATTTTACATAAGTGAAAAATAGGCTTCGTTGTAGAAATATTCAAATTTGGATGAGCATTTAAACTCAAATATATTGTAATTGCGTTGTTTCAGTATGTAGATGCACAGAATTTAAGCAAAAGTAAAATGTTTCTAGGACGGATACAACACTCAATATGACTTAAAAAGAACTTTAAAAATCAGGATTTTGAGACAAGATGGATGCCATATTTTATTTTGAAGTGGGTCACGTGATCCTTTCATACCATGGGCACGTGATCGCTTCATATCAGAGGTGTAATTATGATTTTCGTTTTTATTTAAAAAACTACTAAATATATTTAGCTGAATTTTTTTTATATATTTTATGGAATAATTTGAATATTACCTAAAATTTTCGAAGCAATTTGTGAATTTTAAATCCGCTTAAAAATGTTTGAAAAATTAGGTCCCATACGGTTCAATGTATTTCATTTTTTCCACCCGGGTTCAATCCAAAACTAATTGTGTGATATTATTCATTTATATTCCCATAGGTCCTACAGACCGTCTGAACAACATACTAAAATTTCATTTTGATTAAGTCATTTTTACGGCAGTTATCGTGCTATCGGACAGACAGACAGACAGAATGAACAAAGTTATAAACACTTTTCAACTTTGTTGTAAAGTGTTAAAAATGAAGGCTTCTAAATGAAGTTGTGATTTTGTTATGTGGCTGTTGGGATACACAGTGGAATGCCATTTAATAAAAAAACTAAATTTTTAAATATTAAAAATATTAATTGCTTCTTTTGCTAGTGGGTTACAAATATGAACTACAATATAGTAAAACAGATCAATGGCCAAAATCAGCCCCAAGTTATGCAAATATTTATTAAAACACCTGGAACATGTAAAACTCCCGTTTACAGTAAATGACCCATATATAGTTTGAGTTTGAATTGAACTATAATGATTATAATTTTGATATTTTAATATTTTGATCTGTTAACAGTTTCTAATGAGGAGGAAGGAGAAAGCGGCAACATTTAAAATGTCACGTAGCTCCACGTGTTTACTCCTTGGTGAAATAGGGCACGAGATGTTTTGCTCTTTTTCAAAGAAATTAAAAAATGAAGGGATCTTGGGGATTTGAAAGTTGTAATAATTGATAATGTTTAAAGAGAAGGAACAAAAATATGAAATTATAGTACCTATTTAAGTGTCATCTGGCAACAGACCAGTTTATACATTTACCTGACTAACCAGTTTATACAGTTACTTGATTGACCAGTTTATACATTAACAGACTAGTTTATACATTTAGCTGCATTTTAAATCTCTTTGACGATATTGCATTAGTTTATATGCCGGAAAGCAAGTTCGTAAGAAATTTTAATTTTGACGTGAACCTTATGGTAGGGTGCAAATAAGAATAAAAAAACGGGTAAAACCGGTGCAAAAACACTGAAAGTGCTAGAGAGGAGAAAGCTTTCGAGTAATTTACAGACCTTTGAAAACCCAACAAGGATATATAATTTCATATATATGGAAATTATTGAATATAGAAGGACGTAGAATCAACATCAGGGGAGCGTTTAAACAACTTTAATATCTAATGTGACTAAAAGTGCACGGATAACGTTGGAGGTAAAGTGGATACATACATAGCATACGCACTTACAGAGAGACCCTAAAACGGCCGATTTACATTCTGACATGTCTGTAACGAAAATTCATTGAAAACTCTGATTCAAATCTTTGATCGGATTACAACACCTTTTTTATATGTACCCTTCAGTATTGCATGGAAAGAACAAAAATAATCCAACTGGATTTGAAGAAATATTCCCACGCTGGGACTTCCAGCAACGCAAGAAGAATGTCGTAAGAAATCGTTTGCGGCCCATTCGAAAGACCATTAAAGCGGTAACGTATAGCGGAGAAGTCGAAACAATTTCCTCGAGGGCTGTCGGGTTTTATGACGAAGCCTGAAATGTGAAATCTCCGACTGATTTTGTGCGATTTCGAGTTAGATAGAATTTGAGATACCAAAGAAATAAGTTTATGAATAGAGCGTGATTTTGAGCACAATCAATAACGAACACATTATAAGTCACCATGAAGCCTACATAAAGTTAAGTAAGAGTACGTACGTTTCGGAACTAGGGTCTTAATTTGGAACTAGGGCCTAAATAATAGGATCTAAGTTAAATTTCATGTCACTATCGTTACCCGAGTCTAATTTATTGCCATCTGTAAAAATTTGAAAAGCATAATCATGAATGTTAATGATTAATATTGCTGCTAATGTTGTGACGAGATTTCTTAATCTCTCGACACCTGTGTAAAAATATGTCAAAATCATGAAAATCTATATTATATTTTTATATCTATATTTTTATGCATCCTTTAATATATTCAATCCTGTTATTATATCCCTCTCGACTTATATATATGCAATTTATATTCTACATGTATCTATCAGTTTCAAAGGAATATTCAGCCATTTTAATTCTTTTAACGCGCACTGTGAGAGAGAGAATTATTTTCCGTTATGAGTTCAAGGTCTGCATTCGGGTGATGAAAAGCTTAGTAAGATTTCATATGTACATGTTCTTCGGCAGTTGAAATCGGAAGTAATGTAAAGGTTTCGATTGTTCTATGTATATGCAAGCGGTCCAACGTACTGAAAGTCTAGACTGAGTGTCGGGGCAAGCCTGCGGCTGATGGTGAGAACTTATTTCTCGGCATGTATGTTTTCTCGTTTGGTTCTGAGTCCTATGAGTCTCGGAAGGTTATATAAGCTTGGAACGCAAAGTTCGTCGCGCATTCCCATCCTGAATACTACACGGAGATGTGGTAGTTCAATTTACTTTCGATGCTCGCCCAGAGCTCCGGGATTCGACTCTCACTGCGGAATCCGGGGTTCGCGAGTTGGGAATGTCGCCACCGCCGCCACGGAGAAGAAGAGGTCCGAGGTAGCATTGCCGGACATTGCCGTCAACTCTCATGCCTGAACATCTGTCCGAGAATTCATCTGATACGCCGACTTAGATCTTCTGCAATGCCTTTTCGTCCCTGCCGGACCGGGAACTGAGATGACCTGTACTGTGAGCAATCAATGACGTAATTCTCTCCTATTCACACTATCCTGTGTACGAAGGTAAGCTCCTTTACATGCATTGGCGGAGCCATTAGACTTTCTCCGAAATTCCTTAAGTTCTAACAGATATCTCCAAGAACGGAGAACTATCATATTTACAGATCCTTGTGTTAACTCCTAGAATCAGCAATTCTAAATAGTATTATTATTTGTGATTATAATTCTCTCCTGTGCTCTGCCCTTGTCTGCCTATTACCATACTTTAGACCATACCTTATTTTATTCAATTGTGGTTCTATATGAAATGTGTGTGCCACGTAACGTATTAAATTCTTGGTATTATATTTATCATTTGGTGGCAAATTGTGTTATAATATCCTGCCGGTGTCCAGTGCGTAGATATAATTAAAGAATAGGTGTAACTCCATAATATAACTTATTAATTACATATTTAATAAAGATTGGATTAGTTAATTACTGTGTGTTCATTGAGTTTGGATATTTGTGATTATTTGCAATATTCTGTGTTTTCTATATCCATGCTTTAGCTGAAGAATCATCCACTCAGGGTAAGGGTTTATTATTATTACGCTTTGTATTTGCGGCAGGTCATCTGTAAGTTTTACTTGCAGACGAGAGAAGTTTCGAACCTGGGTTGTAAAAATTGGAGAATGTTAGAATTCTCCGGTCAGCCGTGTCGACGGGAAACCGTTATGACACTAACGAACCATGTTCTGTTTGGCGACTTCTCTTTCATCTGTCTGGAAGGCCAGGCGAATAAAATAAAGTGCATGACGTGAGCCCAGGGTTTTCAGGATTTCCCAGTTAGAAGAAGGGTTGCCAGATTTGGCGATTTATCTCCATTTGGGCGACATTTGGCGACTTCCGTAACGTTCCAGAACTTCTCGATAAAATGATTATTCTTTGAGAAATAGAGATTTTCAAAAGTTTCTATGAAGATATAAAATGAACTCGTCCCTTCGCTGCGCGAAAGCTGACGAATGGACGTGACACGAGCTAGATTGGATTGTGATTTCTGTCAATGTTTTGAGAATAATAACGGCTGTTTTGTGAAATTGCTTTCGCCAGCATTCTGTGAATAATATCACTCATTCTGCGAAATGAGTGAAGCATTTAAAAGATGTTTGATTGTATAGTGTTCCTGTTTATTTTGTGCTTGCGAATAAACGTAAGTTATCCATAAACTTGGACTCGTTCTTGTATCCTGTATGTACACCTTCGATTCTAGAGAATACGTTTCGAAACAATACATTTCTACGAACCTTCATGTAAACTGACAAGTTCGACTATCACGCAGCCAGTTACATATTTCTCCAAAATATAACTCAAACTACGCGAGACTATGATCCCAGACCTCACCCATAATAGGAATATTCAACTTTTATAGAACACACCTTCTCATACTGCCTGGTTTTATGAGTGTGAGTTTTTAAGTTAGTATTTTCGCATTTTAACGATTTGGAGTATGTTGCATTTAAGTTTGTCAGTTCGGAAAATAAGGAAAATTATTTGAAATTCGAAACTGTGGTATCTGATTAGAAACAAGAGTTTATATAAAATAGGAAGTAATATATATATATATATATATATATATATATATATATACGACAAATGCAATAATAAAAAATTCAAGTAATATTAACATCACCATAGAAGGAAGACCACGGCCATAATGCCGATAAGCGGAAAGAACAGCACCGGCCCAAATTCGATGATTAATCAGAATTAAATTCCTCTTCAGGTCTGAGTATGTAATGCTAATTATCTCAAACAAATGCCTGTTTCAGATTGAGCTATAGTACATTACTATAATTGCTCAAACTCAGACTACAGGCATCAAAAGATGAAAAAAATGTAGAAACATTAATATACATAGAGGGTTAGCAAGAAATAGTTTTCCACTTTAGAGAGCTGTAGAATGCGTTCTATTGGTCCAAATGAGATAAAATTTGAAATACAGATAATTCAAATGATGAGCTTGACATTTATTAAATCAAAAATTTTAGTATCAACATTCGCCTATAGATGGCGCTATAACACAAATGGTACATATTTGCATATATTGAAAATGTGAAACATTATTTGCGTTACAGTGCATGCCTAGTAGCATTATTCTTTGGATAAAAAGAAGGCGGATTCTGCACGAGCATTAGCTACTTCTCAGCACATCATGCCAACGTTGCAAGAAAATGCGCTACTGGTGAAATTGTTCTACCAGAACCAGCAGAACTCCGTTGCAGATGTAAAAGAATTTCTTCGTGTGAAGCAGATACTAGTACGAAGAGGTCCAATGTCTCCATGTGCCCTACGCAAGATGATAAAGAAATTTGAAACAACTGGGCAACTTGGCATTCTTTCAGGTAGAGGACGAAAGCCAATCCAGACTTTTAGCGTCGAAAATGTGGCTACCGCGGTCGTTGAAACCAACAGTCATTCGCCGCATGGTAGTGTGAGTGTGTCAGTTGTTTCCCGTGTATTGGATATGCAGTATTCCACTGTACGAAAAATCTTACGGCGTATTTTGAATTTTGATCCCTACAAAATCAACCCTGTGCACCTATTACAAGACGGAGACTCAGAGTTTCGTAAAACTTATGCACTTCAGTTCCTTGCTCGAATGGTGGCCATGGAACGTCAGTTGGCCATGGAACATCCTGTGGACTGACGAAGTCCACTTTTGCCTCAATGGGTAAGTTAACACCCACAATTGTCGAATTTGGGAAAAGGAAAACCCTCACGATATCCAGGAACAACCCTTGCATCCTGAAAAAGTGACAGTATAGTGTAGTTTTACGGCTACCTTTATCATTGGACCGTATTTTTTTTGAAGAGGTAACTGCAACTGGAATCAAAACCTGTTCCCCCACAGGACTACAGTACCGTGATATGCTGAGGGATTTTGTAATCCCACAACTTCAACAGCGTGGATGCCTTTAGGACATCATTTTTATGCTGGATGGCGCATCTCCTCACATTGAGCGTAGTGTAAAGTAATTGCTAACACAGCATTTCACAGCTGAATGGGTGATCAGCCGGCATTTTCCAATAGCATGTCCTCTTCGTTCGCTGGATATCACCCCCCTGCGACTTTTGGTTGTGGGGTTTCCTCAAGGACAATACCTACCGTAAAAGGCCAGATCTGAAGGACAGCAATCGACGTCATCTTCTTGATATTCCGGCAGACTCACTCCGGTCAGCTGTGAAAAATAAATATGGTTCTGCGATTAGAGCACATTGTTGAACATGAAGGGGGACATATTGAGCGGTTTTAATGCTACTTTTTTAATATTATTTAACATTTATAAAGCCTATTAAATGGTGTTATGTGTATTACAGCGCCACCTATCTGCGGATCTTTGTACTAAAATTTTTGATTTAATAAATGTCAAGCGCATCATTTGAATTATCTATATTTCAAATTTTATCTCATTTGGACCAATTTAACGCATTCTAGAGCCCTCTGAAGTGGGAAATTTATTTCTTTATATATATATATATATATATTGTAAGAATTTTAATTACTTGTATATTAATTACCTGTGACTTGTCGTTTATTTAAAGTGGTATGATGAGCATATGCAACAATAACAATAAAAATAAAATATACCCAACGTTGGGCAGAAGAAAAAATCCTTTATAAATAAAACAGGTACTGAATAGGTATTAAATACTCCTCGTTTCCTGTTCCATGTATAATGTAAGCAATTGAAACTGGATCTCATGTTGAGAAAGCCAGGTAATAATATAAACCTGTAACTACACCCACTAGAGAATTTAATATCTACTTTTTTAAATCATATATATATATATATATATATATATATATATATATATATTGTAAGTGTAGAGTTCTGGCTACATCACATTTTTTGCGTTGTTGGAAAAATAGTCCACTTAAAACCAGGGTGCGATAATATTAAAACTCATATTCAGCAACACCTTTACAAAGAGGTGAAAAGACGTAATCTATCAAAGTAGCTTAACCTATATTTCATGTCTCAGGAGGAAAATTTATGAAAAGGACATTTATCTTACGTTGACTTTGAAACATTTTCGAGGTCTTCCATCTTACTAACTTGTAAGTTTGTAGAACATTGTATACGGCACTCTTAATGGGAGGAGATATGAATTTTTACTTTCCCTACATATATAGGGAATGTATCGTGAAGGGGTCGAAAATTCGAATGCGAATTTTTGACAGTAGAGCACGTTTCAAGCATGTTTAAACACCACTCAAACGCTTTTGAGTTAATTCTGGTCTCTATGTGTGCGGGTGTATATGTATCGGTGAGTCTATGGAGACGATGTCTCACGAACAAATGGAGCGATTTGAAAAAAATCTGGTACGATTATTAAATAAGTGAATACTGGAACCGTATAACTTTTAAATCTCATTGAAAAAAATTCAAAAGATTCCACCCCCCCTCTCACATCTTTAAATAAATGTTTGAAATAATAATAATAATAAAAAGAACCGATATTAATGTAAAAAAAAACCATTTTAATCATTAATTATTTAATCATCAAACATTAGAAAACTCATGGCATCCTTTTTACCACTTTCACGAACCATTATTGAGATATAAAACGTTTTCAGATGAATTTGTTAAAAGTGCAACACAAAATTAAAATAAGTAAGAAGCATCCTTGGCGATGCATTTGGTGAAGAAAATGCTGCAAAATCGACTAAAATGTCACCTAATTAGCAAAAATGACGGCAAAACGGATGAAAATTCAATAGTTTGTATTTTCTAAAATCGTTTGATATAGTTTGACTCTGTTACTTAGCAAATGCTAGCCAAATTTCTAATTGTCTAGTTAGATTGGCGCGAAATATAAGTTAATTAGGTACTTCGAAATAGTTTTATGCATTGTCATCCAAAAAAGCGCCCAATGAAAAAGTTCAATTGAACGAGAAAAATAGTGTGCCAAGGATCTTGCTTCATTCATCAGTTTTCATTCATCAATCTTGTTTCAAACTGATCATCAGCGAAATAAGTGTAATCATCAGTGAAATAAATGAAATCATCAGTGAAATAACTGTAATCATATATTGCAGACATCATATATTTATGTTTATGTAGGTAGACATAATAGATGTCGAATATCCCTACTGTGTAGATACAGACGTGAAGAAAACTGTACTGTATAGTATAAGAATTTGTAAAGAGTCCTTCTGCCCCAACCGGAAATCGAACCCTGGATCTCCGAACTGGCCAGCCAGAGCTCTAACATTGAGTTACTGGGACGAAATTGTAAACTCTTATTGTCGAAGTGGGCTCTGTATATTCCCTTTATTTTGAAATATTCCCTTTATAGCTGAATACATTTTAATAACTCTATTTACACGGTTGACAATGGCCCCTAAACTGTTTGCTACACGATGCCTAAGCTTTTCACGCAGACGAACTCTCATCACAAACATCCCGAGTCGAAAGGAATCGGTTGATACATCATAAAGGATACTTTCCTGTTACATACTTTTATAATACGTGCAGAACAGAAAGTAAAAATAGCCTACAGTATAACATAAAATAGGTTTCATTAGTTTAATAAAATTCCAAACCGCTCACGCTTATTTAAATAACTATATCTATGCAACTAACTTGGGAATAAATGTAGGACGTAACATGACAAGTCACAACAAAACATTAAATTTATGACGAATCCTTCGTAGGGTAGTTAGTAGCGTGTGCGCTTCATTTCCGACGGTACTATTAAGTATTTTGCATATCTCTAGAAACAGACTTTCCATTTCTAGAACCGGAAGTGGACATTTTCTATTAACCACTTTTCAAAATTAGATCCAGAATCCATATCAATCATTATCTACGATCTGCATAGCCATTCTTAGGACATAGTGTTGCAAGGAAAATGTAATTTTTACTTTCTCATACTATATATAATATAGTATAGAAAAAGTATTGCTTACTCGAAAATTTTCGAGTTTAAGATTTTGATGATGCCAATATTTGTTTTAAGACCCCTTGAACACGTTTCGACTATTTTTGAAGTCATGTTCGGCTATGTGTATGTCCGTGATTGATCTCTTTTGTATACATTGCGACCGCACATATTAATGGATGTTCACGTAACGTTATATCAGGATTTGGTATTAAAAAAATCTGGAACTAGATAGAATTCTTTTAATTCGAGCAAAAACTTCGAAATTTATTCAAACTTTTATATTATAACGTTGGTATGGCAAAATTTGAACGGTTATATAAATCATCATTCATGAATAACGATATTTTTCAAAGTAAACACATTCTGCAACAGTTTGAGTGCACAAAATAACACTTATAATTATTAATAATGACAGGGAATTGGTACTTTTAATTCAATTTTCTTTCTTATTTGGTAACTGGACTTATTTTCAAAGCTAGTGCAGCGAAAATTAAAAAAAAAATATTTCAAGAACGGCTAATCCTAGTGAAATGGGGTTGATCTTATTTTTTCCATCTTAAAATCTACGTATAAAACAAACATTTAATGGATATATTTGAGCATACGTATAGTTTCTTATTATAAATTTTGATGATCTTTATGGGTCATTTCGTAAAAGCAGGCAGGTTACTATTTTCCGAATCGTACCAAAATCTAATCAGCACCAGGGTAACCCACAAGTAACTTATTTACCAAATTGTGTAAACTTTGATTTATTAGTGCTTCAGCTAGAGTGGATACAGACAACATTTGAGGGCCATTTCGCAACAGAAAGCGGGTTCTTTTATCCCAAATCGTACTCGAAACTAATCAGCACCAGGGTCACACACAAGGGACATACCAAATTTTATGAAATTTGGTCTATTAGTTTTGAGTTACAGTGGCTACATACATTGCACAGACAGACAGACACACACAGACAGACAGACATATACGTCCCGAAACGTGTAGATCCGTTAAAAACTCGAGTTGCGATTTTCGGCATGATTCCAATACTTTCCCTATACATTACCATGTATTGCAGGGAAAGTAAAAAAAATATATATATGTATCGTGTTCACGTTTCAGATCGATAAAGTGCTAAAAATGTACTTTTCCATCAAAACTCTGGAATTCGATTGTGTTTTGAAACATAATATTTTGTATAAAAGTACATATAATAGTAAAGATGATTATCCATTAAGGTCCATACAACACACACACAGACGTCACAGACAAACACACACACAGACGTCACGTTAAAAATTGTTTTTTCGTGTTCTAAAGGTCCCGAAACGTGTAGATCCGTCGAAAACTCGAGTTGCGATCTCCGGTATGATTTCAATACTTTCCCTAGTTATTACCATGTATTGCAGGAAAAGTAATAAAATAGGGTTTTCTGAAAAAAAATTTTAGACAACATCCCTTGTCTTTTAATTGGAACAGAGATATATGTTTGATTTTTGACAGGGTAAGATGCTGCTAGATATACACTAACTGAATTAAGTCGGACATCTGAATGAAATAGGGATATTGGGGCTGAGTTTAACTTTCCCTGCTATACACAGTAATAGATAAAGCACTAGAATAGGATCAAAATTCCAGTCTTCTGTTAATTAACACGTTTGTATCCCACTAGAACACAAATCCCCAATTTTTAATTTATCTGCAATGCATGGTAATATATAGTGAAAGTATTGGAATCATGTCGAAAATCTCAACCAGATTTTTCGAAGGATCGATACGATTTGGGACCTCTAGAATACGAAAAATTTATTTTTAGCGTGCCGTCTGTGTGTCTGTGCAATGTATGTATTCACTCTATCTCAAAAACTAATGAACCAAACTTCATAAAATTTGGTAGGTAAGTCACTTTTGGGCGACCCTGGCGCTCATTAGTTTTGGGTATGATTGGGGATAAAAGACCCAGAATTTTTTTTTTGCAAAATGGCCCCCCAAAATTGTCTGTATCCACTCTAGCTGAAAAGCTAATCTATCAGATTTTACAAAATTTGGTAACTAAGTCACTACTGGATTACCCAGCTGCTGATTAGATTTTGGTACGATTCGAAAAAATAACCTGCCTTTTTGTAAAATGGTCCACAAAAATCGTCAAAATCTAAATTAAACAAGAAAGATCAATCATGCTTAAAGCATTGATTATGAAACACTTTCCAACTTCAATGCAATTTTATTTAAACAGGTCTAAAATACAATACATTCCTCGGTAATATTTTGAAACTTATCACAATACTGCATTAATTTATTATATTTGAAAACTTAAACCTTCATCGAAAAAAATGAACTTCATTCAAATGACGGCATTGAAATATAAATTGCCTGGTTTAAACATCTATAAAATGTGATACATTCCTCGGTAATAGTTTTAGAATTATCATAATACTACGATAATTTATTATATTTGAAAACTTCATCGAAAACAACTGAAATTAATTCAAATGACGTCATAGAAAAGATAACACGCCTGGATCTCTCTATAAAAACAGGATTTCATTCATAACTTTCTCCCATGCATTTCATTCATCACAATACTATAATAATTTATTTTATTTAAACATTTTCTTTAAGACCATGGAGCTACAAAAAATTAAACTCTATGCTTGAAACTTCATCGAAAAAAACCGTCCTTCTCTTTATGAAATCAATTAATATTTCATTCGTATCAGCCATGGACTAAATTATTTTGCGTTAAAAAAATACAGGAATTCTAATACAACTTATTCTATATATTTTGCTGTTTACATTTTACATAGGTGAAAAATAGGCTTAGAAATAATCGTAGAAATAGTTGTAGAAATAATCAAATTTAGATGAGCATTTAAACTCAAATATATTGTCAATGCGTTGTTTCAGTATGTAGATGCACAGAATTTAAGCAAAAATAAAGTAGTTTTAGGACGGATACAACACTCAATATGAATTAAAAAGAACTTAAAAAAATCACGATTTTGAAACAAGATGGATGCCATACATCATTTTGAAGTGGGTCATGTGGTCATGTGATCGTTTCATATCATGGTCACGTGATCGTTTCATATAAGAGGTGTAATTATTATTTTAATTTTTATTTAAAAAACTACTGAATATATTTCGCTGAATTTTTTTTTTATATATTTTATGGAACAAATTGAATATTACCTAAAATTTTTGAAGCAATTTGTGAATTTTAAATCCGCTTAAAAAATGTTTGAAAAATTAGGTCCCATAGGGCTCAATGTATTTCATTTTTTCGACCCGGGTTCAATCCAAAACTAATTGGATAATATTATTCATTTATATTCCCATAGGTTCTACAGACCGTCTGAACAACATACTAAAATTTTATTTTGATTAAGTCATTTTTACGGCAGTTATCGTGCTAAGGGACAGACAGACAGACAGACAAACAGACAGAATGAACAAAGTCATAAGCACTTTTCAACTTTGTTGTAAAGTGTTAAAAACTAAGTATACTCAAATATATCCATTAAATGCTTATTTTATATGCAATTTTTAACGATTAAAAGAATAAGACCAATTTCATTACAGTAGTACTAGAGTCCTCGTGATATTTTAGTTTTTTCGCATTTTCGCAACTTCACCTTTGAAAATAAGTCCAGTTACCAAATGAGAAAGAAAATTGAATTAAAAGTACCAATGCAGTGTCATTTGCAATAATTATGAGTGTTATTTTGCGCAATTAAGATCAAAATATTGAATTATTGAAGAAATAAAAAGAACGTGAATATGAGTCTGCAGGGAAAGTCATGTGCTGCCAACATCAGATTTTTTATTTTATTTTGTTTTCTGAATTACCATCTGTAACCAATGGAAATCAAATTCCATCGTATTTATAGGTGAGGGATGTTCACCCCTCGAACAATAAATCAGATTTTAGGGCCTGAAAAAGACCAGAAAAGAATAAATTTGAACCTCTAGTGGTCGGAACATTTATAAATCGAATGGAACGTTTGCGAAATATTTTCTAGTTCTTTCTCTGTATAAATATCAATGGCGTTTGGAATTTTTTACTGAAAGCAAAGATTCGATAAGGTGTGAAATATACAGGGTGAGTCGGAATTGTTTTTACAAAAGCAGAGGAGTGATAGTGCCCCACCAGACGAGCAATATTTACCATGGAACATAGGGTCGCATTGCACTCAAAGAGGCAGAAAAGAGTAAAATTAGAATACGAACCTGCACGTACACCAGTGTTGGGAAAGCGAATGGACGATACCAAACGTTGTACAAACAGATTTGTTGTACAGCGACAACCTTACAGCAAGTGCTCAAAGTGGTGACCACGCGTGTTCTTGCATCGTTCACACCAGCGAAGGAATGACTGACGCACCCTCTCGAAGATTCCGGGTGTTATGTTAATGTGGTCTGCGTCAACAACGATGTGCGCGACGAGATCTTCCGCCGAGTCCACAGGCGTCTCGTACACTAAAGATTTCATGTGGTCCCAGAAGAAAAAGTCCAGTGGGTTGAGGCTTGGTGAGCGAGGAGGCCACGCCACAGATCCGTCACGTCCGATCCAGCGTGCGGGATATGTGGTATTCAAGAAGTTCCGAACCGTGATAAAAAAGTGTGCTGAGGCTCCATCGTGCATAAACCACATGTCGCTTTGGATGGTGAGCGGAACGGCCTGCAATAAACCGAGCAGCACATGTTCCAAAAAGATACGGTATGTTGCGCCGGACAAACGGTCTGGCAGGATGTACTGGCCGACCAGGTAATCACCAACGATACTTGTCCGGATGTTCACGGTAAATCGGTGCTGGTGTTTACAATGGGTTGTGCAGTGGGGATTACAGGCAGACCACACGTGTTGATTGTGCATGTTGAAAATGCCTTCTCTGCTGAAGATTGCCTCATCGCTAAATAAAATTAATGTAGGCAATCTTGGATCGGTATTCCTCATCCCGAGCATCCACTGCACAAAGGCTGCCCGGCGGGGGTAATCATCTGGGTGCAAAGATTGCACATGTTGCACGTGGTAGGGGTGTATGCATTCCTCGTGTAAAATACGCCGCACCACTTTCTGAGAAACACTCATTTCGTCTGCCACCGCTCGCGTACTGATGGACGGAGCTGCTGCAAATCTCGTCAGGACTCGCTCTTCCAGTTCAGGCGTTCGTGCAATTTGCGAACATCCTGCATTGCTGTTAGCGATGGCGAACGACTCGGTTTCTCGCAGTCGTCGATCGACACTAGCAAAGGTAGGATGACTGAAAATACAACGCGTTGGAAATCGCTGCTCGTACAATCTTCGTGTTGCGCGTCCATTCCCTTTGGCTTCACCGTATGTGAGGTGCATGTCGGTCAATTCCTCGTAGGTGTACTCCGCTATTGCATTCACGCAACGTGTCGGACGATGTTATCACGGGAATAATTTGCAGCGTTGAAGTTGTGCCGGTTTTTAAAGGACAACGTGTGCTCTGATTGGCTATCGCCGCAACCGACCAGGAGCCAATTATTCTGATTCTGCTTCCTGGACATTTGCTTACGGTAACTGCGTTCGTGTCTGGCGTAGGAGATATTACGTAGGCAGGTCGAACACAATCACGTCCGAGACGCTGACTGCGTCATGTTTGACATGCCTCTTTTCTGCCTTTAGGAGTGCAATGCGACCCTATGTTCCACGGTAATTATTGCTCGTCTGGTGGGGTACTATCACCATCTGCTTTTGTAAAAACAATTCCGACTCACCCTGTATAAAGTAAATGACTTGAAGAGTCCAGTTCAGCGATAAGATCTTGCCATTTAGTCCCAGTAGTTCAGAGGTAAATCATTCGTTTTTCAGTTCGGAGATCCAGGGTTCGACTCCTGGTTGGGGTAGCAAGGCTCTATACAATGGCGTCCGAATAAATCAATCCTGTAGGTTAGTGCAAAGATGTCTGAGGTCTGAAAGTGACCCTTGTACGACTAGCACGGATTCAGTGGACTGTGGAAGATGGAGTACCGATTTCAAATTGAGAGGATAACGACCAAGCAGGATACTAACCTGGGTAAAAATAGCCAGCCAAGACGCATGTTTACGGGGTGCCTGTGTCTCAGACACGTAACCCCACATCGAAAATGCAGAATGTCCATTAGTTATAGCAATAGCAATATGATGGTCTAGCTTTGTACTCAACTCCGAAGAGGGTGCTCTGCTGGTGACTTGCTTCATGCATGCTTGAGATGGAGACTCTGTCAAGGAAGGCTGAACCCGTAAGTAGGTATGGAAGGGAAAGGGGGAGGGGCAAGGGCAGGGACCAATCAGAATGATTGGAGCAAGTTACAAGTATATAAATGATATATTAGAAAAATTTACAGGATTATGTTAAATATTAAGGTACTGTATGCAATAAAATTTAAATATATTAGGAAAAACAATTTACATAATAATTTTCATTTGACAATTTACGTTTACTAACAATACTTTCAAGTCGCTCTTGTTGTGAAGAAAAAAGTTTTACACACTACTCTGCAAGATGTTGTGCAGAGTAAACTTGTGCAGTTATGTACAATACAAAACTAAAGTTACTAAGTTAAACCTTGTGAACGTGGACGAGAGAACCGTAAACACGCAACGCGAGTGGCAAATGCTAGCCATGCTATTGGCCTGTGGCAAGGCCCTGAAAGAAGAGTCGAAAAAATGCCAAGTCCTTGAATCGGAGTGGCGCCATCTATCTTCGATCAGCGAGGGTAGTTGAAAAACTAGGAGACACCCGTTTGAGGGACTAGGTAACGACGCTTTTTCCCATTTGGTCTCGTTAGAGTCAAACAGAATGTGTCGAGGCCTACGCTTCCTAAGATAGGAAGGCGCGGTCGGGTCATAGGCCTGATCGACGGGTAAAAATAGTACTATCAGGGGGCTAACCTGAGGCAAAAATAGCAGGAGGTGGTCAGTCAGATTGATAGTTGCCCGCCAATCTGACATTAGAGGGTGGAAAATGCAGAGTCCCCTTCGACGATAAGAGCTTGCAATTTCGTCCCAGGAGCTCAGTGGTAGAGCATCGTCTGGTCAGTTCGGAGATCCAGGGTTCGGCAGCAAGGCTCTTTACAAACTGCAGTATGAAATTTCAATCGACATTTTTTTTAAGTTTTTGATCCACGTAATTCACGTTGTTGAGAAGTTTAGGACATAAATTAAAATCAGGAAAAGTAGAAATAGAATAAAATGATAATAAAATATGGAATCCTTACAATTATACAGAAGAATAATACCCAAACACAGTTAAAAATTGGAGATTCGTATTCTAGGGGGATACAAACGTGTTAATTAACAGAAGACTGAAATTTTAACTCTATTCTGGTATTTTATCTATTACTGTGTATAGCAGGGAAAGTTAAACTCACCTTCCAATACATTCAGATGTCAGATTCATTCAGATGTCAGACTTGATTCATTTAGTGGTATATCTAGCACCATCTTGTCAGAAATCAAACATATCTTTCTGTTCCAGTTAAAAAACAAGGGATGTTGCTTGAAATTTTTTTCAGAAAACCATTTTTTATAAACACTTTACAACATAGTTGAAAAGTGTTTATGACTTTGATCATTCTGTCTGTCTGTTTGTTTGTCCGTTCGCCCGATAACTGCCGTAAAAATGAATTTATCAAAATAAAATTTTAGTATGTTGTTGAAACGATCTGTGGAATATACGGAAATGTAAATGAATAATATCACCCAATTAGTTTTGGATTGAATCCGTGTTGAAATACATTGAACCCTATGGGACCTCATTTTTCAAACATTTTTTAGGCGAAGTTAAAATTCACAAGTTCCTTCTAAAATTTTAGGAAATATTCAAATTATACCATAAAATATATAAAAAACTTTCGTCAAAATAGATTTGGTAGTTTTTTAAATAAAAATTAAAGTAATAATGATACCCATATAATATGAAGAAATAACGTAACCCACTTCAAAATAAAATATGTCATTTCATCTTTTTTCCCAGAGTCAAAATCGTGATTTAAAAAATTATTTTGCATTGATATTTAATGCTGCATCCGTCTTAAAACCGCTTTATTTTTGCGTTTTTTCTGTGCATTTATATTCTGCGACAACGCAATTACAATATTTTGGAGGTTAAATGATCACCAAACTTTGATTATTTCTACAAGGAAGACTGACTTTAATGGATGCAGAATGTAAACAAGTGATTGTAAGATGAGTTGTATGAGACGAATTGCGGAATCACTCAAAATTATTTGACTCTGGAGTCTGGAATAAAAGTGTATGAATAAAATATTTACTTCTTTTCCATAGAGAGCCAGACGGTTTACATTTGAATAAAGTTAATTGAATAAAGTTAATTTGAATGACATCATTTGAATAAAGTTAATTTTTTCGATGAAGTTTTCAAATATAATAAATTCTTGTAGTACTGCGATAATTTATAGCATATCTGCGCTGAATGTATCGCATTTTAGAGATGTTTAAATAAAATTGCATCGCAGTTGGATAGTGTTTCATAATCAATGCTTTATGTATGATTGTTCTTTCTCGGTTATTTTAACGAATTCTATGGTATTTATAGGTGAGGGATGCTCACCCTTCGAACAATAAATCTGATTTCAATTTTATAGGGTCGCTGTAAAAGACCGGGAAAAAATAAATTTTAACTTCTGGCTGTCGGAACATTTATAAATTGAAAGGAACGTTTGTGAAAGACTTTATAGTTCTTTCGCAGTATAAATATCAATGGCGTTTGGAATTTTTTACTGAAAGCAAAAATTCAATAAGGTGTAAACTAAATAACTGTAGTACGAAATTTCAGTCGACATATTTTTACGTTTATGATCCACCTAGTTCACATCTATTAGCGACATAATTAATCAGAAGTAAATATTAAAGCGTTTAAACGATAAACATTATGGTGTATCCACTGGATTCATGGGTGAATTTACAGTAAACAAGATCTAGAGCTAGTAACCATCTAGTTATTTTACAAGGTTACAGAATAACTACCGGGCAGAATGAAACAGTTAATTAAATACCAAACTCATTCTCAAAATTTAATATTATCTTCTCGAGACACTGGCGTATTCAAAATTCCCCTTCAGTCATATCATGTCATCTTAGTCGTATTGAGCGACGACCTGCTTATATGTCCTCTGTGGAAAGAATTCGAAAAATCGAATTCTTAAACAAACTAAAAATATTGAACAGTTTTAAAAAGTCTTCAATTTGGCGACCATTTGCAAAATGTGTCGCCAAGGTGAAGTGACCTGGACTTCAAATAAAACTATGGTTGCGTGAAAATGTTTTTAATAAGAGGGTAGTCATTATGTTGTAAAGAACTTTTGGACGTTCGTAACAATGCCGCATCTTCGCTTCAGAATTAACACAACTCAATTCAATTTGCCAGAAAGTAAAATAAACCAATTTGTGTTCTAAATTGCGAAATTCTGTACATAAATTAAAATACTAGAGCATTTATGAAGAGCAATTGAAACATAGATCTCTTAGATACACACAAAGTCAAAATTACGAGGGATCAGAGAGGGACTAGGCACATTCTAATGACAGTCGTTTTTTAAGTTTTATCACATATTTTAAAACTCCAGCATTTTATATTTCCATTTCTTTCATGAGTGTGCAACTCATTGTTTCTACATATTTCTTCAGAACTTGATATGTATACACACATTATAAGGTGGATAATATTATACGAAAACACACTTCGTCCTTCTTCATTTAACAGGGCGGTTATCTTTTCGGACTTTGGTTTGGCTCTCTAGGTACTTTCCGGCAACCTAGGAAACAATGGTACCCAGATTCAAGAGATTAGGGCCCTTTTAAAAGACCTACCGCACTTTACAGTGTGTGCCTGCACATTGCGGAGTACCTACAAATGAAAAAGAGGACTTTTTGGCCAAAAAGGATGCTATGGTGGAGCAGAGATTCTCAAAGCCTATCACTTTTCATTCAGCACAACTGTACATTAAAATATTACACAAAAAAGAAATTTCACACGCTGCCACAACTGCCGCCGTGTTCATGCGGAGTACGATCACGTTAAGCATGGGGGTCCGTAAGTCCTTCCGAGAGGTTGGTGGTAGGGGAAGGAGGGTACGGTCTCTGTGGATGCCTCCCCCACTGGGTTCCGGTCTAAATTGGGTGGCACTTCCCGGCCGTCCAAACAGTTACCTTACACCTTTCTGGTACGGTCGGGGTCTCAACAACAAAAAAGAAATTGAGGCAAAATCTCCGGAGGCATCTAATGGAAAGTCATGGAGCGTCCTCAGCAAGAACATTTCAGTCCTTCCAGAGACTCCTCGACGAGAAGCAATTGCCAGGTTCAGACTTCTGACGGGTCATGACTGTCTCTGGGTTCATCTCCATCGAATTGGACTCGCTGCCTCCCCGGATTGTATTTTATGTGACCTAGGTCAGCCTATGTCTGGAAAACATTTGGACGAGTGCTATGCACTAGTGACTTTTAATTAAGTCATTGAGAAATACTGGAGAGCTCGCTGTCTAATGGCCTGGCGGCCAAACGACCGGCATTTGCAAACAACATATAATACGAAAAGAAACTAGTACGAAGTGGCAAGTAAAACTGTAAATGGGTTGCTAAATGCATATGTCTGAAGACATCGCCACTGGGTGCATTTCGATCACATTTGTCGAAAAGCAAAGGCTCGATTAATTTTACTGTCAATTTCTTTAGTTTTTGGCGAAAGTATTACAAAGTCAGCTTTGCACATTTTTAATGGTTGATGGATTAGTTTGGATGGTTGATGATGACTAGAATGGTTGATAGATTTACATAACTCGACAACTCACTAGTGACAATTGTTGAGTTGGGCCACTTCTTAAGCGGGAGTGGACTGCGATATGTTTTTGTGCTTGTTTATAACTTTTATTTGTAGTCAAGTACGCTTATAAAGATCTCGCATATGACGAATTTCCTTTTGTTAGAGATTTATATTGTCCACTGAAAACGTAAATAGGCGATTTTCACTTTTCTGAAGTTAATTAAAGAAATTGATTACAAATGTAAAATTCTAGTTATGACTTGAAGGAGGGTTGGGATCATTTAGCATGGGTACTTTTGATCTAGTTCAGTATAGAGGTTTCCAAGCATGGAATGAAATGTTTTACGATCAATTTCTCATGCAATTGCAATCTCAAATACACTCTTAGGTCTTCATTATTCATTAATCATGCATTTAAAGAAAGATAATGAGAATAAAATGGATGATAAATTAAAATAATAATGCTTTGCAAACCATTCGACCATTGAGTGAAAAGATAATTTTTTATTGGATTTGAAACCGGAAAAGGAAACGATTCCTTAAAAGTTTTGGGTTTTAGGACAAAAGAGGATTCCCAACTTTCTTCCATTCTTTAACCGAAAGAAATCCAACTAATCATTTAAAACGCGTTTTCACACAGAAATTATTTAGATATCCTTCATCAAATATTTCCTTTTCTAATGGACTATTGAAACAATTGCTTTTGAACTGGGAGTTAAAAATAAATGCTCGAGATTAATTTCTATTTAAAACTCAACTATATATAGGCTGGATTTTAATCCATTTGATTCCTATCATGTTCCATTTACTGTTCAGGTGTACATGTATTTGCAGAGCCCGCTTAAGAGCTTATAATTTCGTCCCAGTCGCTCAACGGTAGAGCGCCGGCTTCCCAGTTCGGAGATCCAGTGTTTGATTCCCGGCTTTACATATTATAACGAGTATTACAGTGAGAAAGACGTTTATTTTTTGATGAGTTCCCGTTAATAAGCTATTCTCTAAAATATTTCTTGAATTATTTCTTTAAACATATTATATAGTTTATTTTTTTTCTAGTTGAAAACATCTGAGTAACGCCTATGAATAGGATTCATTTGCCGTATTATACGTGTTAATATATTTTAAACCAATTTACATTCATAGTGTAGTAAGAACTTTTATATTTTGCTGCGTAGGCATGCTGTCACTATTGCTTGTGAATTATAAATTTTCCTTATAGGAAATAATGCAACGGAGACAGTGAATTTTGATTAAATCTATCATTACATTTTGATTTTAATAACTCTATTACGAGTCAATAGAATTGCAACTCAACAATAGTGTTGCGGCTGCTACGTCATTTTTTAGAAAGTTGAGTCGTCGTCGTATGACCCGATAATGTGCTACCTACCAGGCCTCGGATATTTTGAGCAATAAAGAGCACTTTCCTGTATTTTGACTGTAACTTTGTTTCAGCGGTTTTGATATCTATTTTCTAAGAATAGACTAATGTGGGTAGTTTCTTCAAAGACTTTTGTGTTTATTTGTTTTGCTATGTGTTTTTAAATGCTCTGAGTTATAGGAGTATGAACTTTAAAAGCTGATATCGTTGGAAAATTACATACTTTTTTACAGATGGTCTGCGCTTCAAACCGGCTAGGTGCAGGTTCTTGCTGACAATGCTGTTCTTTAATGCAAAAAATTCAAACCAAATCAAATTGAAGAAAATGCTTTGTAGATATAAATGAAAGATATATATATATATATATATATATATATATATATATATATATATATATATATATATATATATATATATATATATATATATATATATTCTCTCACAATCTCTCTCTATTGATAAATATTCCATTTCAAAATTAGATAATGATTGTATTTGCAAGGTAAACGAATATCCTTACTATATAAATCCACACTTGGGCCACATCGTTACAGGAGACATAGCAATAGTTAAAGACGAAACGTTAAGAACCATTATGTCATTTGGTACAACATTCAGGTTACCATCCTGTTATAACTGTTTTAAAGCTTTAAAGTCAATCAATCTTAATAAATATATTTATAAATTAGATTCTAAATACGCTCTGTCTTTAGAGGCATTTAATATGTGGAAATTCACTTTATTAAAATTTATTAAAAATACTATTTGTGGTATTAAATTGACTAGATCTTTATGTAATATTGATAATTTAAAACATTCCATTAATGATTTACAAAGATTTGTTATTACTTATGTTGATAAAGCTTCTAATAATTATGCTATTATCTGTAAAAAATTCTATATACAATGTTTGTTAGATTATTTAAACATAAATAACAATTGTCTATTTAAACTTGATTCCCACTCCATTAATAGTATTAAACTGAAAATTATCAATATGTATAGTGATTTAAATATTAATTATAAATTTCTTAAATTTCCATATATAGTGCTAACACCTAAATTTTATAAATATTCTATTAAATTTAGAACAGTAACGAGTGGCCATAATACTTCTCTGCTCCTGCGAGTAAATTCTAAATTATTTAAATGTAATAAATGATAGTTTACGTTTTTCTAGCAATATCTACCTTATTCTAAACAATAGTAAAGAGTTAAAGAATAAATTAACATCACTTGATAAACTAATTGGATTTCAAACTTTTGATTTTAAAGATCTTTTTAATAATATTAAGATCTCTGATCTTCATGTAGTAATTTAGCTCTATTCAATGCGTATACTACTTATCATACTACTTATACTATATTTACCAATTTTCATAAACTTCTTCACTTTGTTCTTTTCAATAATTATGTATTTTAAGGCAATAAATTATACTTACAAGTCTCAGGGGTTCCACAAGGTGGCTGTAGTAGCAGTATATTAGCTAAGTTATACTATTAGCATTATGAAAATTCTTTTACTTCAACAGATTATAAAATTTACATATACTATGTTGATGATCTGATTTGTTTGGTCTTTACAAACAACTGTGTCATAGATATAGATTTCTATCCGGATAATTTGAAACTTATTCCTAATAAAGCCACTATTAGTAATAACATTAACTTTGAATCTTATTATTGAACCTACTAATAGGATAGTTACTACTTTATATGATAAAGAATACTATTTTAACTTTAACATCAATAAAATATTACCTTTTAATTCCTGTAACTCGATTCAATTGTTTAGAAATATTATACTTAATCAGCTTTTTAGAATTTATAGATTATCTGATAAAAATGTCATGCTATGCATATTAATAAACTTAAAATTACTAGCAAATTATATAAATATCCAGCTAGCCTGACATCCACTTTCTCTAGAATAAGCATTACCATGTATTTACATGTTCTTACTGTTGAATATCACATTCTATCGTCTTTTCGCATTACTGTTATTGCTTTCTCACGTTTAGCAACAGCAGTTCTCAACTTTTTGTTTTTTGAGATTGGCAACATTGGTCTCTTTATTCAAGGCTCCAATGGACCAGACGTATGCAGTGTATTTTCTAGTATTCTTGTTTCCTATCATTTTTCAATCTTTATGCATGTTGTGCAAGTTATCAAAGTTTATAGATATAATCTATCACTGATATCAGAAACATGCATTTTGCGTTCATTTTTATAAAATACTTGGATTGATAAAGAGTTTTATCGAAATTAATAATTCATTAGTAGGCCTGTGCATGTGTAACGCATTAATGCTTGGATTTTATTTGATATTATTTTATCGATTACTTTCAATTGATGCTTTTTGTTTGTCTTCAGCTTGATGACTAGAGGTTTGCATTTTTATTTTCCACTTGATTGATGATTCTCTGTTTGATACTTTTATTTGAAAGGCATTTTGTAATGTTGGGGTTGAGTTGAAACTTCTCTCTATTCTTTCATTGGATTTTTAAACTTATATATATATATATATATATATATATATATATATATATATATATATATATATATATATAGGGTGATTGTACAAACCAAACCAAGCATTTTTCGTCGTAGTTTACAGGGTCGGAAATGAAACGTAAGGGCGTTACAAATCACTTACTCGTTGGGAAGTTGTCGCTCCGCAAACTTAAAGCGTCACTCTCGTTCTCTCGTTGAAGAAAAAAACCACGTATGCAAATTTCATCTGGGGAAGAAGAACCTTTATACAAATTTTTGTAACACTGAATGTACGGCTTTATCAGTTTGCAGCAGTTATTCGGATCTCCAACTTTTGAGACGATGGAGGAATTCACAAATAGGGTTAAAGCCGATGTACATTTCATCGATACAGCTGCAAATGTGAATGGGAATGGCAGAAAGGCACAACGACTGTACTGAGAACGTTTCCGCCACAGGTGGTTGCCCAATCGTAAAACCTTCGAAGGCTTGTATCGGTAGATTGGGGCGAGGTGGTCACTTTAGCTTGGCCCCCGCGATCGCTCAATCTGTAGTGTCATGACTTACTTTTGTAGGGATATCTCAAGAGTCTCGTCTATGATACTACCCTTGAATCTGAAGAGGAACTCGTAGCTAGAATTTCGGCCACTGTTGCCGAAGTGCACGACATGCCTGGTGTGTTCGAGAGAGTTCTCCAATCCCTCCACCGCCTCCGTGAGACGTGCATTCAGATTGGAGGTCGCACTTTTGAGCCATTACTGTAATTATTGTTTATTAAATGTTATTTTATAATTTCTAAATCATTCTTGTGTGTTTGACGCATTAAATCGGTTTCACCATAGAGCTCCCTCTGGCGCCTTTACGTTTCATTTCCAAACGGGCAATCTATGAAGAAAAATGCTTGATTTGGTGTGTACTGCCACCTCGTAAAATTTGACTCACATTTTTTTAATCATTTTGTAATATATATATATATATATATATATATATATATATATATATATATATATATATATATATATATACAGGGTTTCCATGGTTTTTCGCTATCCAACACACGGGATCTTTATTTAACTTTGTGTATCTCATAGACGATACCCTAAATGAGAGCTTTTGCCGCCAAAACTTGGGTAGGTAATGTGGTTTAAGTCATGACATTTACCTTTAAACATGTCCAGCGAATATGCCACTTAGAAGCATGGAATTTGTTTTGGTGAACTCCTTAGCAACAGGACTTCAATTTAAAAAAAAATTCAATGGTAGAACCCGGGGACCGTATACAAATTTCGATGTTGTATTTTCATAACTATACGGCCCCTTGTCGAATCCATGACATATTGACCATCTATGCATCATATGCATACTTTTTCTAATTGGAAGCATGGGTCTATAATCAACCATTTCAAAGTTGCTGAGTTCTATAAAGACTTTACTTCACACCCTGTATATTATATATATATATATATATATATATATATATATATATATATATATATATATATATATATATATTAAATTGCACACAATATATTTATAATGTGTTTCTGTAATACTTCTTTAAATTCTATTGTAAAAATATTTGCATCATTTTGAAATCGAACGATCCATTTCATAATTATACATATATTATCTACATATATGTCTGCATCATGTCTACATGTTCTCTACACAGTGGTCGTGTATATATATATGCACTTGAAATTCAAACAACAAATAGACGAAATTTAACTATTTGCCATTATGCGAATGGAATGTTTTTCAATAGTGTTATAATACATACTAACACTAAGTATATGTTTATTATTCTGTTTAAATCCGCGAGAAGGATTAAGAAAATGGAAAATTCCTTGTAACACACGATATTCTTTCACACTGTTTCATTCATCCAATATCTCATTCCCAGTGTTAATACTTTCTATGCAGAAAAAGTACTGTAAATGAGATATGATGTTAAGGCGAGGTATAGAGAGCTTGTTGACAAATCTGGTAATCTTAATGATACATTTTGTGAAATATCCGCAACTTGGCGACTTTTTGTGAGTTTTTAGAAGTTGAAGAACTTGAAAGAGAAAGTAGGATAAAGAATGTCCCGAATAATGTTCTTTTTTCAGGGATTTTTCATAGAGGGTATATAAAGATGATAATTGTTCAGAGACGGAAATACGTTGCCTAGACGGAAATACTCTGAATTATGAATGCATCCATATTTTGAGAATAAGTTTTATTATTTGTGTATGTGTTGTTTTTAATTGCTATTTGACAGTACCTCGACAGTTAGTTATATCTTGCTTCGAATTATGTTTATTGCTGCAGACCCACATTTGTATTTTTAGAATACACTAGATGACACATCTTAACAATGCGAATTACGCGTGTTTACAAAATCTCTGATAAGACGAAATTAACAATCTCTGTGTCACGTGAGAGATTGATACAACTTGCACGATCCATAACTGCAAATGGCCAGATAGGGCAGTTGCATGTCATGCTACCGAAATCCCCCTGTTTCTCCATACCTATCTGCTGAGCTAATGAAGTGTTTGAGAAAGGTCTGGATCGATGGCTTGTTTCATGTTTGCAGAGAAACGGAGATTGATTTGGGGGATTTAGGGTGTATGCCTGGGTGAAAATGAATGGTGCGTGAAAGTGGTAACACTTATAATAGGCAATATGCGTTGACTAATTTATATCCTATTCATAAACGCTACTTTCTAGAATTTACGTACAAAATGCAATAATTTTATTGTTATTTTTACTCGTATAATGTTATTTATATTAATAAAATATGTATGTACTTCTGATGGTTTGTTTCTGTAGCGTAAAATGTAAGCTATGTTGCAATGAAATTTGGCGTAGACTGTCCTCGGCTTTATAAAGAAAACACCTCGTTGAGATTTTTTTTAAATTAAAATTAGTTTTTTACTTATATGTTAAAACGTACTTTGAGTGATTTTTGCACAAATCGGTTCCTTAGCAATCAAAAGTAAATATTTTCGGTTTCTTAGCAATCGAAAGTAAATATTATCGGTTCCTGAGCAATCTAAAATAAATATTATCGGTTCCTTAGCAATCGAAAATGAATATTATCAGTTCCTTAGCAATCGAAAATAAGTATTATCGCTGTGTTTTCATCGTAACACCACCGGAAAGACGGAAGAATTAGTCTTTCAAAAAAGCTTTCAATAGGGTCCATACTATATGATCATTTTTTAAAATATGCTTTTCGGGCTTTTAAGAAATTGGATGAATGCAATTAATCCCTAGAATTATTATCTACAATACGGGCAGTATAAACTTGGCCATGTCAGATTCGTGCAGCTTCAGATGAGTTGTAAAAATTGAAGTTTACTGCTTGGTATGATTGCCAACATCCATCACTATACAGGACTGTAGAGGGAGGTATTTTGCGCAATTGCAGTTACCGTCTGCTTCATCTTTAAGGGCGCTAAAAAAGCCCCAAATCGGTCACCAGATACAGCCAATAGAACGGGAATGCGATTTCTCGCTTTGAAAATGCTCTGTGTAGGCTAATTCGGTTACTATAGAGTTGACCATTACAGTCTTCATTAGCCTGAATGATCTCAATATTAAAATTTTAAGTCGGTTATCCGCACGAATCTTCTTTGTTCACCACATAATTTCATTAAATTGTGATTCGTAACAAGTTATCCCGATAGCGAAATGTTTGGCGACAAAATATATAAATATTTTTAAAATCTTTTCACGCTATGACTGCTGAGAGAAGGAATCCGAAAAATAAATATTTCGTTAGATAACAAAATATAAAGATGAAATAGATTATCTAAAGGTTGAAAATATACCTTTATCAACATGAATAGGCTGCTGTTTAGCAAAAAATATATTTTTTGATATTTTCCGTCATGAATAGATCGAGCTAGATCCACGAGAATGCAGCAAATAAATGTGTTGCATAATATTGTATATGGAAAATGAACGTATTTAGACGTTTTTTAAATTTATGTCATTTTGTTTAATAAATGTATTAGGAAAACTTGCAAAATATCTAGAACGATTCTAAACTTTGGTCCTGACGCCGGAATTTTCATGGAAAATTCCGGCCACAGGACTAAAATAATCAGTTGAGCTGTTTTCTGTCTACTTTAGGTTAAATGTTTGCGTGAAATTGTTTTCACCAGCAGAAGAGACCAGCAAAACATTTAGATTCAAAATCGATTTATTCTCAGGAAAGAACCACTGCCATCAATACACTATTGCTATCTCATATATTGCTCTCATGCATCTAATATACTCATATTTTGAGATCTTAAGAAACGACGATAGCTTCGACAAACTTTGTACGTTTATTCCGAATTCATCTAAATTTGAGAATTTGACAAACCCACCCATATTGCCATGAATCTAGAAAATGCCTAAAATATCTGATGAAGGATTGTCTCCTTCTTCTTAAAAACACACGCCAGGATTTCTTCAGAAAAGAATATTTAGAATAGCTGGCTGTGTTTCTTTCAGGACTTTTTAGTCAGGGATGTATGAAATATTAGGGGGGAAAATGTTCTCTATTTGCTCTATATAAATATATCTAAATTCTGTAACATAAATAGATACTAGGTTAACCTAAAATATCTCCGGAGGGCTAATAATCATTTCCGGGGGGCTTCGCCCTCTTTCTGGATGTATGCTTGAAAGAAACACTGATCGCTGTCCTAATATCTTCCTTACATGACCGGTTTTCAAACAAGCGCATTAAAATTAAGATAAAATAGACATAAAACATAGAACAAGAAGAGTTTGATGATAGTTTTGAAACTTATACAAACATAAAGAAAAAGATCAACTAACAATGCAAATTAGTGTGCTATCGGATTTTTTAACACTTTAAAACAGAGTTGAAAAGTGTTTATGACTTTGTTCATTCTGTCTGCCTGTTAGCACGATAACTGCCTTAAAAATGACTTATTCAGAATTAAATTTTAGTATGTTGTTCAGACGGTCTGTAGAACCTACGAGAATATAAATGAATAATATCACCCAATTAGTTTTGGATTGAACCCGGGTTGAAAAAATGAAATACATTGAGCCCTATGGGACCTAATTTTTCAAACATTTTTAAGCGGATTTAATATTCACAAATTGCTTCGACAATTTTAAGAAATATTCAAATTGTTTCATAAAATATATAAAAAAAATTCAGCGAAATATATTCAGTAGTTTTTTAAATAAAAATTAAAATAATAATAACACCTCTTATATGAAGCGATCCCGTGACCATGATATGAAAAGATCACGTGACCTACTTCAAAATGATATATGGCATCCATCTTATCTCAAAATCGTGATTTTTATTCTTTTTAATTCATATTGAGTGTTGTACTCGTCCTAAAACCACTTTAATTTTGCTTAAATTCTGTGCATCTACATACTGAAACAAAGCAATTACAATATATTTGAGTTTAAATGCTCATCCAAATTTGATTATTTCTACAACGAAACCTATTTTTCACTTATGTAAAATGTAAACAGCAAAATATGTAGAATGAGTTGTATTAGAATTGCTGTATTTCTTTAACACAAAATCATTTAGTCCATGGAGTCTGCATAGCTGATATGAATGAAATATTCATTGATTTTACAAAGAGAAGGACGATTTTTTTCGATGAAGTTTTAAGCATAGAGTTGAATTACTTGAAGCTCCATGATCTTAATTTTTAAATAAAATAAATTATTATAGTATTGTGATGAATGACATGAATGGGAAATTATTTATGAATGAAATGCTGCTTTTATAGAGAGAGCCAGGCGTGTTATTTTTTCTATGACGTCATTTGAATGAATTTCAGTTGTTTTCTATGAAGTTTTCAAATATAATAAATTATCGTAGTATTATGATAATTCTAAAATTATTACCGAGGAATGTATCACATTTTAGAGATGTTTAAACCAGGTAATTTCTATTTCAATCCCGTTCAATCAAGTTCATTTCTTTCGATGAAGGTTTAAGTTTTCAAATATAATAAATTAATGTAGTATTGTGATAAGTTTTAAAATATTACGGAGGAATGTATTGCATTTTAGATATGTTTAAATAAAATTACATTGAAGTTGGAAAGAGTTTCATAATCAATGCTTTAAGCATGATTGATCTTTCTTGTTATTTCTTTACTTTGTGTCCTATTCAAGACTTCCCATGATGCGATTCCAATTCAGTATGCGACACCTTTCCAACTTCTCTCAATCGATCGCTTTACTATGCTAACTATATGAGAATCATTATTTTATAACTATTCAATCTTTAAAAGAAAATATTTACATTTCAGTCCGAAAATACAAAACTGTCATTTTTCAAATCACATCGTCAGCTATTTATTTCCTGGTTTGGTTGAAGAATAATAACGCACAACTCGATCTCTTTGCCAATTCCAAAGTTAACGTAATATTGAGTTAAGGATTTAAAGTCGGTGTTCCTTTCATAACAAGTCCCATCCGCGCCACTTCTTCTCCATAGGTACAACATGATACATTGCACATTTTACCATTGATTCCTTTCAAGCTGGAACGGCTTGATTGTGTTAAATTATGCTGACAAAGGCTAGAACTGTGAAGGGACCCAGGGGATTGGTTTCGATTTATTCACAGAAACAGCAGAAACTTTCTTTACTGGAGGAACGAATAAATAGAATTAACGACATTTTAGTCGGAATTCAATATCAAACTCTGGTACCTAGCTTTGGCGTTAAATTCTGACAATTACGATTACATCGATTAGAATAGGATGGAGTCATTAATGAATTGATACATTGGAAGTTTGATAGAGAATAGAATAATAGTAATTGTCCATATGGAATTTAAAATAACATAAACTGTCTAAATAGATTCTCGGAATATTGAAGGCCTTTTCATTTCAATCAGGTTTATTTATACGTTTTTTTTTTATTTGTGGAACTTCGAATCTTTTAAACTGATGACTGTGCCGAATGATCGATGATACCTTATTTGTGTTTCAAAATTATGGTCAAGTAGTCGAATTGATTCATTCGACTAAAATTCCAATAAAATTGCTATTTACATTTCGAGTCTAATTAAGTTCTATTATAATTTGAAGGTTCCATCCTGTGCACAGTTAGCAAAAACGAATGTTATGTTTGACCTTGAAAACTACTTTGATAGCTATCGGGCGCATATTTAGTAGCGCTGGATTTATAGTAACTGAATTTAGAACCAGTATATAACCATAAAGTACAGATTTTCTTGGTTGTATACGAGACAGGTTAGAGGAAAATATAAACCTAAGATTTGTAACATCAAAATAAAATATATATGTCAGTTTATTTTATCTTTCATTAATTTGCAAATACCTGTTTGATTAATAAAATTTTGTTTCCTTAAATGTTTCGCAAAATGTGGATTTAAAATGCCAATTGATTTTTAAAGGCAATATTTCACTTTTATATAAAAATATTTCACTTTTTCACTTTATATTGCTTCCGAATTCAGGCAGCATCGGGCGCGGTTAGTACTTGGGTGGGTGAACACCGGACAACACCGCGTGCTGTTGGCACATTTCGGACGCGGTAGCTCGGTGATTTGCGCGCTGGATTTGCACTCTGCCACAACTGCCGCCGTGTTCATGCGGAGTACGATCACGTTAAACATGTGGATCCGTACGTCCTTCAGAGAGGTTGGTGGAAGGGGAAGGAGGGTACGGTCCCTGTGGATGCCTCCCCCACTGGATTCCGGTCTAAATTGGGTGACACTTCCCGGCCGTCCAAACAGTTACCTTAAACCTTTCTGGTAGGTCGGACGGTCTGGATCTCAACTTTATATTACTTGTAGTTTAGTAAATTTTACGAAAATATATATAGATGCATTTATTTAAAAAACTTTAGTTAGTATTTTAAAATGACCGAAAAGAAATTCGATTAATCGATTGAGATTTTTCGATTAATTAGTTAAAATTTTAAAGTGATTAAAGAGTATTGATTATTCATGAAATATTGTGTGATAGAATGAATGTATGCTAAAAATATGGAAAACTAATATCTTGGCAAACTATATATTGTTATGAATATGCAAAATTTCCACTGTGTACAATAATATATTTAAATAATACATAGCTGATCTTTGCTCCTATTCAAAGAAAAAACACCTTTACAGACTCCCATTCTTATTACGTGAATTCACGGTTGCCATGTTGCGGTACACATTTACATTATGCAAACAATATTACTATATTTGGCCAAGAAACAAGAAGTTGATAATAAGCAAATGCAAAATGTACAATTAAAATGAAAACAAGCTTAATGGCTTTGCCGATTCATCATTCATCTGAGGTTTCATTCTGTTAAAAGTCCAGCAGTTGGTCAGCGAGATACTTAGTGGATGATTTCCATGCGGATCAATACCGGCGAAGTGGAACCAATGGCTAACTTGTATAAGTAGTGAACAGAAACTTTACCTCTGAAAACACTTGCACACAAACACACTTTGGGCATTAACGTAAACGTGAGACAACAGTCGAGTTTGAAATCACCCTATCCTTATCGAACGCCTGCGACTATAGCGACAATTGGGAACAAATTTTTCTCCAAAAGTATCCACTACTGAAGCTGTGCTATTATAACACTTTGGGCAAGGTTTGGCAGACTTCGACAATAAGAGATTGCAATTTTGTCCCAGTAGTTTAATGGTAGAGCATTGGCTGGACAGTTCGAAGATCCAGGGTTCGATTCGTGGTTAGGGCAGCAAGGTTCTTTACAAGGTATCCCGACTGTATTCATAGCATGTCGCCGTGCATAGTTAAGACATCGTCGTCAGATGTAGAAACTCCTTTCAAAGCAGAGCCGGAACGCTATCAGACAATCCCGAGGTTTATCCTACTAAAGCCATAATTCGTGGCCCAGAACCGGCCTCCTAAAGGAAACTCAACGTAGCTAAACCAACTGCCATTGGAGCTAGAATGAAGCCCACAAAGAGCCTATGAAACTATAGACGAAGACAAGTTCTCACTAAAAACTTGCAACTCTCAACTCTATACTGCCAACACGCGAAAGCAACATTGTAAAACAATCACATACTTAAAAATCTGATGTGGGCAGCATATGACTTTTTCTGCAGTCTCATATTCACCTTTTCTTTATTTCTTCAATAATTCATTAAATTGAGTTTAATTGTTAAAATAAGACCAGCAAATATTTAAAATGACACTGAATTTGCACTATTAATTCAATTTTCGTTCTTATTTGGTAACTGGACTTATTTTTAAAGGTGGCGTAGTGAAAATTGCAAAAACTTAAATATATAGAAAACGGCTAGTCCTAGTGTAATGGGGTTGGTCTTATTCTTTTTATCGTAAAAAATTACGTATAAAACAAGCATTTAATAGATATATTTAAGCATACGCAATTTTTTATTTTAGATTTTGACGATTTTTGAGGGACATTTCGTAAAAAAGGCAGGTTTTTTTTTCGAGTCGTACAAAATCTAATCAGTACCAGGATAACTCACAAGTAATTCATTTACCAAATTTTGTAAAATTTGATGCATTAGTTTTTCAGCTAAAATGAATACATGCAATTTTGCGGGCCATTTCGTAAAAAAAGGCGGGTTTTTTATCCCAAATCGTACCGAAAACTAATCAGCACGAGGGTCACACACTTACCTACCAAAATTTATGAAATTGAGTCCATTGAGTCAGAGTGGATACATACATTGCACAGACAGACAGGCACATACAAAGACGTCACACTAAAACTAGTTTTTACGTATTCTAGATGTCCCGAAACATGTAGATCCGTCGAAAACCCGAGTTGCGATTTTCGACATGATTCGAATACTTTCCCTATACATTATTATGTGTTGCAGGGAAATTAAAAAGCCTTGCGGCACCTAACAACATTCACCGTCCTACACAACGAGAACTAACTAACTAACTATGGTAAATTCCGTACAAACGAGAATAGCGATGTGATGTTACAAACTCCTTCCCCTTTGAGAGATCCTGGCTCTGTCTTTTGTCACAGACAATAAGGTGTAGAAATGTTTCGAAAATGATTGATACTTGTTCTGAGATTAACAAAATGTGTTAATTTATCAGAAACTTACAACTTTTTTGACCACAACGCAATATTAACTTGTTACACGTAGTATGCATAGTATGAGGAATACATAGAAGTCTACCGTAATATAAAAGAACGAAATTTAATAATTAAGACTTTCTATAGTGAACATTTTTATACAGTTATTCCATTTATGAAAGTGCAAAGTAGCTTTATAACAAGAATAAAAAGAAATTAAGTATTTATCCATCGCCATTACAAATGCTCATACATTTAATATCAGAATATTTCAAAATTATATATTCACTTAACTCGGGAATAACCTGGATTAAGAACATAAACAGTAATGATCCTTTTCAGATGGATCCCTGAACAATAGAATAAATAAATTCTACTACCAAGCATGAATTTAATCAACAGATGATTTATACTGATATTCCATTCGTCAGACATTTTGTAGCATACCCAAACATGTTATAACAGCCTAGTTCACCTCGGAAATAGTGTTGGCTGGTGTAATTCTATCATTTAGATGCTATGAAAATCATCAGGAATGTAAATAATCTAATTATTAATTCGTGACATATCTGACACTCACTTCTCGCCGTGTCAACGATTATTACGTACATAAACTCAAAAGAACAGTCGAAGGGAATCGACTGCATGTTAAAGCCAAATAGGCACTCGAATTATCATAAAAACTCATCGAATGGGTTGATGAAACAAGATGTGATTAACTGAAATTCATTACTAGAGATGATGGACCTTACTGGCTTATCATCTTTACTATTATATGTACTATTATAAAAAATATTATGTTCCAAAACACATTCGAATTCGAGAGTTTTGATGGAAAAGTACATTTTTAGCACGTTATCGGTCTGAAATGTGAACACTATGCATATCTATATATTTTTTACTTTCCCTGCAATACATGGTAATGTATAGGGAAAGTATTGGAATCATGCCGAAAATCACACCTCGAGTTTTCGACGGATCTACAGGTTTCGGGACCTCTAGAATACGATAAAACTATTTTTAACGTAACGTCTGTTTGTGTGTCTCTGTGGGTGTCTGTCTGTGTCTGTGCAATGTATGTATCCACTCTAACTCAAAAACTAATGGACAGAATTTCATAAAATTTGGAAGGTAAGTCATTTGGGTGTGACCCTGGTGCTGATTATATTTTAGTACGATTTGGAATAAAAAACCCCGCCTTTTTTTGCGAAATGGCCTGTAAAAATTGCCTGTATTCACTCTATCTGTAAAACTAATGGACCTCATTTCAGAAAATTCGGTAGATAAGTCGCTTGCGAGTTACCCTGGTGCTGATTAGATTTTGTTACGATTTGGAAAAAAATAACCTGTTTTTTTTGCAAAATAAGCCACAAAAATTGTCAAACTTTAAAATAAAAAACTACGTATGCTCAATTATATCCATTAAATGCTTGTTTTATACGTAATTTTTAACGAAGAAAATAATAGGGTCAACCCCATTACATTAAGATTTGCTGTTCTCGAGATATTTTAGTTTCTTCGTATTTTCTCCACGCCATCTTTAAAAATAAGTCCAGTTACCAAGTGAGAATGAAAATTGAATTAAAAGTGAATTAAATTTAATTTAAATAAAGAGAACGTGGATATAAGTCTGCAAAGAAAAGTATGTGCTGCCCACATCAGAATTTTACTTTCCCTGCAATGCATGGCAATGTATAGGGAAAGTATTGGAATCATGCCGAGAATTGCAACTCGAGTTTTCGACGGATCTACACGTTTCGAGACCTCTAGAATACGAAAAAACTATTTTTAGCGGGACGTCTGTGTATGTGTCTGTCTGTCTGTCTGTGTGTCTGTATGTCTGTGTGTCTGTCTGTAGAATGTATGTATCCACTATAACTCAAAAACTAATGGACCGAATTTTATAAAATTTGGTAGATAAGTCGCTCATAGGATACTGTGATGATGGTTAGATTTTAATATATTTCGAAAAGAAAAGAATCTGTCATTTCCTTAATCTAACCTTCCCAATCTAATATATTCGATCTAAAATAAAATATTACATGTGCAAGATAGTGAAACTCTGAAATAAATGACTAAAATGGATGAAATATATTAATTAGGTACAAGTTCTACATGTACAATGTGACAACTAAGCGAATAACTCTAACCTCATGACTGTAGGATACACCGTTCTTGAGATATTGCAGTTTCTGGAATTTTAAGGACATAAAGAATTTAAAGTGAATAAGTTGCAAAACGATGTTGCAATAAAAAAACAAATTGGATATAATATCACAAAATTATCCATATTACTTTCTGCAATTAAATTCAATTTAATGCATAATGAAATAAAAAATTATAAAAGGAATTTGAATCTTCAGGGAAAGTCCTGTGCTGCTAACATTAGTTTTTTACTTTTCCTGCAATACATGGTAATGTATAGGGAAAGTATTTGAATCATGTCGAAAATCGCAACTCGAGTTTTCGAAGGATCTACTCGTTTCGTGACCTCTAGAATGCTGAAAAACTATTTTTAGCGTGACGTCTGTGTGTGTCTCTGTCTGTGTGTCTGTCTATTTGTGTGTCTGTCTGTGTGTTAACTCAAAAACTAATGGATCGAATTTCATAAAATTTGGTGGGTAAAACTCTTGGGGGTGACCCTGGTACTGATTAGTTTTTGGTACAATTTGGAAAAAAAAACGCCTTTTTTGTGAAATGGACCTCAAAAATTTCATGTATCCACTGTAGCCGAAATACTGATGGACCAAATTTCATAAAATTTGGTGAGTAGGTCCCTCTTGAGGGATCCTGGTAATGATTAGATTTTGGTACGATTCGGGGATAAAAGAATTTTTTTTTTGCAAAGCGGCCCTCAAAAATGCCTGTACCCGATCTAGCTGAAAAACTAGTAGGCCACATTTCTCAAAATTTAGTAGATAAATCACTTGTAGGTTAACCTGGTGCTGATTAGATTTTAGTACGATCCGGATAAAAAGAACTAGCCTTCTTTTGCGAAATGGCCAGCAAAAATCGTTACATGTAAAAATAAAAGTCTATGTATGCTCAAATATATCAATTAAATGATTGTTTCATACTTAATTTTTAAAGATAATAAGAACAAAACCAACCCTTTACACTAGAACTAGCCGTTCCCGAGATATTTTAGTTTCTTCGCATTTTCGCTACACCACCTTTGAAAATAATTCTAGTTACCAAATGAGAACGGAAATTGAATTAAAAATGCAAATTCAGTGTCATTTTTAATAATTGTGAGTGTTATTTTGTGCAATTAAACTGAATTTAATGAATTATTGAAGAAATAAGGAAAACGTGAATATGAGTCTGCAGTGAAAGTCATGTGCTATATGAAAGTCATTTGCCCACATCATATTTTTGTTCTTGCCGTCCGGTAGAGATATAAGGTTGCACCCCATTTGCTTGGAAAAGTAGTTCTAACAATGATAGATACCTTTCCACACTATTTAAGAGGATCGGACTGCATAACTGCATTAAAGTCATAGAGGTAGAAGGATGGACTGTCCTTGAGACCAATTTTATTTAGATGTGCCTGCCTGTAATAGTGGTATCTTCCCTATCTAATATTTGCTGTAAAGTATCTTTTTGATTTTGCACGAAAGTTAACTTTTATAGACCCACCTAAAATTTGTAAGAATTAGTAAAGTGGATAATTATAATTATGTTTAATCAGAATCTTAAGCTATTTCTTCATATATACGCAAAAAAAAAACCGGAAAATCGTGTCAATCTTCAATTTACGGATTGACAATAATAAAAATGAATACTCTTAATAAAGCCATATTTTTAGTTTCTTTTACATATGAAATAATTCTCCCACGGATTCTGTTCAAAGCTTGTTGTAAAGGATGTCTTTCGAACTTTTTGATGGTGTTAAGATAGAAATTCTATGATATTATTTTTAATTGCTAAGGATTCAATTTGTGTGAAAATCGCTCGAAATGGCGCTAGAACATAAAATAACCAAGCTGTATCTCTAACATGGCCCGAACTATAACAGCACCGAATTTCAAAGCTGTGGATAACTTCGATATTCAGCCACGCAACCTGCATACGAACAAACAAACAGACGCCTTCTTTCATTACTATAGATGAATGAGAAACTCTAATTGAATTTTACGAACGCAGACATTTAATACTGATACCAGATTCAAAGAAAACCAGCAAGAATATCCCGTGCTATCTCTCCGGCAGGATATCAAACAAATCAGTTCTTTAGACAACGAAAATTTCCTTCTGTTGCTCGAAAAGATTTTTCCCAGGAAACCCCCATTTTACTTTGTTGTCTAAATTACCATCTGTAGCCAATAGAAAGCAAGTCCTGTCGTACTTAAAAGTGAGGAATGTTTACCCTTCGAACAATAAATCAGATTTTATGGTCGCCGTAGAAGACCGGAAAAGAATAAATTTCAACTTCTAGTGGTTAGAACATTTATAAAACGAATGGACCGTTTCCTCTATTTCTTCCTTAATCAAAATATCGGTACGATATAAAAGATCTGATACTATAAATAAGCTATAAAAGATCTGATAAAAATAAATATCTGTATAAAGAAGGTATGTATTTTCTTATACGTTCTATAAGTCCATTGAAATAACTTTAAAATCTAGACATGAATCATATCAGATGTAGAGCGTGCAGACTCAAGAAAACAATACCTTTAAAGCAATTATTTTGTTGAGTTTATTCACAGGCTGAGCGGGCATGAAATCACAGAAACATGTTATTCGTTCAACAATCGTTCAACAATTCGTTCAACAATCGAAACATGCTATTCGTTCAACATCGCTATTCGTTCAACAATCAATGTTAGTAATTATGCCACTCAATATTGCTAATAACCATGGGATTCCAAACAACGAGAGTGCAATGGGTCCAGAGATATTATCTGCAAAAGGCGCGCGATTCCTATTTTTATTGGTGTTAACATTGTAAAAGTCTCGGAATGAACACGCAGACAAAAATAACAAGTTTATTTTTAAACTGTAGAAATCATAAAATTAACTACATTAACGTAATTTTCAAATAATAAATTGGAATGTACATGGTCCATCTTTTCTAGCATCGTCTGCATCCACACATGCCACGCTCCACGTACCAACTCTTACCATCTCGTGCTTCGCACTTCGTCTTTTTATAACCTGGTTGCAAGCACCCTCTACCGTCCAATATCTGCGCGGCTGCTATTTAAATTTAGACTCTTCCTTCCCAGGGGAAGACACTGCTTGAAAAATAAGAAGTCGAGAATAAAAATTGTTAATCATTAAAACATATATCTACGGGCCATTTCAAATGGAAGAGAAACGTTTCTATATTATTTTGACATTGCAACATAATCTAATAAGCATTCAATGAACTCATAGTCCCACATCGCCAGATAGTTTTTGAATTGATATACTTGGTATTCGGTTAAATACGTAACGTGATTTTATAAATAATAAAAGAAATCAGCATAATTTGATTAAAACAAATCACACGTATATGATCAGGATTTCTTTGGAGCGTTGCATATTATTAAATATTCAAACTTTCGGGGTAATGCTTTGTGCATGATACCTTATTTCTCCTAGTTTATAGTAAAATTTAATTTATATCTCTGTTTTATTGTGTGTTGTATTCCTTAATTTACTTATTTTTCATCACACTAGGGGGAGCCACCACTGAATATTATCATTTTTGCTAACTCATAGTTTTGCTCTCATTTGGCGTTTAACTCATGATCTGTTATCTTCAAAAGGGAAACACCGATGAAGGACGTTTGACTTCCGAAAGCTCTTTGTTCTGTTTGTATTATCTTTAATGCCTTAAACAGACTTTTTACTCCTAAAACGTCATATTTAATATTTATTAAACATCATTATTTTGGAAATCAAAGCCTTTACGAAACAATCAACCGATTTTATTTATGCAGACATTTATGTTGTAATTTCTTTATTTATAGGTTAAACCGATATTTGAGAATTAGCAGCCAGCGTTAGGACTCTGCATGTTACAGGGGTAAAATTTGAAGTGAAAAGTTTCTTAATAGGATTTATTATACATTTAAAATCTCAAAATTTATATTTATTCATTAATCATAATTTTAAAGAAATAGTGAAAACTCATCCTGGATTGAAAGCATAAAAATCCACGACCCAATTAAGTGAAAAGATAATTTCGTTTCGGACTCAAAAGCGGAAGAGGAAGAGGCTCTTTAAAAACTTTGGATTTTAGCACAAAAGATGATTTATTAACCCACCTTTGTCATTTACGGTTATTGTCTAAACTAAAGCATTCCAACTAATGATTTATAACTGTATCATTTTTGCATTGAAATTTTGAATTATCTTTCAGATTTTTTAATTTGCTACCAAAGCAATGTCTGTCGAACTTCAAATTAAATAAAACGGCGTGATTAGTTTTACCTTATAACTGCGGCGGTATAACAATTGTACCACTGCAAAACTGTGTTCAGCGAAGCGGCTCTGGTACAACGTCTGTACTTGTGTTTTTTATCCTCTTTTTTCTCGACAGAGAGACGCTCACCTATTTCTCCCGTTGAAATGCCTTTGGAACTCCTATTGTTAGAATTTAAATGCTTGCTTGGGATTTGGTTTATAAAAGGTAACGGGCTACACACAAAAAGGATTTACAGGCGGGGTGACATTTTAATTATTCCTTTGTATCGAGACCCCTTTTTTGAGTTTATAAAATATTAAAATTTTTCGTTGAGCTGCACTTTGAGACGGATCGAATGAGATCAAAACTGAGATTCCATCTCGAGTGAAAGTTTTCTATAATCAACAAAAATTGTTTTGAATTTTTGATGTGAATAACTACATCTATGCTTAGTGTTTTTCTAACGGAAAAATGGAGCGTTATGACAAATGTAAATTCAAACTCTTCCTAAATTTTTCCCTGAACCGAATGGATAAAAATGTAAATATATTTTTATTTTTTGGTCGAAAATACGATCTACATTATAAATATTTAGAATCAATATGTTGAACTTGTTTAGAATTGATATATTGAACTTGTTTAGAATTATGTTAAACTATGTTGTTATTTAGAATCTTGTTAGAATTAATATGCTGGACTATGTTGTTATTTGGCATGAACTAAGACTACCTAAGACACTCTAGACGCACCAAGAAAGAATTATCCAAATGTGACAAAATTTGGTACGTGTAATGTAGATGTACAGAAAAAGATTAGAATTTCAGAACAATTGGACAATTTATTGAACTGGAAGATCTACACAAAGTCAGCACGTTAATATGGCGTTGGTCCACCTCTGGCCTTGATACAAGCTGTTACCAGACGTGACATTGATGCATGAAGTTGCCAGAAGGTGTTCTGAGGGATGTCGCTGCAAATGACCTCCAATTGATGAGCTAATTTGTCTACCTTCTGGGATGGTCACAAGCGATATCCCATATTAGACCAAATGTGCTCAACAGGCGAGAGATCTGGGGATCTGGCTGGCTATGGAAGTGTATCGTGAGCGCGCAGACAATCAATAGAGAGACGTGCCGTGTGTGGTCTGGCCTTATCTTGCTGAAAAACTAGCCCGGGATGTCGCGAAAGGAATGGAAATTCAACGGGTCCTAGAATGCTGGCAACGTACCGCTATGCTATAATGGTGCCACGGACAGCTATCAAAGGGGTCCGGCTAACAAACGAAATGGTACCCCAGATAATAACTCCCTGTTATCGGGCTGTGTGGCGTGTAACAGTAAGAGCAGGATCCTGACGATGTCCGGGCTGTTTCCAGACACGTCTGCGCTGGTCGTCGGCACTCAGTTCAAAACGGGACTCATCACTGAAGACAATTTGTTCCCAATCCGAACAATTCCACGTTGATCGGGCTGGGCACCATTGCAATCGCTGTTGACGGTGCATACTGGTCAGTGGTAGGCGGCGTAATGGGCGCCGCGAGTATAGATTTCGCTCCCGCAGTTTTCTATTAATGGTCCGAGTGGTCACTTCCGTGTTTGTCACACGTTGGATAGTTGATAACGACAAATCTCGTGCTATCACAGCTGCTCTGACAATCGCTTTATCTTCCCGTTCTGCCGTCGCTCTAGGCCGTCCGCTACCCGCTTGCCTCTGAAAACTGCCGTTCTGGACCCATTCCTGCCAACATCGTCTAATTGCTGCATCGCTCCTATCCAAATGCCGAGCGATTCGTCGGTGTACCCATCAGTTCAACCGCATGCCCTCTTTCAAACTCTTTAATATGCTCGTAGTCCTCGTGAATTCGCCGGTGAAGCATTGTTACACTCAAGGTACGTAAACGCAATCGAAATCCACTGCACGTTTTGTTCCTGAAAGCGAGGTTCACTCCTTATATACACCACCATGGTGCTCAGTTTCAATGCGCTGTAATTCCGACTATTCATTCATTGGCTGCGAATTTTTGATCATTTGCATATTCGGTCGACAGGTGTTTGCATGTACAGTTTTATTACTATTGGATTGTTTTGAGGGGTGCGTCGATTTCTTTGTCTTAGAATGTATATTAATTTTAATATGTTGAGCTTTTACGAAAAAACGTAAAGTACCTCTCCAACAAGGCGTTTTTTTATTTTTCTAACTTTCATTCGAAATGCATAGTAAAATATAAAATATAGATATAAATAGTGAAAGACAAAAATGTAAACTATAAAATTTAGTATTAAAATCTATATTTATTATTAGAAAAAGTTATTATAGTTTTCAAGTAATCGTCTCGTTACGTTGGAGATTGAAACAGTTCCGTTTTTTGAGTATGTAAAGCTTATATATCAAAAACTATAAAAGATAGCCTTGAACAATAAGAAAGCATTTATAGCTCATCAAAATCCCTACAGGTGTGTATAACTGGATTTTTATTGAGCTCTATTTCATTGCAATTTTTAAAAAAAGACGGGGGGAAACTCTGACAAATAATTTTTTATTTTTCATACTGTTGCTCGATATATCTGCTAATCTATAAAAGATAGATATGAATAGTAAGCAACAAAATTATGAATGAGGAAATATAGTTTCTAAATCTATATTTAGTTTTTTAATCCCTTATAGTTTTCGAGTCATCGTCTTGAAGTATGAAAATGTTACGTTTTTCAAATTTGTAATGCTTATACCTTAAAAACAAAAAGTGATGCGTAGCTTGTAAAGTACCTCGCTACCCCAACCGGGAATCGAACCCTGGATCTCCGAACTGGCCAGCCGACGCTCTATCGTTGAGCTACTTGGACAAAATGATAAGCTCTTATCGTAGAAGTGGATTCTGCAAGCTATAAACTATAAGCAAGAATTTGCTGGTCTTTGAAAGCTCTATATGTGTATATAATCAAATTTGGATCGATTTCTTTTTTTTTCTTTCAATATTGCAAAAGTTAAGCTTCATTTTACAAAATGCAATTTCCATAAAACCATTTCGTCTCCATCGGACTTTTGCCACCGACGATTTTTTTTGCCAATCTTTTACACCGTCATTCACAGTTCGAATTTTCGAAAGTGTAGATTTTGTCCTTGGTTTTGAAGTCTAGACATATTAATACTCCACCCTTTCACTCACACACAGTTAGACAGTCAGTTCAGTGTATATTATTCATACATATCTACGCATACGACTGCAATACAAGTGTTCTCGAATAATCGCGAACTAAATCCATACAAAAATACAGTACATACGTAGATATCTTACCGGTTTCGAAATGCTTTCAAAAGGACACTTTTATCTCTCAATATCTGAAATATTAAAAATTTTCGGAAAAAAGGCAATACTTTTTAAATATATCCATATAAGGAAATAAAAAAATAAGAAGCGAGTTGGGTCCGGATAAAGTTTAGGTTTTCAGAAATTTTCAATAAAGATCAACACAGTCCATGAGTCCAGTAAACTTACACCGAATGGGATATGAAAGTCTCTACAGAACGAATCCTTTCGATGTTGCGCTATAACGGTGGACCATTTTTGCGCTTGTTAGCGTTTCATCACCGAGAGGCCGGTAACTTTATTATCAATAGGAACACATGGTGGGTTTCTCTATTTTGCAAGCTCCAGTTTGCAGATGTGCGGAATGACACTCACTGCGCAGCGAGCAACACCAGTGAACCAGTTTCGTTCTAAACTTATGGTATATAGAAAGTCTTCGCGCTATCAATGATGTAGATTTTTGATGCCGAAAAACAACGCATGAGTTCGAAATCGGTTCGTCAATAAGTCATTACCCTGGTAGAGCTATTTAGTGTGTTACGAAATGCACATTTTTTTTAAGGATTTATGGCTCTGGGAACAGGATTGTTATTGTAAAAAACCACTATAATTTCTTTAGGATTCTAATATTATTCTCATCGGTACTTAAAATCGTATATATAAGTGATCCTACCTCAGATTCCTGGGGGTAGTAGTTGATAACAATCGGTTGATATTCCTTAAGCACTTTTCTTCCTATCTATCCTATCATTAAATAATGAAAATACTTAAGTTTAATTAAAATAAAGATATCTCAAGTAATTAGCAGAATCGATTTTCATTTATTAGATTATATAATTTCACCACACAAAATGATGTCCATATATATCAATCATTAATAATTGTCTTTATTGTCTGATCTCGGGTTTATACTGTTCATGGATCGGTGTTTCTTTTCGATCTCTGCTGAATTCCTCAAAGTCCCAGCAACATGTGTTAGGAGTGACCTAACCCAAATGTTTTTTGCACAGTATGTCTGCTGTAAGTGACAATTCTGTTCTCTTACCCAAATCAAAACACTATGAGCGCCACCGTCAGGGCAGAATGTAAAAGCTCGATGTAACTCTTTTTCGGCAATAGTATAAAGCAGCCCTCAGTAACAAATTTCATTGTATGTGTTACACGCGTTTGTGTTAACATTGAAAATACGTCATATGTTACATCAACGCCCCTATGTCATTATTTTAGAGTATGCAAATTTGATCTGATAGGACTGCAGCACTGCACATTGCTACTGAATTAATTTTCTAATCTGAACACATCTGCTGCACTAATGAGCAGTTTGTGGAGGTTTGATCGATGATTTGTTTCGTGTATGCAGAGAAACGGTGATTGATTTTTGGGAGGTGCACGTCCTTTTAGAGGCCGGGGGTAATTGCGAGTAGCGTGAGAAAGCAGCCATACTATAAATTATAACTCGCTACTAAAGGGTAGTATGGATGTTATTCAATGTTTCGGCAAATACTGAGTATTTTACTAAAAAATTATAAAGCTGATAAAGAGGAAGCATCCCTTGGAAGAATTTCCAATTTTTCTAAACAAATTAATTATGAAATATAGTGTTCATATAATGTAATTCCACATTAAAAATAAATCTGATGTAGGCAGTATATATGCTTTTTCCTACATAATGTCCTTTATTTCTTTTACAGAGAAATAATCATGTATACAATATTCACGATTGTACATTAAACTAGCGCAATTTTCTAGATGACAAAATGAAAATCTATTTTGCGCCAAATTAACTTACATTTTGGGTACATCTAGATTTAGAATTACTAGGTATAAAAATGGCACGCGCTTATTAAATAACATAGGCTTTACGTCAAATAGTTTTAAGAAACTAATACGTTATTAATAAAACCGATGGTTTCCTCTTTCTTCAATAGATTCCTACAGTATTAAAGTACACTCTTTTGAATTTAAAAAAAAAAAAAAAAGCACCATGACGAAAGTGACTGTTTTTATTGAAATTAAATATGGGTACAGCTCATACACAGGTTGTAAAATGATTACAAAATCAAGGCCGCAGGACAGACACATCAATGGTTAGCAATTGCCCATTCAATTTTCAAATCAGTAATTGGTGAAACCCTCCTTGGCGGCAATGCATGCTTGTATACATCTGGGAGAGGAGTGGTAAAATTTCCTAATCTGGCGTCCTAGCATGTCCCATAGATGCTCGATTGGCGAAAGGTCTGGTGACTTTGCTGTCCTAAGAATAGTGTCAACAGCACGGAGACAGTCCACAGATATGCGAGCCGTATGTAGCGCGTTATTATCTTGTTGGAAAATGACCCCAGAATGACGTGCCATAAAGGATAATGCAAGTAGCCGGAGGATTTCATCAACATATCGTTGAGCTGCTAAACTTGTACGCAGGGTGACTAGGGGCGACCTGCTGTCGTAAGAGATAGCACCCTACACTATCACACCACGGGTAATGGCTGTGTGCCTGCATAAAATATTGATTGGGTCCGCTTTTCCTGGCGTCTCTACACACGTACTCGATGGTCATCTATTGAAAGACTGCAGCGTGATTCATCTCTGAACACTACGTGATGCAAGTCTGCTGGCAGCCATGATACTCGGCTGCTACACGACTCCAAACGATTCTTTCGATGTTATGGGGTTATGAATAGACGTTTTAAAGATCGTAGTGAACGATACCCCCACCTCAGCCAAGCGCTGTGAGATGGTGTAAGTTACTACGGGTGGTAAGGAAGAAGCTGTAGCACGTTGGATGGCGGACAATGATGCCGTTGGGCCAGTTCTGACCTGTCGCACAATCATCCGATCTTACCTCGAATTCGTGCTTCTCGTCTTTCCAGAGCCTTTATTGCACCGATGAGTTTTTTGCAGCAACCATTGCTGACAGCACCTTTGCACAACAGTGCCCTTTCGGTGCAAGTGGCGATCGCTCGGTATGGCCAGACAGCTTCACGCATCCCGACAATTCGACCACGTTTGAACGCGTCTAATTGTTTATGAGGTCTTCGGCGACGTCGTAGCGGCATTATTGGTTATGTCTCCAGGGAACTGCAACGCAGAAATCGAGCAAAGATAAACCGTCCACATTTTTCACCTGTTTTATAGGATGCTATTTGATCAGTTGACACGCGTTAGTTAACACTCATTGGCTTTGCAAATTTAATCATTTGCATACTTGGTATAAAGGAATTTGCATGCAAAATTTCGAGGTGATCGGATTATTTTTTTAGGAGTGCTTCGTTTTTCTCTCTTTTTTTTTTTTTTTTTTTTTTTTTTTTTTTTTTTTTTTTTTTTTTTTTTGCAAAATAGTGTATTATTTTATTTTTGACATTTTTGAGCGTCCTAACTTTATTATAATTTTTCAAAGAAATATCCTAAAATTTAACAAGAGGGAGGGGGGTATTCTGAATGTATGATTACCCTACGTTTAAATCCAGTATAGTTTCAGTATTCGTTGATTGTAATAATCTTACTAAATGTTATTTTGAAGACTCCATATGTACGTGAATACGCCGACGATGAGAATGCTTTCCATATATGTGGGGAAAATAAAACTCAACTGAGGAATCCAAGTAGACATCATTAAATAAACTTTTTGGGTGATATTTAGCAAATTTCGAATTCCGTCATACAGCATCTGGAAATGCCCGCCTCTTCTTTTGTCTGCAATGCTTGGCGATACATTTCGTGAACTTGACGAATAATCAAGCATAATATCCCGAACTTGGCAATATTTCCCCCCCAGATTGACAAGAATTTCATCAAAATTGCAAAAATGACGCCAGATTAATGATTAAATTATTAAAATATGTTTATATATGGACCATATTACTTATTGAGCATGCTATCAATATTGATAATTGCCAATTAAGAACTACGTGAAATAAAAGTTAATTGGGTACTTTGAAATACTTTTTACATGTTGTCATCCTGAAAAGCGCCAAATGTTCAATTCAACGTTAAAAACGCTGTGCCGTGGATCTTATACATTATTTTCCCATAGTTAACGAAATAAATTCATCTCATTATATCAGAGAAGGCAAGTGTGCAAACATCAGATGTTTTTATTCATAAATATACTTTCGTAACATTTCCGATTAAGATTATCGTCTCACTAAAATACACTATGCATAATTTACTATACATAATTTGTACTAAAGTACAATATGCATAATTTACTATACATAAATACTACACATAATTTACGAAACACTTATGCAATAAGCCCACGGATAAACTCAAACTCAGCCCTTTTGATTTTGAAATCAGCGCGGTAGAGAGGTAAAAATGCTTTTGAATTCATTCGAAGATATGTTAAATACAATCGAACACCTAAAAATAATTTGAAGAGCAACACTAAATATGTCTAATAGATATAAAATGCTCTGCGGACGAGAAGCAATACAAGAAGCAAGTTTTCTCCATCTGTGTATGAGAAAATAATCCTTTAGTAAACGACATGTACACAAGTTTACCACTTTGTTATTTCCAGTTTTAGTATTTGATCATTGTACAAGGGATTGTCACAAATGGAACAAGTATCAATTTTTCTGGGCTGCAACTAAAATATTAAAATTTATCGTACCCGAAGACGTAAATGATTGAATTGTAACTAGGAGAAATAGTTTGCAAGATGAGAAATAGATGGCGCTGTATATCCATTGACATTTTATTGCGCGCCATCTTTCGCTCTTTTTTTTAACTATTTCTCTTACATTCAAATCAATCTCAATCTTAGAGAATTAGTTCCCGACAACATTTATAGTTAAAGTGTACATATTGTAGTTAATGTGTACATATTTGGCAGTACACTTTAACTATGAATTGAGTAATACATAAATAATAAGAAATATAAATATAAAAAATAAGAGTAATATAAAATGATAAGAAATAAAATAACCTCATGGTCTCACTTTCAGTATCTGATGTCAAACGCTGTGTACAGCTTTATGGGTGCATCGCAGTTTTTCGCTGTGAAAGGAGTATAGTCATTGCATTAAATAGGAAATGGGCTGCCCATATCATGGACTCACATTCAGTATCTGATGGCATACGCTCGTAAAGCTACAGAGTTCATGAAATATTTATCCGTGATTGAAACACGTTTGGCAATATTTTGTAACAGCGTTACCCAAAGATAGATAGATTGACAGATAAGATAGAAATACATTTCTTAGAATCTTTTATAGATATAGAGTTCAGATACTGTCTGATATGGATTGAACACCCAATTATGGACGGGGAGTGGGAGTTACTAAGAAATTCAATTTCCAGTTCTTTTTCTATTTCGGATTAAAAGGATTGCATTTTAATTGAAACGTCTATTTCTTGAGATTGACTATATATAGAGCTCCGATGTATAGATTCCACTTTCAATTCTTCATTTAGTTCAACAATTTTCATCGAAACGGCTATTCTTCAGGACTGGTTATAGATTGAGCTTAGTTAATGACTGATATGGATTCAGCCATAAATTCTGGAGTGGCTTAACGGACTTACCACGGATTTCCACTTCCTGTTCTGACGATGTCCCTTCCGACTCAAAAATTTACATTTTCCTTGAATGATATATTTTCAGAATCTGCTATAGATATAGGTTGGATGAAGAATGATATGAATTCACCATTAAATTTTGAAAGGCGTGGAGGGTTTACTTATAATTTTAACTTCCGGTTCTTTCTCCACTATCGGTCAACATGTTTCTTGAAGTGCCAGTTAGTCAAGACTGCCTGTAGATAGAACTTGGAAGACGACTAATGCTGATTGAAGTCAGGATTAAATTCTGGAGGAGGGCGGAAGTTTACTAGAGGTTTATACAACTGTATTTTTTAACTCGTTCAAAAATTTGTCTGAAACATCTATTTAACAAGATTGGATATATATAGAGTTTAGTTGAAGATAGATGTGGATTCGGCATCGAATTGCAGGGAGTTAGTGGGTTCACTAAGGATTTCACATTCCAGTTCTGTATTTGCCACTTTTCATTTGCGTGTAACTGTGTGTGCAACTAAAATGCGTATAACTGTACGAAATAAGTAGGCAAAAAAGAATAAAAAACATTAATAGTTGCTTTAAAAATGATATGACATACTCGTCGTCATTCCATGAAGACTCTTTTATAAATTTATTGTATTCCACTTTAATTGTGTTCGACAATGGTTTTTTGATTTTCCCAGACAAATAGAAAAAATAATGACCAATCATGCATAAATCATTGATTATGAACTACTTTCCAACTGTAATGCAATTTTATTCAATTATCTCTAAAAAGCGATGCATTCAGCGGTGATATTTTTTTAATTATCACAGTACTACAATAATTTATTTTAATTGGAAACTTGAAACCATGGAGATAAAAGTATTTTCTAATTTCATGCTTAAAACGTGATCAAAAAAGCCAATGCTGTAAAATCGTCTATTTCTCTATGTAAAATCCATGAATATTTCATTCATATCGCCTATATTCCAGACTCCAGAGCTAAATAATTTTGCGTTAAAAAAATTCAGAAATTCTTATACAACTCATTCTACATCTTTATTTGTTTACATCCTGCATACGCTAAAATTAAGCTTCGTTGCAGAAATAATCAAAGTTGGATGATCATTTAAACTCAAAAATATTGTAATTACTTTGGCGCAGAATATATATGCACAGAAAATACTAAAACATATAGCTGTTTTAGGACGGCTACAACACTCAATATAAATTTAAATGAATTTTAAAAATCATGATTTTTACATTGGGAAAAAAAGATGAATAAAACAGGTACTAAATAGGTATTAAATGCACCTCATTCCACCTCATTCCCTGTTCCATATAAAGGTAAGCAATTGAAAACTGGATATCATGTTGAGAAAGTCTAGTATACACATACACACACACACACACACACATATATATATATATATATATATATATATATATGTGTGTGTGTGTGTATATACATACATATATATATATATATATATATATAGGGTGGCCATAATTAAAGTAGAAGTATTTATAGTCAGATAGTGAGAAAACTGTTGGACCAAACTCAACCATATTTGATGTAAATACTATTTAGACTATGGGGGTTTTGATTTTTAAATGAAAAAAAAAGATAGTTCGGATTTTTGCCACCGCTGGCCAAAGTGGCGCTATAAGGTCCATTTTTGGAATAAAATGGGCATAGGAAGTACAGAAAGTTCCGTCAATGCAGAGAAGTATCGAACAATGCTGTTGAACTTTGTTATTCCGCAACTTCAACAGCGTGAATGTCTCGAATCTGCGATATTTATGCAGGATGGAGCACCCCCTCCTATTGGATTACGCGTACTGGAAGTCCTGCGAAAGCATTTTACCAACAACCGAATAATGAGTTGAGCTTTTCCTATGAAGCGATCAGCCCGTTCGCCTGATCTGACCCCTTGTGACTTTTGGTTGTGGGGTCATGTAAAGCGCTTGGTATAAAAAGGCAACGTGGATAATTTAGCCTCTTTGAAGTACTGAATAACATTACGCGTCAAGCAAATCAATGGAGATCTGCTGCATTCTGCAGTAGGGAATGCTATTCTTCTCTTTAAAAAATCAAAACTCAATTGTCTAAATAGTATTTACTGCAAATTTGTTTTAGTTTGGCCCAACAGTGTTCTCACTGTCGGGCTCGAAACATCTCTACTTTAATTATGGCCATCCTGTAAATATGTATATAATTGAAGAATTTTTATTTACTTGTATTATATATACCTGAGATTGATCATTTACTGAAAAGTTCTGTATAGCAAAAATGAAAGAAAAATGTCTGAAGTGATTATTTGATATCAATAGTGACTATGTTACAAGTTTGTAAAGATGATAAAGAGAACATTATAAATAAAACGTTATAAATAATACAGGTACTAAATTGGTATAAAATAGCTCTTTTTCTTGTTCTGTATATAAGTTAAGGAATTGAGAAATAATGACATGTGGTAAAGATTTGTTAAAATATATATTTTATTTTGTCTAATAAATCATATATGTAATACAGGTACTTAAGGTACTAATGCACTCGTTCCCTACAGAAACATAAATGGTGTAAAGCAAGAATAGTGTATAATATGAAAAGTTGCAAAACAGAAAAATCATTTTTGCACATAGAGTGATGCCTTTCTGGCTCCCCCAAAATTTTTTTAATAAGAATAAATTGAAAAAAGTGAAAAACATTTCAGAAAACCATGTACGTTATCAAGTGCATATCAATTATATATATATATATATATATATATATATATATATATATATGTTCAACCTACAAGTGGTAGCAATGTTTGTGAGTTAATATTTCTGTTCGAGGAGGTATTATTTTTCTGATTTGTAATTCAATTAATTTATTTCTCTCGTTCCACTAGCCAGTAGACAGTTCCAATGGTTTCTATAGTTAAATACTATCGCCATTGTCAGAAACTGGCTATTCTATCGGTTTTAATTCGAATTGTATGGCTGTCCTGATGAGAATGCAATTTCGAACTAACCGCCATTTTTTGTGTAGTTTCAATTGATTGTTCTCTATGTCTTGAGCTAATTATTATTGCCTTTTCTCATTTTTGCCGTGTTTATATATATATATATATATATATATATATATATATGTGGGCCAAACTTTACGAGGTAGTATTGCACAACACCAAACCAAACATTTTTCATTATAGTTTACCGAGTCGGAAATGAAACGTAAATGCGTTACAGGGTGAGGTGGTTCTATACCTTGGCCCCACGATCGCTCGATCTGTGGTGTCTTGACTTCTTTTTGTGGGGATATCTCAAGAGTCTCATTCAAAACATCCTCCATGAATCTGAAGAGGAACTTGTTTCCAGAATTTCAGTCTCTGCTGCCGAAGAAAGCGACATGTCTGGTCTGTTCGAGAAAGTTCGTCAATCCCTCCATTACTGCTGTGAGATATGCATTCAGGTCGGTGGTCTCTCTTTTGATCCATTCTTGTAATTATTGTTTATTAAAAGTCATTTTATAACTATTTTATAACTCATTCTTGTGTTTTCGCCTTATCTAATCGGTTTCACAATTAAGCGGCCATTGGCGCCTTTACATTTTAATTCCGACCCTGTAAACAATGACCAAAAACGCTTGGTTTGGCGTGTACTACCACCTCTTAAAGTTTGGCCTATCTTTTTTTAATCAACCTGTATATATACTAAGTATACACACATGCACTACGCACATACACGATGCGCGACGAATATACACTCTTACACTCATCCGGCCGTCCAAACTGCTACTCATGTCCAAGGACGAGTCGGACGGTCTGGGTTTTCGACACATACACTCATTATGCACATACGTACATTCAACATGTAGATGCATACACAGCAGAAAATATTTCTAAAAGTGTTAGAAATGTTTACAGGTCTTAAACCGAGTTTTCCATTGAAATATTTTCGAAAATTTTGAGAGAATAATAGCTTCTCCTTTATGAGAAAGTGAAAAAAAAATAAACAAACGACACATGGAAACTTTAAATAAACTCATCTTACTGCATATTGGAAATTGACTTCTGTGGGAAAATCTCATATTCACCGATGATGAAAAATTTATCTGACTGACTTATTATTTTCATATCCTTGGGAAGAATAAATTTTAGTTTTGAAGAGTAGGTAGAATTTGTAGACTTGTAATGATTTGTGCTGTCACTGACCTCTAAAAGACGAGGAAAGCTTAAATTTTAACAAAAAGGGAATCCGCCTGTCATCCTTCGCTATTTGTGGACTATGATCTAGATCAGAAGTCGATTTGCATATCATTTCATTTGTATTTGCCAGAACTATTTTCTAGTTTATTAAAGTTATACATCAATTTTAATTTGACTGACGTTTTTACTTTTTACAATTTTAATTTGACTGACGTTTTTACTTTTTACAATTTTAATTTGACTGACGTTTTAACTTTTTACAATTTTAATTTCACCGACGGTTTTACTTTTCATAATTTTAATTTGACTGACGGTTTTACTTTTTAAAATTTTAATTTGACTGACGGTTTTACTTTTTACAATTTTAATTTGACTGACGGTTTTATATTTTAGAACTTTAATTTGACTGATGTTTTTACTTTTTATACTTTTACTTTGATATTAATTTTACTTTGGTGGATACTGCTCTTAGACTATGTTTAATTAAAATGTTATGCCGTGTATTTCTGTTTAGATGTTTTCGCTTGTGATCGCAGATTTTAGGAGCGTGAGGTCAACAGGCAAGCATATGGAAGACAATCCTATTACAACTTTGTGAACTATATCACTTTGTGATCCATATCACTCTTTTAATATCTAGTGTAATAACATTTAACTGTAAATGAAATGCTTCTCTCAAAATAAATGCAATTGAACTTGTTAAACACTATATTTCCTTTCTCACATTACGTAATGTGGTATAGAGAAAGTACTGTATTCACGAAGAGATTCGATTCCGAGATTTGGATGCCAATATATGCTTTTGGATCTCCTGAAAACGTTTTGACTATTATAGGAGATATGTTTGTCTGTTTGTACGTCTGTGGTCGATTTATTTTGTACACTATAATTGTCACACGTATTAATATATTTTCACGAAACTTTTTATCAGACTTCGTAAACGAAAAATCTCGAGTTAGAATTTTTTTAAATTTGAGCGAAAACTGGGAAATTTTATATTTCCTTAACGTGCCAGTGTAGAACAAAATTTAACATAATTATGCATAAAAGGGTTTATTTAGTGGAAAATAACCATGATACTATAGCCATGATTTTAATGTTGGTGGCGTTCTTAGTCACCCTCGGTGGACGCAAGCTGCCCTACCCCCCCCCCCCACCGAAAGGCGTACATTGTCAAACGTGGTATGAATTGAAAGTTTTTCAAATTCTTTAAAATGAAGGACACCATGCCATAATTGTGATTATTTTGACCAACAACACGTATTTATTTTTTATTGTTTCTTCTTGTAAAATTTGTAAAATGTGTAAATAAAAAAGAAAAAAAATCACATGATACTTAAAAAAATCTGCTGTGGGCAGCACATGACTTTCCTTATATAACGCAATAAATTGACTTCTTTCACAGTGAAGAATGATGTATACGATATATAAGATCCATAAGTGAAGAATAGTGAAGAAGATAAATGAAGAATGATGGATGAGATCCACGGCACAGTGCTTTTAACGTTAAATTGTACATTGAGCGCTTTTCTGGATGAAAACATGTCAAATTATTTCGTACAAAATTAGCTGATATTTTACGCAGCTCTAAATGGACAATTATCAATATGGATAGCATCCTCAATAAGCAATAGAGTCCTTATATTAAAATATTTAGTAATAAATTCATCAATTAGGCGTCATTTTTATTAACTTTGCGTCATTTTTGCAATTTTGACGATATTTTCTTGAATGTGGAGCTAAATATCGCCAAGTTCGTCTTATATATCGTTAAGTGTGACACACAAGTGGAGAGAAGCGCATATTTTATGTACGAGAAGATATGCCCGTCATATGACGAAATTAAAAATTTTCAAAGCATTGCCTCCTATATTTATCGTCATTTTTGTCGATTCGGCGACGTTTTTATCAATTTGGTGGCATTTTCGTCAATCATATCATCAATCTGGTAACATTTAAATGTCGCCCAGTTAGCGGCATCCCTCCAAATTTTTTCGCCAACTATTATGGACGGACGAAGGAATGGGTCATTCTTATAGTTCTTTCCAATATATTGAATTTTCATCAATTAGTGGTCATTCTAATTGATTTTGATCCATGTTTATCAATTTGATGACATTTTCTTCAATTTGACAACATTTAAAAAACTTGCAAAGTTGGCGATATGCCGTTATAATTCGTCGCCAGAATTTCGCCAAACGTTACAGACAGAGATATATATTATTCTTATAGTAGAGTGTCATATTCTTTAAAAGATATTCAATTTTGATCAATTAATCGTTATTTTCATTGATTTAGAGTCATTTTTATACATTTGGCGACATTTTTTTTTTTATCAATTTGCAACATTTTCGGCAATTTGGTAAAATTAAAAAAACTCGCCAAGTTGATGAGATTCCCCCAAATTTGACGCCAAAATTTGACGAATTTGACCAAGCGTTATGGACGGAGGTTATTCTTATAGCAGGTAAACGACTAATGCCGTCCAAATACGAAACTATTTCAAGTATCTTTCTCTTATAGTATATTTTATATTCTTTCCAAGGTATTTTCATCAATTAGTCGCCATTTTCATTTATTTAGCGTCACCTTTGTCAATTAAGCGATATTTTCTTTAATTTGGCAACATTTAAAAGTCGCCAAGTTGGCGACATTCCTCTAAATTAGTCACTAAAATCGTGCCAAACGTTATGAGCGGAGAAATAGGTTATTCTTATATTGTTATACAAGATAAATGACTATTGGCGTCCTAATACAAAACGAATACTCAAAGTACCTTTTCTCATGAAAGAAACGAGCAAGATCCACCAGAATGATGTGAGCAAATTTATCACATAATATCAAGTTAATATATTTCACAATAGTTAATTTCTTTTTATTTTATGCCAATTTTAGATAAATTTGTTTGGAAAATATCCAATATCTCAAGAACGAATCCTGTTAACATTCTAAACTTTATATCAATCATTTTCTAATCAAAAGTTAAATAAGAAATGGCTATTAAAGATTTTTATTTTTTGAAGATTTTTTCAAAATTTCACTCAACAATTTGAGAGGGGGTTCTAAATATCCGATCGCGTTTAAAAACAATAGGTTTCCAGTATTCAAGGATTGTAAATTTTGTACCAAATTTCATTCGAATCCCTTATACTTCGAATCGCTTCGAAGCGCTTATAGAGATATCACTTCAAAAACGTTCGATTCGTGTCCAGGGATGCTTGAAACGTGCTTTCCCGTCGAAATTTCGAATCCGAAATTTCGACGGAATTCGAATTTTTGACCACATCACAATACTTTCCTTATACATTATACTATGTATATAAGGAAAGTAATAGATTCTGGTATGAGAAAGTCGAGTTGAGCCACTCACCCGATAATTTTTTACATTATTCAAGTATTTCAAATTACTATTTGGAATTTGTAAATTTAAATGCATTTGATTTTTTTTTAATTTAGTAATGCCTCTTATTTTCCTTTCAGAAAATATTCCATCATTCCATGCGCGATAATTTAATAAACAAATCTGATAGATTCTTTTGGGACGAGGATCATGTCTGGATAATAGTTAAAAGATCCAGAACGTCCGTGGACCAACCACTGAATAGCTTGCCTCGGATGAGGGGCGCGGGAGGGGGTTCTTGATTTGATTAATTGCAGTGAATTCAGTTTAATTCAATAGGACATTCGGATATTGTGAAGTGTTTTATATTTAAAGGGTTACACGCTTGAGAATTGCCGACTGCAATAGGATTGATTAGATTCGGAGGAATACAACGAGTGAGCGATTAATCGATATAAAGGTGAAGAGTGGGGTGCGAGAAATATCTCTTTAAAGTTGGTTGCATTGACTAATAATAATTTTGCAGATTTGTTTTGTTGGAAAATTTGAAAAAAATCTGTTTTCCAATTGCATTTCTCCAGCTACTGGGTCAAAAATATATGTAAAATCGAAAATATATCTAAAACGTATCTATTTAACTTTCTCATATAGTGTTTCTTCACAATCAGTGCCAGAATTAAAGATGTTTCTTATTAAAATATTTTCTTTTCAGATTATTCTTTCAGAAATTTCATTTCTTGAAAGTTTTCTGCGAAACGTATAAAAACGTATTTTTTTATAAGTTTGTAACACAATTATATATAGTGACGCAGATAAATTTGACTGATTTAAATTTATACTATTTTAATGCTGTTACATTCATAGTTTAGTTCAAACAATTATCCACTGTGCAGATGGGAATAAATATTAACAGGCGATGCTCACGAAGTTATTTTAACCACTAACCTCGAATCAAGTATCTAAGAAAAATTTAGAGCAGTTGAAACTGCTTTGACAAATGTCAACGGTCATCAAATGGAAGATATGTGAGCAGATTTAGCAATCAAAAGGGAAGAATGCAGAATATTTTAATGTATGATTGTATAGAATGTTCTGTCATTTTGTGGTAAAAAATTAGTAAATATATTAGACTTTATTTAGATTAAGAAAATTAACTACAGTGAAAGGGCATTTGGCCACATAAGTACAGATTTCTACCATGATAATTCTAAAGTCCGTGTTTTAAAGGGTTTGGCATTCTCTATTCTTCTCATCCCCTGCCACACTTCGACGAGTCGGAATTACTGTAAAACCCTTCTTCATTAGTGGTGTTGGAGGATTCATTAATAACTTTCTTGATTTATCTTCCGTTTGAGTATCAAAATGAGCTTTATATATTTTTCAATAATTATAAAACATTAAATTTCATACACAGTTAATACATGCGTAAAAGTGAATCACAATTTTAATTATTCATGTTCAATTTCTTTTAACAATTGCCAAATATTTCAATAAATAGCTTAAGAAGCAATATAACCCCGAAATTGTTTATATTTTATAAAACTATTTCGAAGTAAACAATTAGCTAATGCTTCTCATTATTTTCATTTTCCGTTTGAGCATCCATTTCAGCTTTATATATCTTTCAATAAATTATAAAATATTAAATTTCATACACAGTTAATACATGCGAAAATTTGAATCAGAATTTTCCTTTTGTATGTTAATTTTTGGAACAAATTGCCAAGTATTTCAATAAATAATTTCAATAAATCATAATATCCCCAAAATTGTTTGCATTTTGTAAAACTTTTTCGAAATACTTAATTAACTTATGCATCTCACGATTTTAACTTAATAATTATCAATATTAATACATCCGCAACAAGTAATAAAGCCTAAATTAATATATTTTAATTTCATTAATTTGTCAAATTGTCTTTATTTTTGTTAATGTAGCATTATTTTTGTAATTTTTGGCGAGATTTTTTTCATTTGACACTGTTTATAAGAGACGCCAATTTGGCGATATTTCATCGAATGAGTAAAACAAGTTTGAAATTTGTCGCCAAGCGTTATAGTCAGACAAAAAGAAACACTTTTTTTATTTATAAAAGATGATTATTGGCAAATTGCTGGGTGTCAAAAGCAAAAAACAAAAACAAAATTATTACACAAAGTATCTTCTCTCGTGAATGGAACGAACTAGATCCACAAGAATGATGTCAATAAATTTGTCGCATAATATTTCGTCGAAAACCCAGACCACTCGACTTGCCCTAAGGCATGAGCAGCAATTTGAGTGGCCGGGCATAATATTGCGTATGAAAACTGAACCTATTTCACGATAATTAATAATTTTTAAATTTATGTAATTTTTTGATAAATTTGTTTAAAAGCGTACTTTAAGAACGGTACGCGCTAGCGATAAAGTTTGCGTCATTCGTTTTGTAATGAAAAATGACATAAAAACTGATTCCTTATATAGCAATATTGAATATATTCATTTTTTAATGTATTTTTCAAAATTTCATTCGAAGTTTAGGGGGAAGGGGGTAGTTTTTGAATATTCGATTCCATCTAAAATCAACAGTGGTCCAGTATTCACCGACTATAATATTTGTACCCAATTTCGATCGAAACGCCCCATTCGTTAGTCAGATATAGCATTCACACATACACACACAAAAATAAAATAAAATAAAAAAGGCTTTCAAAAACGTTCGATTCGAGTTTAAAGATGTTTTAAAAGTGCTCCTGTTACAACATAATACTTCTTCACAAACATATGCTATGTTTTTAGGAAAAGTAACAAGCATTGTGTATATATTACTTTCCTTATATACATAGTATAATGTATAAGGGAAGTATTGTGACGGGTCGAAAATTCGAATTCGAGTTTTCGACGGAAGAGCACGTTTCAAGCATCCCTGAACACGAATCAAACGTTTTTGAGATTGTGTCTGTGTGTGTGTGTCAGTGAGTCTGTGAAGACGATATAATGAAGCGATTCGAACGAAATTTGGTACACAAATTACTATCCGTGAATGCTGCAAGCCTATAGTTTTTAAACGTAATCGAATATTCAGAACCCCTAATTTTAAAGCTCTAGCATGAACCGTTCTCGAGATATTGCACATTTTAAATACGTTTATTGCACACGAGATATAAGGTAATTAGGAACTTTGAAATAGTTTTACATGCTGTCATCCGGAAAATCGCCCAATGTACCATTAAATGAGATATACAAAGTGCCGTGGACCTTATACATTATTTTTTTACTGTAAAAGTAGTCATTTCATTGCATTATATAAAGAAAGTCATGTGCTGTCCACATCAGAGTTTTTTTTGTAATGATTCTGCATTAATATAACAGTTATGTGAATATAATTGTTACGTTAAAATCCTCGTCATTTAAATTCTCTTACTCAATTGCGAATTTTTTTTTTCAAGTTATACGTTTCCTTTCGCAAGTTTTGGCAATGTGTCGCATTCCCTCGTTGGAAAGAAACGCAGTTTCTTCTTTTAATTCCTATGTTCGCCATATATTGTATCGATTTCTTAAAACTAAATTATTATGCGAAGGGTCACATGTTTAATGGACATTGATAATATTATTTAACCTATGCTTTTTCGCACGTATGCGTTTATGGATATTTAGAATGGTGTTTTAGAAAAAAAAAAATATCTCCAAACTTAATAAAAACGATGATTTTCAGAATTATTTTCGTTAATATCCTTGAAATAAAAATCAAAGTAATGACGTGCAGCACCCCATGTTAGTTGGGCACCCGGAGTTCCATGACGGTACACCAGCGGATAAAGAAATATCTGATGTGGGCAGCACATGACTTTCTCAACAGAATTGAATTCATTTTCTCTTTATTTCTTTAATAAATCATTGAACGGGGTTTAATGGCGCAAAATAATTTGCACAATAATTTGAAATGGCACTAAATTTGCACGTTTAATTCAATTTTCTTTTTTATTGGGTAACGGGGCGTATTTTTAGAGGCGAGATAGAAAAAATACGAAGAAACTAAAATATCTCGAGTACGACTAGTCCTGGTATAATGGGGTTAATCTTATTATTTCATCTTCATAAGTTACGCATAGAACGAATTTTTAATTCATAAGTTTTATTGTAGAGTTTGACGATTTTTTTGGGTTTGTTTTTGCCTAATCGTACCAAAATCTAATCACCCACAGGGTAAGTCATAATTGACTTATCTATCAAATTTGTGAAATTTGGTAAATTATTTTTTTAACTAGATAGAATACATGCATTGCACAGACATACACAGAGAGAGATACGTCACTCTAAAAATTGTTTTTTGGTGTTCTAGAGATCCTCAGAACGTGTGGATTCGTCCAAAAAATGTAGTTGCGATTTTCGGCACGATTCCAATACTTACCCTACACATTAACATGTATTGTAGGGAAGTAAAAAAGGAGGGGGTGTAAGTAACACAGAATATATTACTGTAACTTAAAATGAATTGAAAGATTCAATCGAACTAAACCGAACTTATTCTACATTGCATCTACCTCAATTACAGCCGAAACAATTTCGAATTCGTTGATTAAACGCTCCAAATGCCACATTCAACAAACGTCCCTTCTGTTTAAACAAATATCCCAATATCCTACGATTGACACCTTAATTTACAAAACAGCGATAGAATCAAGGACGAGACCCCGACAATGGTCAATACATAGGAAGGCCCATGGGTTAGCCCATGAATGACTCACTCCGGACCAGGAAGGAACTGTTTTCGAAATGATTAATGAATGGCCTAAATGTTCAATAGAGAACTCCTCTGTTATAGATAATTCTAAGATTGAAACACGACGGCTGTAAATTAATAATTTCTATGCATTGGATTAGAATTGAACGAGTCGATAGATAAGTATATATATAAGGGGATGTATTAATGAATTTGCGAGGTAACGACAAAATTCTTTAATATTTAGGGTATACGTTAATAAATTAGAGAATGATTGAAACTTTTCTTCATTACGTTGTGCAGATGTTACGGATGTGAAGATTTTTTCGCCATTTATTTGTAATTTTTCCGAATAAGATGAAACCCAATGACAATTTCTTTTTTACACAATGAAAGATAAAAGTTTAAAATTTTGTTCCTCAAAGTCAATTTGTAGTTTTGCATAATGTTTTGTTTTTCTTTTAAATGCCAAAATTTTTAGACTTAATTAGACAACTTCGGGTATTCCTGTCAGTTTCATATTATTATCGGTATACAATTAATAACTGTATACCGATAATATAATTGTTTTAATTATTGTGATACACAATGCAGATTACATCCAGACTTGAAAAATTTATTCTGTATATATTAAATTATATTTTTACTTTTCAGTATTTATAATCATCATCAGGACAGCAGCCCTTGCTAAAAATGTCCACTGGTTAATTGACTCGTGCGTTTCATTGATTCAAAATTAAATCTAAACAGGCGACATGTCTTTATAAAATTGCCACATAATTTAATTAATTATCCACTTAATTGCCACTTAATCACCGGCTAATACGCTGACAGACAATTCTTGTTTCTTTTCCTACATACATAGGAAAGTATTGCGTGGGAAAAGAATGACCATTTGAATTAGAGTTTTCTATGACACAGCACGTACGTTTGAAGCATTACTGAAGTCGAATAGAATGTTTTTGATGTGATATCTGTATGCGTGTATGTATGTTAGTATGTATGTAGCAAATCATGCTCTTTTAAGTGAGGTAATGTTTTGAGTATGATCTCAAGCATTAAAAAATAATGGATTTTTATTTATTTTTAAATTTTCAAAAAAGCCCAAAATTTACATGTCCAGTGCAACTCAAGCGCTATTTCTTGGATTGAACTAGCGATTTATTTTTAAGTGGAAATAGGGACTTAGGAATGTACACAAAATCTGCAAATGTCCCCAAAACATTAGAAAATTAAATATAAATCAATAAATGTTTAATTATACTCATTGCCATAAAATTTTACGCACCAAGAAGTAATTGTGGGATCGCAACGAAACTTGGCATAAAGGTACGTGCCAGACAGAGATGCAAATGATTAGAAATACAGCAGTATTACGTAATTCCATCAGAGGGTGTTGAACTTCGTTCTCCCTGGCGCAGAAAAAAGGTACGCAGAGGCTTTTTGCCTGTACTTAATCTGTTGCAGAGGGACGCTTTTTCATTACAGATGACGTTACGCAGCCATCGAAGACAATATGATCAGCTGTCAGAGTTCGAGAGGGGAAGAATCATCGAGTTGATGGAAGCCGGATGGTCAGCTCGGTCAGTAGTCTGCCACCTCGGCCGTTCGGATTTTACTGTGAGGAGGTGTTGGGACCAGTGAATGAGAGAGAGGTCGCATACATGGCGGCCAGCCTCAGGACGAACTCGGCAAATTAATAGCCGAGAAGACCATCACATCACCCGACACGCACACACAGCGTCGACTGCATCATTGTCCGACGTCCGGACACAGGTAGCACCTTCACCACGGCCCCCTGTGTCTATCCATACCATCGCGAGGCGCCTGGCTGAAGGACATTTGGTATCGCGGTTCTAATTACGTGTGCTGCCAATGACACCCACCTACTCTCACCTCCGTTTGGAGTGTGGTCACGCTCGAAAGGATTGGACCGCAACCGAATGGAACCAGGTCGTCTTCAGCGACGAATCGAGATTTAATTTGGGCAGTGATGACAACCGTGTACTTGTGTGGAGGCTTCGTGGTTAAAGCCTCAATGTGATGGTATGGGGTGCCGTCGCATACGACACCTGGTCACCTCTAATATCCACGGAACCATGACAACCCAGCGGTACGTTCGTGACATCCTTCAGTCACATGTGTTGTCACTCACAGCAGAACTCCCTAAAGGCATTTCAACAGGACAATGCTCGGCCACATACAGCAAGGGTGTCACAGGAATTCCTCCGCCACATTACCACCCTTCCCTGGCCTATCTGATCCCTAGATTTGTCACCGATCGAACATGTCTGGGATCACTTGCGACAGCACGTTGGACAGTCTACGAGTTTGGTCGAAGTCGAGGCGCGCTTACAACCACTGTGGAATGAGAGGACGCAGGACATCATACGGGACCTGTATGTCTCAACGGCCACCCGTATCGCATCGTGTATTCACGCTAGAGGTGACCCAACAAGGTACTAGAACCTCCATTCATTTGTAATTTTTCCTGTAATAAATGACTCTTTTGCTTTGATTTTGAATCACTAACTTATATCAACGTTCGACTGACATATATAAAATTTCGTTCGATTCTGACAACTCCTTCTTGGTGTGCAAATTCTTATGGCAATGGGTGTATTTTGGAAAACTCTACAAGAAGCCGAAAACTGACATGTCTGTCGTATTTCAAAAGCAATTTCTTGGACTAAATGTTGTTTTAAAGTTGGGAACTAATCTAGAAATATACGCAAGACTTTCGAAAATTTTAAAAAATTGAACTTTTTTTTTATTATTTACAAAAACATTTTAAAAACCCTATATTTACCGGCCGGTGCATTCTGTCTAAAACTATTCTGTCTAAAACTGATTCTGTCTAAAACTGCCAAACAGAAATACGTTCTGATTCTTGGGCCGAATCGAACTATTCGTGGATCGAACAATCCGATTCGTGCTTCAATTCGTGCTTCTTCAAGAATTTGCTCTTGTCGAAATCGAGGCTTACCCTTAATGTCCGTCAGTGCTTACAAGACTGTTCGAGGACCCGCATAGCAAAGACAAGTAATTTCTAAAGATTTTACTTGAAATAAAAACCACACGATCTCTTGAAACCGTTTTTGCAGAAATGAAAATATCTTTTAATTTCTTTTTCTCACTTATACGTAAAATCAGTTGCAAAACGTTCTCAAATTCGATCCCAATAAGATTTAATTTTTTGGGTTAAGTAGTTTTCATCTTTTTTCCATTATTTTATCTTTTTTTTCGAATTTAAATGTTATTACTTGAAATTGAATTTCTCGCCTCGCAGGAGATAATATCGTAATTAGGATGCACGCTTTCAGGTAATACGCGGCGCTTCTAGAAAGTAATTTTCAAGAGAGGGGGATTTAAAGTGTTTTCTTAATATCACTGCGTTTTTTTTTTCCTTAATTTCATAATTTATTTCTTCAAAGTTACAATTCATAAGATAAACGACAAATAATTTCATAGCCGACTAAAAACTATGATATAAAAGTACCGTTAAATGAGTTCCTTCCAATGTTTCTTCTAATAAATGTTTTTCTAATGTTGTCTACATACTTTATTAAAGTACCTGATCATTTTAGTTGATATGACAGGCTTTCGAATTTATCCCTTTGGACAACTGAAAAGTAAAAGAGTATTTAAGAAATACGCATATCATTAATTAATGAACTAGATAAATAAATTAGTTAATGAAATAGATAAATTAATTAAATACTAGCAGTATACCCGTTCTTCGTACAGAATATATAATATAAAAAAAATGAAAACTCCCATTACGTGCATATTCCTATAATACTTTAAATGACATTGTTATTCTAAATATTTTATTAAAATATTTAATTTAAAAGATGTATAAGAATCTCTGTTCTTGCTATACAAAATTATCTTTACAGGCTGCAGAAAAAAAAAACAAATCTTGGTCCCATCTGTAAACGCATTTACAAAAACTATTATTTAATTCCCACAAAGCGACGGGGATTATCAAGGAGATTGAACTTAATTTTGCAAAATATTGAATTTTCATAAATTAGGAGTCATTTTCATTAATTTAGTATCATTTTATCAATTTTGACGCATTTTCAGTAATTTGACGACATTTTAAAAGGTCGCCAAATTTGTCAAAAGTGGAACAGTTGGACGAAGGGACAAACGCTACTGAAACATCAACAATACTATTATCTTTCAAAACGCAATTAATTTCATTGATTCGGTGTCATTTTTATCATGTTGACAACAGTTTTATCGATTTGTCGATATTTTCGTTAATTTGGCGATATTTGAGTAATTTGTCCACATTTTAAAAAATCGCTAAATTTGTTGTTAAGTACGATGAACTGACAGTTAAAAACTACCGAAACATCATTACAATACTATCTTCTTTCAAAACGAAATTAATTTCATTATTTTGGCATCATTTTTAGCAATTTGACGATATTTTTTTTAACAATTTTGGGGCATTCTTATCAATTTGACAACATTTTTACCGATTCGACAACATTTTCATCAATTTCGCAACATTAAATATGCAAGAAAGATCAATCATGCATAAACCATTGATTACGAAACACTTTCCAACTTCTTTGCAATTTTATTTAAACATCTCAAAAATGCAATACATTCCTCGGTAATACTTTTAAAATTATCACAATACTACATTAATTTATTGCATATGAAAACTTCATCGAAAATAAATGAAATTTATTCAAATGACGTCATCGAAATATAACACGCCTGGCTCTCTCTATAAAAGCAGCATTTCATCCATAACCAATTTTTCCATTCATTTCATTCATCACAATACTATAATAATTTATTTTATTTAAAAACTTAAAACCATGGAGGTATAAGTAATTAAACTCTATGCTTAAAACGTCATCGAAGAAATCGTCCTTCTCTGTAAAATCAATGAATATTTCATTCATATCGGGTATATATCGCAGACTCCATGAGCTACATAATGCGTTAAAGAAATGCAGCAATTCTTACACAACTCGCTCTACATCTTTTGATATGTACATTCTCCTTAAGTTAAAATTAGGCTTCGTTGTAAAAATAATCAAAGTTGGGTGATCGTTCAAACTTAACTATATTGTAATTGCGTTGTTTCAAAATGTAGATGCACAGAATTTAAGCAAAAATAAAGCGGTTTTAGGACGGATAAAACACTATATATAAATTAAAAATAATTTTAAAATTCATGATTTTGAGACAAACAAGGTGGATGACATATTTCATTTTAAAGTGGGTCACGTGATCATATAATGGTAACGTAATCTCTCCATATAAAGGCTGTAATTATTATTTAGCTTTTATTTAAAAAACTATTTTGCTGAAATTTTTTTTTATATAGATTATGGGATAATTTGAATATTTCATAAAATTTTCGGAGCAATTTGTGAATTTTAAATCCGCTTAAAACATGTTTGAAAAATTAGGTCCCATAGGGTTCAATGTATTTCATTTTTTCAACCCGGGTTCAATCCAAAACTAATTGGGTGATATTATAGATTTATATTCCCATAGGTCCTACAGACCGTCTGAACAACATACTAAAATTTCATTCTGATAAAGTCATTTTTACGGCAGTTGTCGTACTAACGGACAGACAGACAGACAGAATGAATGAACAAAGTCATAAACACTTTTCAGAAGGACCAGAAATGTCCTCATCCCATGTGTTTATATTAAATGAAAACACTAAAATTTTATTAGAAGATAAACCCGTTCTACTCTTATTCTGTTTCAACAATCGGCTAAATGAGATTATTGGCTAAACACAATATATGAGTTTATTGGCTAAGCTTGAAAACGCTTTGCCAAAATAAATGAAAGTTATGTAAGCAGTCAGCAACTAATACAATTAAAAGAAAAATCAAACCGTCCATTTATAAGATATATTTTTATATCCATTTATTTATTATTCAAATAAAAAAAAATAATTCTAAAATTATATATCAGGATATAAGAAAGAATCTTCCTCATAAAATGCTGATAATTAAATAACCATTTTGATTTCTTAATACTTTTCATTGTTGAGTAAGCCTGTGAAAAATAAACCATGGTAATGGAGTTTCCATTTAAATTCATGTTTTAAACCTGCGATTTTCAAAACTCAGAAATAGAGTTTTAATTCACTTTCATATTTTAAACCAACGATTTCTAAACTATTTCTTCTGGAGGAACCAGGGAGTTAGAGAGTAGAACTCCTAGGAAAAAGTTTCGTTTTTAACACTTTACAACAAAGTTGAAAAGTGTTTATGACTTTGTTCATTCTGTCTGTCTGTCTGTCTGTCTGTCCGTTAGCACGATAACTGCCGTAAAAATGACTTAATCAAAATGAAATTTTAGTATGTTGTTCAGACGGTCTGTAGGACCTATGGGAATATAAATGAATAATATCACACAATTAGTTTTGGATTGAACCCGTGTTGAAAAAATGAAATACATTGAACCCTATGGGACCTAATTTTTCTAACATTTTTTAAGCGGATTTAAAATTCACAAATTGCTTCGAAAATTTTAGGTAATAGTCAAATTGTTCCATAAAATATATATAAAAAAATTCAGCTAAATATATTCAGTAGTTTTTTAAATAAAAATTAAAATAATAGTTACACATCTTATATGAAACGATCACGTGACCATGATATGAAACGATCACATGACCCACTTCAAAATGATATATGGCATCCATCTTGTTTCAAATTCGTGATTTTTTAAAGTTCTTTTTAATTCATATTGAGTGTTGTATCCATCCTAAAACTACTTTATTTCTGCTTAAATTCTGTGCATCTACATAGTAAAACAACACAATGACAATATATTTGAGTTTAAATTCTCATTCAAATTTGATTATTTCTATAACTAAGCCTATTTCTCACCTATGTAAAATGTAAACAGCAAAATATGTAGAATGAGTTGTATTAGAATTACTGTATTTCTTTAACACAAAATAATTCAGTCCATGGAGTCTGCATGGCTGATATGAATGAAATATTAATTGATTTTATAAACAGAAGGACGATTTTTTTCGATGAAGTTTTAAGCATAAAGTTTATGAATTGCAGCTCCATGGTCTTAATTTTTAAATAAAATAAATTATTATAGTATTGTGATGAATGAAATGGAGAAAGTTATGAATGAAATCCTGCTTTTATAGAGAGATCCAGGCGTGTTATTTTTTCTATGACGTCATTTGAATTAATTTCAGTTGTTTTCGATGAAGTTTTCAAATATAATAAATTATCGTAGTATTATGATAGATTTAAAAATATTACCGTGGAATGTATTGCATTTTAGAGATATTTAAACCACGCAATTTATATTTCAATGCCGTCATTTGAATGAAGTTCATTTTTTTCAATGAAGGTTTAAGTTTTCAAATATAATAAATCAATGTAGTATTGTGATAAGTTTTAAAATATTACCGAGGAATGTATTGCATTTTCGACTTTTTTAAATAAAATTGCATTGAAGTTGGAAAGTGTTTCATAATCAATGCTTTAAGCATGATTGATCTTTCTTGTCTATTTATAACTCGACAACTCCTGGTCTTAGAAACGCTAAACTTGGATTAAATTTAAGTAGGGCTATTTTAAGGTGTCGTGACGGAATTCGTCACTCCTTTGTAAATTACATAACTTCAGTACTTTTTAAACTTTTATTTAATTAATCTGTGTCCTGGAACCCTCTTGTCAATGTATATATTTTAGCAGATGTAAAAGTATCGAAATCAGTAGTAAATTGTTCCATTTTTATTTCGTTATATAATTCTCGCACACTCGGGGAATGGCGCCCGTTATTCTGGGTCGCACCTGTTGCTGGCGGAGACAAGTGTCTGCGTTCTTCTTGACTTCACGTGGCTGCTGCACGTGCCTTGTGATAAGGCTTTCACACCTCTGTGTTAAAATTGTATATTAAAGTATTGTTTTATTTCTGTGTGATTCAAAGTGTCAATTTCGAAATGTAAATGTCTTTTCTACATGTTTTCAATTACATTGACTTTTAAGGGAAGTGAACTCTAAAATCGCAAAAGTGTTTATGTTCCAGAAAAATAGTAATAGTTTTGTATTTTCGCTTCTCAGTCGCTAGTTGGGAACTTGCAGGTTTTGCGCACGCGCGCGTTTGAAAAAGGATTTTGGAAGCAGTGTGGAAGGAGTCGTGGAAAAATGTAGACGTGTGTGTTTGATTCGCGTATGATCGCGAATTTTAAGAAAAGGTGGATTAATTTTGAAAGTGGAAGGATGTGATTAAAATATGTAACATAGTTCGACAAGTTGTGCGTAGAGTCGTTTGGCTCGGTTCAGAGATGAGTCACTCGTGTTTTTAAATGAATCAGCCTGGTAGTAATGGAATAATGAGTCTTGTGAAAAGAGAAAATGGTTCTTTCACTGGTCGGCTTGAATCGCTAATAGGGCTAGAGGGAAAGCTCATTTTACAGCGATTTGTATTTGCCTGACTCCTCCTTGTGTCCTAAGGTACGAATCAACCAATCTCCGTAACCAACCAAGATGTCGAATTCCGCCAGCATGATGTTGTGTAGTCAAGTTTCCCGACCATTATGGATTTTGTTCTGCGCAAGAATCTCGATGAGTTTATGCCGAGAGTCCATCCTGATATCCTTTCCCATGGTACAGAATTGTAAATGTTATATTTAAAAGAGACGAGGTAAAGTTTTATATATATTTAGTCTTCCACCTAACGAATAGAGTGTTAATTGTCAAATCCTCGTGAGTATCAAGTCATTGATGATGTTATATGAAAATGTCGTATATGTTCAAAGTATACAAATGTGATATATAAATGTCAAGTATAATATGAGGAATATTGTGTTTATTTTATGTATCAGAAAATATGTGTATTCTCTTGGTTCCTCTTCCTCCAGGGGTGTTCTTAATGGTCACCCTACCGAGTGTAACTCTGAGTTATTGCGAGAAATGCTTGTACTCCACTGTTTTCGATCAACTGCCTTGTTATTTCATGTTTAATAAATGTGTTTGATTTCAAAACTTTGTCTTCTCTGTCGAGTATACCAAAACGTTCGCGACAGCCTTAAACTTTTCCGTTTGTTGGGCGGATCCCTGGATGCTTTTGAATTGGAAGTAATTTTGGATTGGAGGAAAGGAGAAGTTGTGAGCCTATGTCATTTTCTATTGGACGGCTCCTGGATCCATCTGGAATGTATATAAGCTGAGTGATTCTTGACTCTGGGGAAGCCACTAATGGATGGCGCTAAAATCGAGTACTCAGACGAGGAAAAAGCCGAGGCGCTGGCAAGCCATTATGAAAAACAATTCCAACCAAACCACGATCTAATGTGTCAGGATACCCTAAGAATGGTTAGCCAAACTTTAAATAACTTCAGGAATTCCCCGGTAACGGCTGAGATTAACCCAGCCACCCCGCAGGAGATATTAGAAATTATCAAAAATCGCAAAAGCCCAGGGCACGACAAAATCAGAAATATTGCGGTTAAAAACCTACCCCTAAACGTAATGTTACTTGACTATCTTAATAAATAAAATATTAAAACTAAACTACTTTCCCAAAGAATGGAAGGAAGCGATAATCATAACAATCCCCAAGCCAGGTGAGGATGCCACAATTCCAGCCAACTACAGACCAATCAGCTTGCTACCGACACTTAGTAAAATTACTGAGAAAATAATTCTTAAGAGACTGAACACGCACCTTAGTGAGAATGACATCCTCATTTCGGAGCAGTTTGGATTTCGGCCAAAGCACTCCACCACTCATCAATTGCTGAGAGTGGTAGAGTACATATCTTCTGGACTTAATAGTAAGACACCCACAGCTGCGATTTTTCTGGACATACAAAAAGCCTTTGATAAAGTGTGGCACTGTGGATTAGCATACAAATTGATCACTTTAAAAGTCTCTGACGCTCTTGTCAAACTTTTAATCTCATACTTAAATAACAGACACTTTCAAGTCAGAGTAGGAGGTAACTTATCAACACCCAAGCTGATTAAAAGTAGTGTACCGCAAGGTTCTATCCTGGGCCCGACACTCTTTAACATATACCTGAATGACATCCCCAGGACTCCAAACACAGAGCTGGCACTCTATGCAGACGATAGTGCGATACTTGCAAAATACCCTTATGTCTCAGTAATGCACAGACAGCTACAACAACACTTAGACATGCTCCAAACTTGGCTGGAAAAATGGCGAATAAAATTAAACCCCAATAAATGTCATTGGATTTATTTCTCTAGAAAACGTAAACCTCCGCCGCCTCTGTACATAAACAACCATGCCCTAAAAGCGGAAAAATCTACTAAATACCTAGGTGTAACGATAGATTCCCACGTAACCTGGAAACAGCACGTAACGAACTTAATCAAAAAGGCGTATATGGCCACAGGAGCCTTATACCCAATGATAGGAAACGGAAATCTAAGTTATCAAAATAAACTCCTAATTTATAAATCGGTTATCCGCCCGGGAATGCTGTATGCAGCACCCGTATGGGGATATGCCTGTAAAACTACAATAGACCTCCTAGAGACAAAACAAAACAAAATCCTACGGATTATCAGGAAAGCTCCCAGGTACTTAAGAAACTCGGTAATTAGGAATGACTTCAAAATAAAAACTGTTAGAGCCCAAATTAAAAAGCTAGCGCTTAAATTTTACAGAAATTTGCCATCCGTTCCAAACGAACTGTTATTCAATCTGCATGACTATGATCATCGCAAGGCCAAATCTCGTAAGAGACCCCGCGCTGTTCTAAACATCGATAATCGGAATTAAAAGATCCCACCTCAAACATCTGATTTTTAAATAAAACTCGCGACTATTATTTTATAAAAAAAAAAAAAAAAAAAGAATTCTAAACTCTTAACTGCCAAAACGCTAGGTAACCCTTAGATCTGCATCAACCTCCCAAACTGCTTAAACTCTAAATGTGCAACAAACTGCCACACTAGGAGCTAGGACAAATAATAAAGTAGTAAATAAAAACCTCGAACCTCCAATTAGGGTCACTGAATTAATGTCACAGTTTGACGATAAGAACCACATATTGAAATTGGAGATTAAAGGCGCTTCGCGCCTGGTGCTCTGTCTTGTACGACACTACGACTCTGGGGATTCGGAGCTTAGACTTCAAGTTGTGTGGACGTACTTTAGTATTGCTCCTGCTTTTTATCAGTTGGTGATCTTCTTGCTTCCGCTTGGGCGTGTTATATCTAGTTACGATAGAGCACGTCGAGCAAAGCAATTCTACAGCTTGTTGTGTACGGGCGATTCGCCATTTTGGATTTTGTGCTTTTCATTTTGGAGTGCCACGTGTGTTGTTACCACGTGGTAGTGCTATTTTTTGGAACTTCTCTACCCTGACGATATGGATTTGGAACGAGGCGACGTGGCAGCTACTCGCGAACTTGCTGGTGAGCTGGACGAGGAGGAATTCGGGCCTCTCAAGGGTGCCTTGATGAATTACTGTGAAACTCTACCTGATGATGGACTGATGACTGGACTGAAGGAAGAAGTCAAGACCGCCGTCAACTTCTGCACCCTGGCAGTCTACGTGATGACTCTTCACATCAGGGAGCTGCTGATGAACGGACTACTGGGACAAGAAGAGGACCAAGTCTCCAAGATTCTAGGTTCGTTACTTTCTGTGAACTCTTTTTTGTTTGCCCAGAAATTGGATAGGTTTATTGATTGTGATATTTATGAGATTTCTAAATGTGAGGGATGTAATTCTAGTGGTCAAATCAAAAGTAAAATGATAGAGCTAGGCTTAATTAAGGAAATTAAAGATGAAGATAAACTTAAAACGGTTGAAAATCCAAATAAAAAAGAAAGATGGAGGGGCAATCCACTAAGGATGCTCCTACTAAAAGCCAGATTGTAGAAGAAAACTTAAATGTCCATGATAACATGGACTGTAATGAAATAGCTGATAACGTTGTAAATGTAACTGACAATGATTATGTTAAAACTAAGACTTACGCTGAGATTGCCGCGCAACCAGTTGTGTTTAAAAGTGCACCTAAACCTAAAACGGTCGAAAATAGTGACAGGCTAACAACAGTTGAAGTTGAGAAAAAAGACCCAAAAGCTGAATGTTTTTTCATAAAGTTCAATGATAATTACAAGGTTATCCTTAAAAGACTAAATGATATCTCAGGAAATAAAGTATCTGGCAAGCTCACAGGAGACATGCTAAAATTGATTCCAAATGACGCTGACACCTACAGGGTTGTACAGCGCCATTTAAGTAGTGAGAAAATCCCCTTCCACAGCTTAAACCTAAAGACGGAAAGGCCAAAAAAGGTAGTTCTGAAGGAGCTACCAACAAATTATAACATGGAGGAAATAAAAATCACTTTAACATCCGAAGGATTAGATGTAGTCCGGGTTTCTCAACTGAGAAACACTAAAACGAGATTACCCCTGCCGATCTTCTTAGTCAGCCTTAGGCCTACGGCAGACTGGCAGAGGGTCTACAGACTAACAAGATTAGGTTACTTGGCTGTGAAGGTAGAGGCCTTCAGAGCACGGGGCTTCAAAATCTGCTACCGGTGCCAACAGTTCAATCACTCCTCGGAGAACTGCAGTATGCCACCTAAGTGCCTTAAGTGTGCTGAAGAACACTTCACACGGGACTGCCAGAGACCTAGGTCTGAGAAGGCTACGTGTGCAAATTGCAATGGAGACCACCCAGCGAACTTCAGGCAATGTCCGAAGAACCCCTGGAACAGAGGAAAGGCACCGGGGTATGCCCCCCCTCCCCAAAATCAGATACCCCCTTGGAGACAAAAGGCCCTCGGATTAAACTCCCAGGCACCCCCTCAGGGCTCCTCGCACACTGTGCCACAGCAAAATAGATACCAATCTTCAACACCCACCAGATCGGTGCAAGAGCAGGCCCCCAAACCTTCGTCTTCCAGAGAATTGACTCCGGAAGAAGTAAAACTGGCTACTATAGCCATTATAAAAAGAAAGGAAGCCGAAAAAGCAAGACAGGCGGAACTAGAAGCTAAAATTGTAAATCAATATGCTAAATCAAAAGAAGAAATCAAAACACGTGAAGCCAAAACAAAACGAGTCAGAGAGGAAGAGCTCGCGCAAACCCAGCTGTTAGAAAAAACGGTTGAAAAAAGGCAAAAAACTACTGAGGTCCAAAAGGATACTCACAAAAATGACCAAACCGCGGTTGAGGCTGAGGATATGGAAGCTGAGACTGAACCTGCTGGTAAAACCAATGATGAAAAGATGGATGAAATCCTCAACCTCATCAGAGGGTTTATCACCATGTTCGACCTAGATGCAATAAAACACCTGTTGATGCAGTTCGCAGAGCTAATACAAAAAAAGAGTGATCCAATGCAAATGGTCTTTGAGGCTTTTAAATTAATCGCGGACTTTAAAAATAACAGTGAGAATCAAATCCGCCATGGCTAGGTCCCAAAAAGAAAGCTTTAAAATAATATTTTGGAATGCGAACGGCATATCTCCAAGAATAAATGAACTTAGGAGCTACGTAAATGAAAATGATGTAGATGCCCTGTTAATTCAGGAAACTAAAGTTAGAGAAAATAAAAAACTAAATATAGCAAACTATATTGGCTATCACAACCTAAGCTCAAATACAACTGCTAGAAACCCCCATGGAGGAACAGCAATATATATCAAAAGAAATATTCCCCACGAGGAAATAAACAACATAAATCTTCAAGGAGTAGAAAATACTAGCATAAAAATTAAAATAAATAATGTAAACCCATTTATCCTAACTTCAATATATGTCAAAAACATGAGTGGTATAAATGTAGCTGCGCAGCTGGAACTGCTTTTCTCGCGATATCCAAACACAATACTCGCGGGCGACTTCAATGCACACCACCGAGCATGGGGCAGCAGGAGAGCCAACATACGCGGTACACAGATACACAGATTACTGAACACAACAAACACCAACATCATTGCACCGTCGAGACCAACCTGCTTCTCAGGTGCCAACGGCTCATTCATAGACTTTGTCCTAACGAGAAACATAGAATACGCTCACACTATCGATACCCTTGATGAATTCGACTCGGATCATTTACCGGTATTGGTGACATTCGATCTGAACACTCCCCTTCCAGCCTCTCTGGGACAAGAGAGGGTGAACTGGAACGTTTTCAAAAGAGCACTTTTTGAGCCGCACTTGGCAGTACCCAACATTATGAGCACGGCGGATATTGACTCTGCCACACACACACTCACAACAGAAATCAAGAGAGCTATTGCCTCTGCCACAACACATCGTGAGTCACCAAAAATGCCCACACTTTCTCACCATGTCAAACAATTAGTTAGGCAAAGGAACAGAATGCGTAAGACATGGCAGGCTAATAGAGACCCTACCCTCAAAAGGGAGCTTAACAGACTCACGTGGAAAGTCAGGGATAAAATTGTCGCAGAAAAGCAGCAACAGTATAAAGAGTTAATTGAATCCCTCAGCCCAGAAGACGTATCGCTCTGGCAATTCGCTAAAAGACTCAGAAAACCTCAAATTAAACTCCCGCCACTAATAGATGGCGTTAAAATCGCGTACTCAGACGAAGAAAAAGCAGAGGCGCTTGCTAGGCATTACGAAAAGCAATTTGAACCAAACCACGATCTAATGTGTCAGGACACCCTAAGAATGGTTAGGCAAACTCTAAACAACTTCAGGAACTCCCCGGTCACGGCTGAGATTAACCCAGCCACCCCGCAAGAGATAATTGATATCATCAAAAACCTTAAAAACCGTAAAAGCCCAGGGCACGACAAAATCAGGAATATTGCGGTCAAAAACCTACCCTTAAATATAATATTTTACTTGACCACCCTAATAAACAAAATACTAAAACTAAATTATTTCCCCAAAGAATGGAAGGAAGCGATAATTATAGCGATCCATAAGCCTGGTGAGGATGCCACAATTCCAGCCAACTACAGACCAATCAGCTTACTACCGACACTTAGTAAAATTACTGAGAAAATAATTCTTAATAGACTGAACACGCACCTTAGTGAGAATGATATTATCATTCCGGAGCAGTTTGGATTTCGGCCAAAACACTCCACCACTCATCAATTGCTGAGAGTGGTAGAGTACATATCTTCTGGACTTAATAGTAAGACACCCACAGCTGCCATTTTTCTTGACATACAAAAAGCATTTGATAAAGTGTGGCACTGTGGATTAGCGTACAAATTGATCACTCTAAAAGTCCCTGACGCACTTGTCAAACTTTTAATCTCATACCTAAATAACAGACACTTCCAAGTTAGAGTAAAAGATAACTTGTCTACACCCAAGCTCATTAAAAGTAGTGTACCGCAAGGATCCATCCTGGGCCCGACACTCTTTAACATATATCTAAATGACATCCCCAGGACCCTAGACACGGAGCTGGCACTCTATGCAGACGACAGTGCGATACTTGCAAAACATCCTTACGTCTCAGTAATGCACAGCCATCTACAACAACACTTAGACATACTCCAAACATGGCTGGAAAAATGGCGAATAAAATTAAACCCCAATAAATGTCATTGGATTTATTTCTCTAGAAAACTTAAACCTCCGCCGCCTCTGTACATAAACAACCATGCCCTAAAAGTGGAAAAATCTACTAAATACCTAGGTGTAACGATAGACTCCCACCTAACCTGGAAACAGCACGTAACGAACTTAATCAAAAAAGCGTATATGGCCACAGGAGCCTTATACCCAATGATAGGAAACGGAAATCTAAGTTATCAAAATAAACTCCTAATTTATAAATCGGTCATCCGCCCGGGAATGCTGTATGCAGCACCCGTATGGGGATATGCCTGTAAAACTACTATAGACTTACTAGAGACAAAACAAAACAAAACCCTAAGGATTATAAGGAAAGCTCCTAGATACTTAAGAAACTCGGTAATTAGGAAAGACTTCAAAATAAAAACTTTCAGAGCCCAAATTAAAAAGCTAGCGCTTAAATTCTATAAAAATCTGCCATCTGTTCCAAATGAACTACTATTCAATCTGCATGACTATGATCATCGCAAAGCCAAATCACGTAAGAGACCCCGCGCGGTACTTAATATTGAAAATCGGAATTAGGTAAGTCCCAACTTAAATAGTTGATATTAAATTAAAACTCGATCAATGTTTTCTAAAAAATGTTCTTAAACCTTAAACTGCCAAATTGATAGGAAATCCTTAGAACTGCATCAACTCCCCAAAATTACTCAAACTCTAAATGTGCAACAAACTGCCACACTAGGAGCTAAGTCAAATAATAAAAACAGTAAATCAAAAACCTCGAACCTCCAACTATGGGCAAATGAAATAATGTCACAGTATGAAGATAAGAACCCCACCTAGAGATTGGAGATTAAAGGCGCTTCGCGCCTGGTGCTCTTTTCTGGACGAAACCCAGCGAGAACTCTGGGCTCTCTCCCTGGAAACATCTTCGAACTCACGTCGACGCGGGACTTAGCCCTCAGGCGGAGTTACCGTGTTGTGAGGGTCGGGGTCGGGAGAGATGCCACCTTGCCACTGCTGTTACCGTCGCCACTGCCTAGATCTGATGATGCCTTGCCCTCGCCGACCGTCGACCGCCGTGTAAACGTTGGAGATGATGTCTCGCTTTACTTGGTCGAGTACCGGGACCAGAGGGAGCAAATATGAAGCTGATTCCTTGGCTGTCCTGATCCGGTGTCATACCGGAAACTGCGGTTTAACCGTTCCTGTTGGAACGGGGCTATGTTGGCCCCGAGGGAAATATTCAGTGGATGCCTGTGCTCTATCTGCCATGAGTGCTTCCAAGAATATCTTGAGGTAAGACTTAAACACTTAGACTGCCGTTGGGCTGTTGACTGGACTTGTGCATCGATCACTGCAGAACTTTTCATCCATAGGATCTTCTGCCAGCATTATTTATATATATTTTACCTGCAGTCTCCTTCTTCATAATGAAGCATTATCTGAGCCATAGTAAATTAAATTGAATTAATACTGTTTTGAAATACAGTTAATACTTAAGCCTTTAACGTTCCCCGTGTGTGTGCATTCTCTCTGACCATACCTTTATTTTGCTAAATTGAATATATGAAATTTATGTGTAATTACTTGATCTATAGAATTATTATTAAGTTCCGGCAAAGAGCCGATGATTTTTAGTTGAAGTGTGGTCCAGTGGTTTGGTAGCTGAACATGAATCAGCATTTGTAATTTCTGTGATAACTCCTAACATTTGGCATTTAAATAAACTTAGAAGTTAAACGAAATTAGGTGTTCTTATTTGTGTTGAATTTGTATTGAATTTATGTGTTTTCAGCTTCTGGAGAAATCTTGAAGGTAAAGGTATTTCTTTGGTATTTGTTGGGTTTTCTTCACAGGTCATCAGTTGGAATTCTTCCAACTGACGGGAGGAGTGTTTCGAACCTGGGTTATAATTTTGGTGAGAGTTAGACACTCGGTCTGCCGTGTCTGGCCGGTGTCCGTTGTGACTTTAGAAGCCCTCGGAACCCGCTATGACAAAGGCTACCCACAAATTCGGTTCAGTCATTCTCCCGTGATGGTGAGACAAACAAGCAGACAGACAGACAGATTTTCAAATTTATTGATATAGATTTTAAAAAATTGTGAGTAAGTCTGTTATACGTTACATTATTTATGTGAAACATCACTCCTGCGTTCGCATCCTGTACATTTCGAATGGGAAAATGATGTGTGTTGTGTGTGACAATAGTACAAGGTGCTTAGTCAAAAGTTTCGATATTTTTTGAATGTTTGAAATGTTTTAATTTCTTTTTTATTCGATAGAATTTAATAGACTGATATCGATTCTAGAATTTCGATTAAAGTTTAATGGAAAGTAGTTTATTATTGTTCCGCATAGGATCACAAATGGCGATAAGCTACCATCCATGAAACGTTGGGATGTAATATTTGCAGTCACTTTACCGGGCGTGCGCCTTCACAAGCGATCAGTCCATTCTGATGCATTACTCATATATCCATGATCAGATGTTCATGAAGATGTCCATGTCCATGAAGATGTCCATGTCGCCAGAAAAATCCATGAAGCTATCCACGTCGCCAGCATTTTTTATGCTTTTCTGTCAGTATTGTTTTATAATACAGCTTCAAATAATATATTGGGTTCTGTATTGAACTTAGCAGATATTTTTATTTATATCATTTCAACAGCCCTACTGAAAGCTGGCTACTTTACCCTCTGTCAGAATCAGTAGAAAGCACGTAACTCGTGAAGTTCTTAGCCAATCATTAAACTTCAAGAAGTTTCTAGAACTCGTCAGAAATCGCTTGTTCAGCCACATTTAAACAAATCCGTAGTCACATTCAAACGTCCCAGAACTTCAAATGGATTTCTGTTACATATTCGTATTCACTTAAGTTACATATTTTCGTTTCATCTAAGTCATATTTCTTTCAAGATCTACTTTACCCCGCACCTTAAGATGTTTCACATCCAACATTTTCTTAGATAAGGCTAATATGGTAGAATCAGAAATGGTGGTGACAATGTAAGAAAAACATATCCATATTTTTACGACAACCTATAATATCTTCAACACATATTGCCTGCCCCCAAGGAAAAAATACATTCACAGGCAACCTTTGTTATCATTTAAATGTCCTGGTCGCTTGGACTTGGCGAAGAATTTGGCTAAATATCTTCAACATGACCACTTTTGTAGACCTCTCGAATTTTGTAGTTTGGATAATAACTTGAAGAGTTTTGTCGTTTAGATATTTTCATACAGGGTATATAAGCAGTTCATCGTTCTGTTAGACACAGTTGACGTGTACGAAATAAACTGAATTGTGAACATGTCAGTAATTTGAGACTTTTATCGTTTGTTTTGTGAATGGATTCAGAATTAAATGACTGTTTAAGAGGATTATTACCTGTCGAAAGCTCTGACCATCCGACTCGTCCAAGGACTTAGAGCAGCAAAGTGGATGGCCGGGGATTATTAACTGTGTATTTTTTCTGTTTGCGCTTATGGGTAATTTATATGAAAGCGTAGTCATTTACAAATTCATACTAGATTGCCCAGGATGCATCGTAACATTATTTTGATTATGTTTTTCCAGCGGTCATATATTGTTAATCGTAATATATGTTCGTTCTTGATAGAATAAACAAACAAACGAATAAATATATTTTCAACTTTATAAACTGGTTGGACATAATTAAAGTAGAGGTGTTTAGAGCCCGATAGTGAGAAAACTGTTGGGCCGAACTCAGTCAAATTTACAATAAATACTATCTAGACCATGGAGTTTTGATTTATATTTAAAAGAAAATAAAGTAGTTCGGATTTTTGGACCACCGCGAGCCAAAGTGGCGCTGTAAGGTCCGTTTTTGGAGTAAACTGAGCATAGGAAGTACAGAAAGTTAACATTTTACATGCCTTTTGAAAAGGATCTCACATTTACATTTTATACTTATTTAGTACATTTTATATTTACATTTGTATCTTACATTTACATATATATGACATTAATTTTTATATGACATCATTTACATGTGTGATTCAATATGTTTCCCTTGTATATGTTCTAAAATGTGCGTTCTCTGAACAGAATTCTCGACTGCAGAATGCAGCAGATCTCCATTAATTTTATTGGTGTGCAATGTATTCGGTCCTTCAAAGGGACTATAAATTATCCACATTTCCTTGGTACACCAGCGCTTTACATGACCCCACAACCAAAGGTCACAAGGGGTCAGATGAGGCGAACGGGCTGGCCACTTCATAGGAAACGCTCTGCTAATGATTCAGTTGTTGGTAAAATGCTGTCGTAGGACTTCCTGTATGCGCAATCCAACATGAGGGGGTGCGCCATCCTGCATAAATATCGCAGATTCAAGACATCCACGCTGTTGAAGTTGCGGAATAACAAAGTTCAGCAGCATTGTTGGATACATCTCAGCATTGACGGAACTTCCTGTACTTCGTATGCCTAATTTACTCTAAAAATGAACCTTACAGTACTACTTTGTCTCGCGGTGGCAAAAATCCGAAATGTTTTTATTTAAAAAAAAATCAAAAGCCCCGTGGTCTAAATAGTATTTACTGCAAATTTGGTTGAGTTTGGCCCAATAGTTTTCTCACTATCGGGCTCCAAACACCTCTACCTTAATTATGGCCACCCTATATATAAATTTGCGCATCATGTTGTGATATATTGATTCGTTTATTGAGCATGGTCGCGTTTTAGTCTTTAATAGAATGCTATTAAATTCCTTACGCATAAGATCTATGATGTAATAAAGGTAATCAGTTATAAATCAAAATCATTAATAAACGTGGAGAAGGAGGGGGTGAAAAAAATAGGATGGAGTATGTTCAACAGGAATTGAATTAGACAGCTATGTTAATTAATTAAATCTTTGGTAGATTTTTATTTCCTTGCTGAAGTTGTTGAAAACTATGGTTTTTATGAAAGCTGAGGAAATTAAGCACACAGAAGGCAATTAACAAATTCTTCGTGCTTTACTAACAGGAAGAAATATGAAGAATTATTTACCCTTTTGTACAGTTTAGGGCCAAATTGCAATTGATTTTAGAATACGCTTTATCACCGATCTCATAATTATGACGGCATTGTAAAATTCCAAACTGATGCTATTTATTTTAAAAAATTTCGCATGAATAATTTATACAAAAAATGAGCTATCATCTGTTATTGCAATAAAATATGCATTTAAAAATTAATGCTTAAGCTATATAATATTTAAGTTATCCGCTTCATTTGTATAAGAAAAGTGGACGAAAAGCATTGGTATTCATAGAAATTGAAGTATTTGCATTATAAGTATTTTTGTATTATATTTCACCTTATTACATATAGACTATCTAAATATGAATAATAATAGTATTTAATAGTTGATATAATATGGACTACCACTGCGCAACGTAGCTAGGTATAAACTTGTCATACTTGTTAAACGGTATTAGTTTTTAAGATTACCAAAGCATTGGTAATACGAATCTAAGCATCGGTATTGATAGGCTTCTTAAATGTTAAAATATGTACTACGTTCATAGTGATGAAGATTACATAAACGTTAATTGTGATATAGGCTGCATAAAAGTTGATGATACTATAGACTTTTTAAAAAATAACAAAAATATGAACTATATTAACAAATAATACTTGTACTAATTCTATAACTATAACTTCGCTAACATTATAACTTTATATTCTTTTAGTATTGCGTAATAAGATTGTTGTCATACAAACTACCTGTGTTCAGGACGGCACTCTCTATGCAGAGAATAGTATCCATGGATCGGTTTTCCGCATATTATGTGCTCATCAGCATGAAATAAATAACCATTAACTGCAATAGCAGCAAGAAAACGTCCTATTTGCCGCAATTTTAAGAACTACTGTGAGAACTGATAAATTCAGTCCCTTTGCACAGCCGGCATAAACTCTGTACAGAATTTATTTCAGGTTATACAAAGCTGCAAAGGCCGAATTAAAAAAAAAACAGAAAGGTGGCGTCCCCCCAAATAAGGAAAATCCTTCGATTGCAGTTGACAATCCTTTCTGAGAATGCCCCTTTCTACGTAAAAAAATTGAATTTATATGCTGCCATAGAAGTTTGTAAAATTTTAGCAAATAATAAATTTTCTTTTTGTTATAATCGTTAAAGATTATTTCACACTGATGAGCACAAAATAAGCACAAAAAACGGTCCATGGATAGTGCTATCTGCAATGCAAGTGTCTTTCTTATTTTTGATGACGCCCCTTTCCAGCGGTTTCTTGTGATTTTGAACTTTTGCAGCTTTCTGTAGCCTTTGCAGCTTCCTGTAGCCTTAACTAAATTGTGCAGAATTTTATAACGGCTATGTGGAAAGACTCAATTCGTTAGTTCAGTTCATAAAATTGCGGCAGATAGCAAGTTTACTTGCTGCCATTGCAATTAAAGGTTACCCCATGCTCATAAGCGCATAACAAGAGCGAAACCGGACCATGGATACTGATATCTACGATGGGAGTGTCTTCCTTATTTTGGGGGACGCCTCCTTCTGACGAGTTTTTGCGATTTTGCACCTGTGTTCAGCCCATCGAATGATAAGATATAAAACTAAAGCTACAAGATATCTATTCTTGTTGCTAGGACAATTACAAAAGCGAATTAAAACAGAGCGAATATATCGATAAGCAAACTAATCAGTTCCCCGGGGCCAATTCGTGCGAACGATACTGTATCTTATAATAAGTATATAAGAAGGGGGTAACAAACTTATTAACTCACCTAAAAATAATAAATAAAAATTAATAACTGCTGTATCCATTGCCGATAAGTGCGCTTGAAATATAATTTATAGTCTTGTATTTTTTGTCAAATTGCATTTCATATTTTTAATCGGTTTGATAGAGCTTTAATTTAAAAAAAAAATCTGATGTGGGAAGTATATGACTTTCCTTATAAAATTAAATTAATTTACTTCTTTTACAGTCAAAAAATAATGTATAAGATCCATGGTGCTGTATTTTTAACGTTGAATTGCACATTTGGCGATTTTCCTGATGACAACATGCAAAACTAAATCAAAGTATCCAATTCACTTATATTCCGCTCAGTTCTAAATATTCTTAATTCATCAATTAGGCTTCATTTTAATTAATTTAGCGCCATTTTTGAAATTTTTGACTATAATTTCGTCAATCTGGGGTGAAATATCGTCAAATTGGCGATACGTCGCTATATTATTCGCCAAGTTCGCCAAATGCATCAGCAAGTGTCACAGACAAACGGAGAGAAAAGCATTTCTTATATACTAGAACGTATGCCCGTCATATGACGGAAATCAGAATTTGGAAACATTACATCCCATTTGGCGTCATTTTTATCAATTAATAGTTTGGCAACATTTAATAGTCCCCAAGTTGGCAAAATCCCTCAGAATTTCTCGCCAAGCTTTACGGATGAACGGACGGTCGGAGAAATGGGTTATTCTTATAGTCTACTCTTATGTTCTTTCCAAGATATTGAACTCAATTAGTCATTATTTCATTGATTTAGCATCGGTTTCATTAATTTGGCGGATTTTTATCAATTGGGTGATACTTCCGTAAATTTGGAAATATATAAAAAGTCAGCAAGTTGGAGATATTCCTACAAATTCGTCACTAAAATTTTGCCAAACGTTACGGACGGAAAAATAGTTTATTCTTATAGTATATACTGATATTCTTTTCAAGATATTGAATTTTCGTGAATTAGTCGTAATTTTCATTGATTTAGCCTCATTTTTATTAATTTGGCAATATTTAAAACAGTCGCCAAGTTGGCGATAATTCACGAAATTCTTCACCAAAATCTCGCCAAGCGTTGTGGACGGAAAAATGAGTTATTCTTATAGCAGATAAATGGCAATTGGCGTTCAAATACAAATGTATTACCCAAACTATATTTTTTTATGAATGGAACGATGTAGATCCACGAGAATGAAGTCATTAAATTTATCACATGAATTTGCAAATGAAAAGTGAACATATTTCACAATATTTAATATATATATATTATTTTATGTGTTTTTTGATACATTTATTTGAAAATGTGCAATCTCTCGAGAACGGTTCATGCTAGCATTCTAAAGTTTTATGCCAAACGTTTTATAAGGAAAAATTGCATAAGAAATGACTATTTGCGTAACTTTATTAAAATAATTTGATTTTTTGATGATTTTTTTCAAAATTTTACTCGAAAATTTAGGGGTTCTGAACATTCGATTGCGTTTAAAAACAATAGGATTCCAGTATCCACGGATTGTAAATGTTGTACCAAATTTCATTCCAATCGCTCCATTCGTTCGTGGGATATCATCTCCACAGACTCATTGACGTACACACAGTTACACATAGACACAATCTACAAAAACGTTTGATTCGTATTCAAGGATGCTTGAAACGTGCTCTCCCGGCGAAAACTCGAATTCGAATTTCCGACCCAGTCATAATAATTTCCTTATGCATTATACTATTTATATAAGGAAAATAATTATTGTAAAAATGGATTTAATAGAAGGCAATGATAAACTGATTTACCCAATTGAGACCCAGACAGTAATAAAAGTAATTTTTTCCTATTGATTTTATTTATCTTCCAGAAATTGAATGGAAAATGGAACATGGTAAATTAAAAAAAATATTTAAAATATTAAAGGAAATCCATGACATTGAAAAAGGGGTGAATTATTTTATCCAAAATAATATTCAGAACGAAATGTAAAGTTTTTAATTTATCTGGTGTCGAACATAAAAGCATGTGAAAAAGAGCCAACGAAGTAATTGCGACCACTTTGGAGTTGAATCGATTATTACAATTTATCAAGTTCTTGAACCATGGAGGTAAGGAGTTAAATCTTCATACTTTAAAAATGCCAATATCATTTGAGAAAACAATTCAGGTGGCGCTTCGATAAGATAAGCGCACCTGCATTGTAGGTATTTATATTCTATGGCGAAAGACTTGAAATATTAATTTAACTGTCAATTTTATAGAAATTAATTAGTAGGGCGAAGCAAATTAGAACTGAAACAATACGGAATATTTCTATGTATTCAACATTATTTTGCCTTTCAATTTATTTTCATCTTCCTATGTTTTGAACTCTGTCCTACAACTGTGAAAAAATACCGATTAATTATACTGATAATGAGGGAATCTTACTTTAAAAATAATCAACAAGAAAGATCAATCATGCATAAAGCATTGATTATGAAACACTTTCCAACTTCAATGCAATTTTATTTAAAAAAGTCGAAAATGCAATACATTCCTCGGTAATATTTTAAAACTTATCACGATACTACATTGATTTATTATATTTGAAAACCTTCATTGTTACCTTCCTTGTTACCTTCATTGAAAAAAATGAACTTCATTCAAAAGACGGCATTGAAATATAAATTGCGTGGTTTAAATATCTCTAAAATGCAATACATTCCACGGTAATATTTTTAAATCTATCATAATACTACGATAATTTATTATATTTGAAAACTTCATCGAAAACAACTGAAATTAATTCAAATGACGTCATAGAAAAAATAACACGCCTGGATCTCTCTATAAAAGCAGGATTTCATTCATAACTTTCTCCATTTCATTCATCACAATACTATAATAATTTATTTTATTTAAAAATTAAGACCATGGAGCTACAATTCATAAACTTTATGCTTAAAACTTCATCGAAAAATATCGTCCTTCTGTTTATAAAATCAATTAATATTTCATTCATATCAGCCATGCAGACTCCATGGACTGAATTATTTTGTGTTAAAGAAATACAGTAATTCTAATACAACTCATTCTACATATTTTGCTGTTTACATTTTACATAGGTGAAAAATAGGCTTAGTTGTAGAAATAATCAAATTTGAATGAGAATTTAAACTCAAATATATTGTCATTGTGTTGTTTTAGTATGTAGATGCACAGAATTTAAGCAGAAATAAAGTAGTTTTAGGATGGATACAACACTCAATATGAATTAAAAAGAACTTTAAAAAATCACGAATTTGAAACAAGATGGATGCCATATCTCATTTTGAAGTGGGTCATGTGATCGTTTCATATCATGGTCACGTGATCGCTTCATATAAGATGTGTAATTATTATTTTAATTTTTATTTAAGAAACTACTGAATATATTTAGCTGAATTTTTTTTATATATTTTATGGAACAATTTGACTATTACCTAAAATTTTCGAAGCAATTTGTGAATTTTAAATCCGCTTAAAAAATGTTAGAAAAATTAGGTCCCATAGGGCTCAATGTATTTCATTTTTTCAACCCGGGTTCAATCCAAAACTAATTGTGTGATATTATTCATTTATATTCCCATAGGTCCTACAGACCGTCTGAACAACATACTAAAATTTCATTTTGATTAAGTCATTTTTACGGCAGTTATCGTGCTAACGGACAGACAGACAGACAGACAGACAGAATGAACAAAGTCATAAACACTTTTCAACTTTGTTGTAAAGTGTTAAAAAAATACATATACTCAATAATATTGTGGAAACAAAAGACGCTTTACTAACATTAGCGATATCTAGATATAATTCTCAAAGCGTTATGGCATTTTTAAGCTTTTCATCCTCCTTTTAAGATGAAAGCTTTCCTAAGCGGCCTTTAGTACTCTTTGATGAATCTAGAAAGTATCAGCTTTCAAAAAAAAAAAAAAAAATTGAAAATCGATTTAATAGATTCTCAAAATGAATCGACAAAATAAAAAAAAGCTGGTGCTATAAATATACAATATTGATACTACCTGTACTAACAGAAGTATTAACAGACTAAAAATGACTAGAAGCATTTATCGATTAAAACTACTAGGACCTAAATAGCCCAGTGGTTAAGGCATTGGGATCGCACACTGTAGATATGGGTTTGTTCTCAGCCGCCAAGAATTATCTCTCCGTTTACACGGAGTATGGGAACTTGAAATATGTGGGTACAGAATTCCGTTCAAGAGATGATAGGGTATAAGAAGGATATTACGGTTCTTGTAGTTGCCATTCCATTGGGTTTCGGTCTAAACTGGGCGGCGCTATCCCAGCCTGTCCAAACAATTACCTTACACTTTCTGGAAGGTCAGGTAAGCTGGATATAAAAAGAAAAAATATGACGTGGGCGGCACATGACTTTCCTTATTACAATTAACATTCAAAGTTAGTATTCAATTAGTAATCAATTGGTATTCAAAGTATCCAATTAACTTATATTTCACGCAACTCTAAATTCGCAATTATTAATATTGATAACATCCTCAATAAACAATATAGTCTATATATCAAACTATTTTAATAATTAATCCATCAATGAGGCGACGTTTTCATTAACTTTGTCGATATCCCGCTAGATTGTTTGCCAAATGTATCGCCACGTGTTACAGATAAACGGAGAGAGGAGCATTTCTTATATCCGTCATACGACGGAATTCAAAATTTGCAGATCAATTACCGCTCATTTGTCGTAATTTTTATCAATTTGGAAGCATTTTTACCAAATTGCGACATTTTTCTCACATTTGCAACATTTAAAAACATCGCAAAGGTGACGACATCCTGCCAAGATTTTCTCCTAGTGTTACAGACGGACGGACGGAGAAATGGATAATTCTTATAATCTTATGTTCTTTCTAAGATAATGAGTTTTCATCAATTAGTCGTCATTTTCATTGATTTAGCGTCATTTTTAGCAATTTGGCGACATGTTCGTCGATTTGGCAACATTTAAAAAATTCGCCAAGTTGACGATATTTCGTCCAATTTGTTGCTGAAATTTCGCCAAGCGTTATGGACGAGAAATAGGTTATTTTTATAGTAGGTAAATGACTATTGGAGTCCAAATAGAAAACGAGTACCTGAAGTATCTTCTCTCGTGAATGGAACGTGCTAGATCCTCAAGATTGATGTTAACACATTTATCGCATAATATTACGTATGAAAGTGAACACATTTTACAGTAATTATTATTTTTTTTATGTGATTTTTTGATAAATTTATTTGAAAACTGTGTAATATCTCAAGAACGGTTCATATTAGCGTTCTAATTTTTATGTCTATCGTTTTATAATAAAACATTACATAAGAAATGATTATTTACGTAACTTTACTGAGTATTTTGATTTTTGACGTTTTTTCAAAAATTCATTCGGAAATTTATGGGCGTTTTGGACATTCGATTGCGTTTAGAAATAACCGGGTTCCAGTGTTCACAGATTCTAATTTTTGTACCCAATTTCATTCGAATCTCTCTGTTCGTTCGTGAGATATCGTTTCCGCAGACTCACGGACACACATACACACATATACGCAGACATCACTTAAAAATCTTTCGACTGGTGTTTAGGGATGCTTGAAACGTGTTCTCCCGTCGAAAACTCGAATTCGAATTTTTGAGCCCTTCACAATACTTTTCTTGTATATTATATTATGTATATAAGGAAAGTAATAAACATAATCGAAAATATTAACTTAAAATTACTAGATCTATAGACCACGTGATGACTAATGGATTTATAGACTCCCTAAACATGTTGATAATTAAGTGATCCGCATGATATTTTTATTTATGCTCTTCTGTAGGAATGCTTAATTTATACCTTACGCTTTAACTTATTATTACCAGTTTGGTAGCTTCTCAAGCCTAAAAGTTTCCACAGTTGGAAGTGACTCAACTCCAAGATAAATATACTTCCGAAATTCCTTTCCTGAACATTTCCGCGTAAGACTGATGACGTCATAAAGGTAATCACTTATTAATGAAAGTCATTAGTAAACTTGGAGGGGGACAAAAGAAAAAAACTCCAGGACGGGGTTTGTTCAGCAGGAAATAAGTTCCACAGAAACGTTAATTAACAAACAATGGTTTTCTTCCAAATATTTAAAAGACTCGATTTCCTAACAAAGTTTGGTAAAGTATGCAGTTTCGCACAGCTGCAAATATTGGATAAAGATGTGTTTATTGAATAAGTAAAATGGCTGTACATTATTCATACATTAAAATCTGCAAATTTTTCATTTTTTTTTCTCCATTTTTTGTTGATAAGTTACTGAAACTAGAGAATTATTTTAAATGAAGAGGATTGCAAGATTACGAAGTTACTTTCTCCTCAAATGAACGCGAAAACAAACAGTCAATCTGATTTTCATTAATATGTGATCATTTGAACTCTCTATGTTATTAGACATCCGTAGTTACAAAATAACTGTGGATGCCAAAGAGTCTTCTTCTGAAATTCGGAAAAGGTAGGGAGGAGAAGAGGTGCAAGTCAAAATATAAAATGTATTGAACAAATATAATAATGGGATATCATGTCATAAAGTGCAACGATTAGCAAAAGATAAATTGGGTCGTAAAGGAAAATTCCAAAATTTTTATAGGGTTCTCCTGCTAATGAGTTTTTTAACATTTTCTAACATAGTTGAAAAGTGTTTAAGACTTTGGTCATTCTGTCTGTCCGTTCGCACGATCACTGCCGTAAAAATGACTTTATCAAAATGGAATATTAGTATGTTTTTGGGACGGTCTGTGGGACATATGGGAATGTACATGAATAATATCACTTAATTACTTTTGGATTGAATCCGGATTGAAATAGTGAAATACATACCCTATGGGACCTCATTTCTCAAACATTTTGTAAGCAAAGTTAAAATTCTCCAATTACTTTCATATGCTTTAGAAATATACAAATTATCCCATAAAATATATAAAAATATTTGAGCAAAATCTGTTCTGTAGTTTCTTAAAGGAAAATTAAAATAATAATGATACCCATATTATATGAAAAAATCGGGGGACCCACTTCAAAATAAAATGGGACGTTCATATTTTTTCCCAGTGTCGAAATCGTGACTTTTAAAGTTCTTTTAAATTTATATTTAGTATTGCATCCGTCCTAAAACCGCTTTATTTTTGCGTATTTTCTGTGCATCTCTATTCTGTGCCGACGTAATTGCAATATTTTTGAGTTTAAATGATCATCCAATTTTGATTATTTCTACAACGAAACCTAATTTTAGCAAATCAAGCTGGACATTTTTTAACGCAGAATTATTTCGCCCTGGAGTCGAGACACACACACAGAACGTCAGGCTAAAAATAGTTTTCCGTGTTCTACTAGAGGTTTTAAAACGTGTAGATCCGTCGAAAAATCGAGTTGTGATTGTTGACACTTCCCCTGTACATTACCATGTATTGCAGGGAAAGTAAAAATAATACGAAAATCAGTATCTCTTTTCCAAAAATCAGTCAGCACATTGCTCCAAGTCTTCAAAAATTCAAATTCAATATTGCGTTTAAATCTTCTAATAAACTCAGATTTTCTAATTTTAAAGATTCTTTAGAAATTCCTAATAGTTGGGGCATTTACAGTATTTTTGACCAGTGTGGTATTTCTTATACTGGCCAAACTAAACGTGATTTGAAATTTCGTATTAAGAAACATGAGAACTATGTCAAAAAACAGGAATTTATTAAATTTTTAATTGCTCAGCATTGACCACCGTGTTGAGTTTTCTTCAGCAACGATCATACAAAAATGAAAGTCGATCTATGATCTTGATTTCTTTTAAGCCTAAAATATATTCATAATGACTCTTGCAATGCAGTGACGAAGAGGATCCAGCTATATCCTAGAAAACAACTGTATGGTGCATTATTGTATCATCTGTGCATATATAACGTTGCTCAAGTTTTCTTTATCCTTTGCGCAAAGTGTATTTTACTTATTGACTTCAACTGATAGTTTATAAGTTATGTTTTTAATATTATTTGTTCAATGTCACGTTGTTACTAATATCTACACTGTTCTTTTGTATATTTATCTCCATGGTTTTATTTCTTTCTAGTTTAAATTTTTTTATTATTTTACCTTCAAATTTAATTTTTTATTTTGTCTTTATTTTATTTCTTTTCATTATTTCACTATTCCTAATTTGTTTGATTTTTTAAAAGTAAGTTTGCTTTTCCTTTCAGCTTGATTTTGCATTGGATTTTATTAAATAATTTTTTATACTAAAAAAATATTTGACTATATTGGAGTCTGGGTAGTTTTATTACTAAATGTCTATTATTATCGCCCATGTTTGTCTTCGTGTAATGTCTTTATCTATGTGTATTACCTTTGTATATTGTACATGTATTTCACAGTGTTATACCTGTGTTCTTCCTGGCCGTCCGTTGTAACTGTTCAACACTCTTCGGATGAGCTGGACGGCATGTGTAATCATAATAGAGGAAAAGTACGTTGGTCACGTTAAATAAGTCTGCTGACCTAACTTGCCGTTCGGTTTTTTAACCTTTTGCTTTGACTTATTAACCTTGACACATAATATTTGTTTTATTAACTTTTGACTTACGCTGAACCATTAAAGCTGAAACTTGACTGTTTAACTCAATGCATATATACCCAGTTAATGCACTACACATCGACAAACACAGTGTTTCAGATTTTTTGTCAAGACAAAATTTACTATAAAATGAATGTCAGTTTCTCCCGATGCCTTATATGTCGTAGAAAATGTCATCCACCACTTTCTGAAATAAGACGTCTGTCTTCAAATAATTTATTCCCTGCTTCAATGACTTTCATCTTCTCTGATGTTCTCCGAAGTTGGAGGCGATCCGCGACGGCATTTCTTCACTTTTCGGGACTGTTGCTCAAAAGAATTATCAAAGAGAATCACTCATACTATCTACTGCGTTCCGATAGTTTCTAATGAGAACAGCTAAAAATATTTCGTCTGCTCAATGTGAAATTAGTTTTCGGGAAGTATTAATTACCAATCAATCACATTTTCCAGTGTACCCTTTTTCTTTCTAAACCAAGTTTTCGAAAAGTGAAATCGGAACCACATATAAAATATATTTACATAAATTATTTTGTTAAGAAAATGACACATTTTAATATTTTTTCGTTTTAAAGCAATATTTTAAGAGCTTTGGAATTTCTGTGTCAACGTATAGTTCTAACTACTAAGTATAGACACGATATTTCAGTAATAAATTTGCGTTCAAAATCCAAGTTTTATATACAGGTATGTACCTAACGTTAACATCTAGCATTAAATTATTCTTTTTTAATGTATATGCTTAAAGTATTAAGTTGTACAATTTTATATTTTGATAACAATGTTCACTTTAGGGAAACTAACCCATTTTGGGAAAATGCCTTTGTGACTTAGTTATGCTTGATAATGGCATGTATCACTGATCTGCCTAAAATTCACGCAGCTGCAGATTTCTGCATGAATTTTAAAGACATCAAATAATAACGACTTAATTGATCCCGGTAAATTTGTGGAATATTAAAACATTATAAATAAAAGACAAATAATTTGCTTGAACTGCTGTTTAAATCAACTGAAAATGACCACATTGTTAGTAAAACGGATTAACTTTTTGCTTACGGGTGGGACAGCGTCCATCTCAAATGAAGAACTCCTAAAAAGACAGGTATTTGACATACCCAATCCCAAACAGTTCGATCCCCCTTTACAGGCATTGACGTCCATGGACGTCATTTGGACGTAATTTTGTGAAATTTGGTCAATTAGTTCTTCAGTTAGAGGGGGTATAGCCAAGTTTTGCGGATCATTTTGCAAAAAAAAAACGCTGATTCTTTTATTTCGAATAGTACTAAAATCTTATCAGCACCAGCGTCACCCACAATGGACTTACCTACCAAATTTTTATAAAATTCGGTCCATTAGTTTTTGAGTTAGAGTGGATACATACATTGGACAGACAGACACACAGACGCCACACTGAAAATAGTTTTTTCGTATTCATGAGGTCCCAAAACGTGTAGATCCGTCGAAAACTCGAGTTGCGATTTTTGATATGATTCAAATACTTACCCTGTACGTTACCATGTATTGCAGGGAAAGTAAAAAGTACAACAAATTGACAGGACAACAAATTTAGAAAAATAATCAGCAATACTAAAAAGAAAAATGAATGTTTTACAAAGTTATTGAAATAGTAAAAGTTGAAATGGAAACAAATCTGTACTGATACCAGCCTCCTTCATTTCTAGTAACATATCAGACCCCACCCTTCAAATATCCTCCTATCTTGAACGGCATTATCAACTGTGGATTATTAGATGTGTATTGCAGATAAAGTAAAAAAAAAATGAGAATGTAATTTTAATCCACAGTTATCGCATTCGACTGATTGACGTTTGCCATCTTCCATTTACCTGTGCTGTATTTCCGCTGTTTCTCTTTTATTGTAACCTATAAAAAACTTTCGCCAATCCCCGCTCCTCGTAAATGCCAAACTGAAGCCATTCCGGGATATAAATAAGATTTTATCGGCGTCGTAGACAAATGCCGACGACAGGGGACAATATACGTGCGCTCTTATTGGTGCACTGTGCGCCCCATAAAATTAGAATACGCGATTAGAATTCAGAAAAAATACCTCCTCAGAAAACATGCTTTAGATCTTTAGTTATTAAATTCTTGTATAGGATACTGATTATTTTATGCTAAATACCAAATGTTTTATTATCACGAATAAGTTCTTGTTGGTTGAACTTCTTATTATTCCATTGTCAATTTTAGGTATTGCTTTCACACAGCAAGGAAATGAGTAAAAGTCATTATTCCACGTACAAATAATTGCATGAGTATACAATTTGGGTAAATATCCACACAAATAAAACACGTCCGACTTTGTATGTAATCATGTACTTTGTTAATGAGTCCAGGGATGCAAACACGGATTATCAGCACAGAAAACCGTGGATTTTCTAATAATGAGGTACAGCTGTTGAATTGTCATTATTTCCAAATAATTAAAAAAGTCTGATAAGAGCAGCACATAACTTTCCCTACAGACTCAAATCCATTTTCTGACGTTTTATTTCGTGATGCAGTAAATTCAGTTTATTCGCAGAAAATAAGATGCGTATTGTTCTAGTGTTACGTCCGATTTGCATTTTTATTGCATCTTCGTTTCATTCAGAAAATGACTGCACTTTAAAGTCTTCAGTTTGTGGGGATTCTTTATACAAATCTTTGAAGTGCAGTATGCCCAATCATCGTGGTTGCCCAGTTCATCCATGCCCACTCTCGTGGTTGGCCATATCTATTTATACAGCGGACTTTGAGTTCCGGAACGAGATTTGGGAGGAAAAAAAGGGTTTGACATATTTGGCTAAGAAAGCCATGCTACGAAATGACCGCGTGCTGTGAATAGCAGGAATGTTCATCGTCGTCATATAGTAAGTTATCGCATCAAGTAGTTTTATAGTCTGTGAAATTCAGTAGTGAGTGTTGTACGATATTGCACGACATTTTGAGATTTAAATTACGGATGCCAAGCAAGCTAAAAAGCACTGTGAATGCAGCAACAAAACCAATGGGAAACCCAGCATAAATAAACATTGTTCATCCCCTCCATCTCAAACAACAAATCAGAGAGGTGGTATGACACCACAAGGGGAAAGGAAAAAAAGTGTTTCCAGAATGTTCTAGAATTTTCCGACGAGATGAATTTTCGACAGCGTCCTAGCAGCATGTCAATTGAGTTTGTGTTTTCAAAGATACCTCCTGTGATCGCAAAAGGAAACGGAGCTCAGCAATGTGATGTGCGACAGTAACACATGCATTGTGAATATGTGGCGTATCAAAATATGTACAGTCATCCAGCAAAGTGTATTATCGACAAAATGTCAAAGTAATAAGAGGTCTTTATGCAGTTTTATCTGTTAAATTTGTCACGGAAGGCATACAAATACGTATCGTATAATTAACAATAAGGTCGTAGGAACCCCAATCGTAATAACGAGCCCTGGTATTTTAAATAAAAGAACTACTTAGATTTTCGGTAGATAATAACAATGTGTTGAAATATATATGTGTCAATTAAATGACGTCTTGTAAATATATGTGTTAATTAAATATTGTTAGAGATATATGTGTCTAAAACTGGATTTATGAATACATTTAATAATCAAGATCTATATATATATACGTATATGAAATTAAATATTAAAGTAATTGATCAATTTAAATAAGAGTGTTTATTGTATATCTTGTGTGTTTTTTCTCTTTGGTTCGTGAACCAGGAGTTTCCATGCTCCACCCTTAGTGAAGGCATCAAAGGTAAGTCCTGGTAAAGTAAATTTTGAGTAAGGACAATTGACCTTATGACAGTGAGTTAGGTTTGAATTAGATTGGTTATTGTCCCGGGAAAAGTCTTGTATGGTTAGCTGTGTAAATAGTGTATGTATGTACTAGATTTGTTTGTGATGTCATTTATGTTTGAGGTTTGAGTTCCACCGAGATACATTTAAATAAAATAGTTAATATGTTAAGTGTCGTGATTCTTTCCTCAAATTCTGATCGTTAGGTAAAATGATAGCATGTTTCACTTAAATGTTGAAGTAATTCAAAAGAACCTGTACAATGGTCTTCTGAACAAGGAAGTATTTTACCAGATCCTCAAAACTAAAAAAAAAAAAAAAAAAAAAAAAAAAAAATCTCTATCACGGTTTTTCCTAGAGTCAAGCCTTGTTATCAAAAAGTACATGAAGAAGGAGTAATTAATTAGCATACAGTAATTTTAGTCATTTATTAAATGTTATCTGCATCTCGATAAACCTCAAGGGATTTAACTCTCAAATTTTAGGGAATTTTATTAAATAGTGTTTTACCAAAGTGAAAAACGTCTTCAATTCCTCAAAACTAAGAAACTTAAATATCTTGAGAATGGTCCATCGAAGAGTAAAGGAATCGGTCCTATTATTTTCGTTGTCAAAAATTATGCATAAAACAAGCATATAATTGATACATTTGAACAAGCGTGGTACTTTATTTTAGATTTTGGCAACTTTTGCGAGTCATGACGCAAAAACGGCAAGTTCTTTCTTCCCGAGTAATACCAAAATTCTATTAACACCAGAGTATAGTACCAAAATTCTATTAACACCAGAGTATAGTACCAAAATTCTAATGACGCAGGTGCTGAATTTTATGAAATTTGGACAATTAGTTTTTCAGCTAGATTGGATACATACTTCTTTTGCGAGCCATTTCGTGAAGCAGGAAAGTTATTTTTTCCGAATCATACCAAAATCTTATCTACCAAATTTGGTAAATTATTTTTTGATAGGTCAATTTTGGGTTACCTTGGTGCTAATTAGATTTTGGTACGATTCCGTAAAAATAAATCTGCCCTGTTTGGAGAAATGGCTCACAAAAATTTTCAAAATCTGCAATAAGAGACTACGTTCGACGGATCTACACATTTCGAGCACTCTAGAAATCGAAAAATATTTTGAATGTGATGCCTGTCTTCTTGTTTGTGAAATGTATGTATCTACTCCAGCTGAAAAACTAATTGACCAACTTTCACAAAATTGGGTCACTTGTGGATTACCTTATTCTAAATTGTACCGAAATCTAATCACAACCAGGGTCACCCACAATTGACTTACCTATAAAATTTTATGAAATTAGGTCAATTAGTTTTTGAGTTGGAGTGGACACAAACATAGCACAGGCAAACACATACACAGATACACACACAGACTCCACGCTAAAAACAGTTTTTTCGTGTCCTAGAAGTCCCAGAACGTGTAAATCTGTCGAAAACTCGAGTTGCTATTTTCGGCATGTTTCCAATATTTTCCCTATGCGTGATACTTTCCATGTATTGTAGGGACAGAAATAATATATACTTTGAATTATTTACAAAAAATGTCCACCCAAATCAAAAATTATTTAACCCCGATACTCTAGGGATTAATAGAGCGAATTCCTGTCGAAGAAAAAGGAGCCTTGCCGTAAATGTAGAGTATAGATTTGAGATGGCGAAAATGTTACATCTAAGTAACTCGTTAGACGAACATCTTAAGAAGGATCCAAGCCTCTTATGTACACAGGAGAAATTTGTTTGTTGACAGTGGCTGTCGTTTCAAGAGACTTCGTCTCTCTTATTTTGTCCTACGGCGAAAAAGACTTTAATTTTGCCTCCAAAGTCATTTCAAACATTTACTCATTTTTTCTTAACCTAGAGTCTGCATTAAAATGCATTATTAAGTATATGACTCATTAAAAATAATTTAAATTAAATTGAATTTTTGTGTCTAGTAATCTGCAAGTGTAAATTAATTCCATCTTTAAATTTCTGATTAGCAATTGTTTACTTTTTATTTCAACCATTCATATAATATTCATGATATCATGCTGTAATAATAAAATAAAAAATCTGATGTGGGCAACACGTGACTTTCCTTATATATAATGTAATGAATTTACTACTTTTACAGTAAAAAAAAAAGTTTTTTCTTTTAATAGATACTAATATTCTTTCCAAGATATTGAATTTTCGACAATTTGTCGTCATTTTCATTGATTTAGCGTCATTTTTATCCATTTAGCGAGATTTTCTTTAATTTGGCAACATTTCAAAAACTCGCCAAGTTGGCGACATTCCGCCAAATTCGTCGCCAAAATCTCGCCAAGCGTTATGCACTAAGAAATAAGTTATTCTTAAAGCGGATAAATGACTATTGACGTTCAAATACAAAAGTATTACTCAAAGTATCTTCTTTCATGAATGGAACGAGCTAAATCCGCGAGAATGATGTCATTCAATTTATCGCATGATATTACATATGAAAAGTGAACATGTTTCTCAATAGGAAATATATATTTTTTATTTTATATGACTTTTATGTCAATCGTTTTTTATGTCAATCTTTTTCTAATGAAAAATTACATAAGAAATGTCTATTTGCGTAACTTAGTGGTTTTGATTTTTTGACGATTTTTTCAAAATTTCATTCGAAAATTTGGGGGGGTTCTGAACATTCGATTGCGTATAAAAACAATAAGCTTCCAGTGTTTACGGATTGTGATTTTTGTACCAAATTTGGTTTGAATCTGTCCATTCGTTCGTCAGTTATCGTCTCCACAGACACACTGACACACACATACACACACACAGACAGACATCACTTCAAAAATGTTTGATTCGTGATCAGGGATGCTTGAAACGTGCTCTCCTGTGGAAAACTCGAATTCGAATCTTCGAACCCGTCACAATTTGGTAATAAAATCAACAACAAAACCAATTCTCACAACATACGCTGATGCCGACTGGGCAAGCGATAAAACGGATCGGAAATCCACGAGTGGTAATCTTTTCTTAATTGATGATTCTCCTATACACTGGTTAAGCAAAAAACAATCATGTGTTGCGCTTTCCTCAGCAGAGGCGGAATATATATCCGCTGCTAACGCAGTTCAAGAAGTACTGTGGTTAATCAACCTACTCAAAGATCTCGATATGCTTCAACAGCTCCCGATTACTATTTTCGAAGATAACCAATCATGTATAAAAATGATTGAATCACCGAAGTACATGTCAAGAACCAAACATATTGACATCAGATTCCACGCCATAAGAGATTTTCAGGAATCGGGTGTAATCCAGTTGAGTTATCTTCCAACTAAGCTAATGACAGCGGACATGATGACAAAACCGCTGCCAAAGCCTGAATTTTTTAAGCACAGATCCAAACTGCTACAGCCGTGATATGCAGCTCCAGAGATCAAGGGGGACTGTTAGAAATAAATGATCTCTCCTCGCTACGGAAGACCGACAAATCCAAAAACACTGACTCTCGCCTTTCCGCAAGAAAAGGAATGTGTTTACATCGTGTGATCTGCGCGCGCATCATAAGACACTACCGGTACACTTATACGAACCAAAAGTTCTGTTCTGTGTTGTTGATGTTTTGTACTGTGACGGAGCAAAATGCTCGTTTCTTCTTCTATGTAATTTTAAATGCAGAATCTAATTAAATAATTTTTTCTTTCAATCAAGAGCAATTATTCCTGACATCAAGATGGTAACCAAACACAATAAAATGATATTTCTTTTAAGACTTTAGGGGAAACGAAGTCAAATTGCCCTACGCCCTTCGCTCAGAAAGGTAAGCATTTTACCTTATTATAATTATGCTGTTTATAAAGAAAAATGATAATAACATATTTTCTCATTGTTGAGGCAGAGTGCCATTACCTATGCACAACCGAGCTCCTATATATTTTTTATCATAAATGACACTGAATTTGCATTTTCAATTCAATTTTCGTTTCCATTGGGTAACTGGACTTATTTTCAAAGGTGGCTTAGCGAAAATGCGAAAAAACTAAAATATCTAAAGAAAGGATATTCGTAGAGTGATGGGGTTGGTCTTACTCTTTTCATCGCAAAAAATTACGTATAAAAAAGCATTTCATTGACAAAGTTGAATATCTGTACTCTCTTATTTTAGATTTTGACGATTTTTGTGGGCCATTTTGCAAAAAAAGGCAGGTTCTTTTTTCCGAATCGTACCAAAATCTAAATAGCATTAGGGTAATTCACAAGTGTCTTAGCTACCTAATTTGTAAAATTGAGTCTATTAGTTTTATAGATAAAATGAATACATATGATTTTTGAGGGCCATTTTGCAAAAAATGGCAGGTTCTTTTTTTCCGAATCGTATGAAACTTTAATCAGCATCAGAGTCACCCACAAGTGACCTACCTATGAAATTGGTTCCATTAGTTTTTGAGTTAAGGACACACACACACACACACACACACACACACACACACACACACACACACACGCACGCACGCACACACACACACACACACACGCACACACACGCACAGACACATACAAAGAGAGAGACACACACACAAACACAGGAAGACACACACACACATACGTCAGGCTAAAAATGGATCTCTCGTGTTCTAGAGGTCCCTAAACGTGTGGCTCCGTCAAAAACTCGAGTTGCGATTTTTGACCCGATTCCATTACTTTCCCTGTACATTACCACGTATTGAAGGGAAAGTAAAATTTCTTTTTAATAGCCAGTCTTCGTGAATTTTTAAATCGTTCAGCGCAACAGAAGAAACAACGTAGCATTTTGTGTTGAGATATTTTTACAGTTCTAGATCGAGTTGTGACTGGGATTACTGTGAGGTATAGATAAAGCGTTATGCTGAGGTGTTAATTTATTCTTTGTGAATTAAATAAGTGTTATTTTCTGAGACAGACGATAGATTGTTTGATAGAGAGGTTGAGAATGGTAATGGAGGCTGATAGAATGTTTTCGTTACTAAAATTATAGATTCCGTTTTCATTGTAGCATAGTATGTGGACAAGCATGCTTGTAAAAACACTGCTTTTATTTATTTAATAAGTCTCATTGTATGATATTGATTGATTTTAAATCATTTCAGAATCTACTACAAAAGCAATCCAATGTAAATCTTAGTTAAAATACAACATAAAAGAAATTAGTAACGTTATTACCTAGTCTGGAAAGATATAAAAAGCGCCACGCTAACAAAAGTTGCTAAACGTTTGTCAATAAATTGTGGTATCACGTGACCCAGGAATTGTTGCCAAACGAAAAATAGAAAGAAACGGAAAAAGAAAGGGAAAAAAACAGAAGTATTCAAAACACGTTCTCAGTGAATAAGTCTACGAATTTTAATGCCGTGTAATATAATAAATAAGAAACTAACTGGTTTTTAAAACTGTATGTATAAAATCAACTGATAATTAAAACGAAAACATGCGCAAAAAATAGTGTGAAAATATTTATGAATAAAAGACAGCGAAATTATATAATAAGAACGAAAGAGTAAACTGTTCCGGAATCTAAACGAGCTATCTTCAGACGAAAATTAAAAAAAAAAACTTTCCTTCAACTTAGTTTAAAAGGCATTAGTTTATAAAAGACAATAAATTAAAAAAATAACAAAAGACCGGTTTTAAGCTATGTGAAATGCTTCATCGAATGAATACTAGTAATATATGATCCAATTAATTTTAAAATACTGAAAAAAAACGTATTAATAAAAAAGTATATAACAAAAATAAAAGCAACAACTGGTCATAAATTCAGAGTTTGAAATTTTTATCTTTATTTATATTATCATTATTTTATATTAATGGTTTTTGTGCTATTTATAGTATAGTCATATATTGTAACATACATACGAGCGCAGGTACAATCCGAAAACTCAAATACTACATCCAAAACTATATGACAAATTTTAGACCCAGTTACAACAAACTCCTGGTATTTATGTTACTGTTGGTAGTAATGAAATTCCAGTAAATAGTTAGTGTTTTTACATTTCAGTAATGTATGTTCAAGATATGATATTCGAAATAGAAAACGTCAGTGAAATTCTATTACTATGCTAGCAGTATACCCGTTCTTCGTAAAGAATATATGTGTGGCGAAGCAAAATGACTGACTTTAAAGTTACCTTTAAGAAACATATTTAATTAATCTTAGAGCATGGTCGAAATTATCGTAAATCGTGGAATCCATTGCATTTTGCCGCTATTACCCACCTATTTTATCTTTAGCGCGAGTTCTGTAAAATAATATTAATTAACATACTACTAAATTGATTGCACCATTTTAACTTTAAAATATAACTATTTATTAACAACTTGGATCAACTAATAACTCAATTACAACGACGATTACCATTAATTGTGCCAGAGCGAGAAAGCGTGAGACCATTAAAATGTAGTTATCAAAAGGTTCAATGACCTGCAGACAATAGTAGTGGAGGACATACCTTCTGGTTGTCTTTATACATTAATACACAGCTCGTACAGTCGTACGTGTTCCATCAGTGCACGCCGTACAATACCAACTCGCTGTGTGGTATGTCGTCTCGTACGGTAGTCGCTCACTGCACACTTAACATTCTCCGTACTCTGACTGCACTGCAATTCTTGTACTACCCCAACTCTGACACTTCGACTTCTCGAACTCTCTAAATACGTTTGCTGATATTCTATCTTACTTCATCTATGCTATTCGATATTCTCTGTCTACTGAACTTTACATCTTTTTTATACTCCTTTGGTTGTGGCTCTTTTGCCTGAGGTTTGACACGTCACTTTGGCTAATGTCAACGGCCGTACCGTGCTGAAAACACTGGTTCTCGTTAGATCACCGAAGTCAGGCAGCATCGGCCGCGGATAGTACTTGGGTGGGTGACCACCTGGGAACACCACGTGCTGTTGGCACATATCGGGCGCGGTATCCCGGTGGTTTGCGCGCTGGATTTGCACGCTGCCACAACTGCCGCCGTGTTCATGTGGAGTACGATCACGGTCAACATGTGGGTCTGTAAGTCCTTCCGAGAGGTTGGTGGTAGGTGAAGGAGGGTACGGTCCCTGTGGATGCCTCCCCCACTGGGTTCCGGTCTAAATTGGATGGCACTTCCCGGCCGTCCAAACAGTTACCTTACACCTTTCTGGTAGGTCGGACGGTCTGGGTCTCAACAACAACAACAACAACGCCTCTTTGGCTAACAGTGACCTTACACCTTTCTGATAGGTCAGACGGTCTGTGTCTCAACAACAGCAACTACGCCTCTTTGGCTCCGATTGGGTGACCTAAGGACACTGAACCCAGACATCTTGCACATTGGTCGACATCTTTGACCACTCTCGTGGCCTCACCTTATCTTTAGTCCTTCGACCCACCTGTCTTGACGCCCCTAAATTCATGGTTTCAGCTGACCTCTCGGTCAGGGTGTTGTAAAAACTGGCGTCATTGAGACTGAAGGTATTGTCTGACGTTTCCGATACAATAAATAACGCACATAAAACTGTCTCACCAAATTTGGTGTGAGATCTATTTCTAGTCTCGCAATATGATACAAAGAAACTTAAAATTCCCAATAATCCCTATAGTATTTTAAATGATATTGCTATTCAAAACATTCTATTAAAATAATTAATTTAATTATCTTAAAAGAAGTGTAACAGTCTCTGTTCTCGTTATAGAAAATTATCTTCAGGTGTATATCTGAAAAGTAAAATCTCGCCTGTATACTAATTCATAAAAAATCTGAAAGTGGATGTCAAAATGAAAACACTAAAATGGTATTGATAGATATACCCGTACTTCGAGTACATGCGGGTATATATTTCCCGTACATCTTCCCGTATACGTCCTACTTTTATTCTGCTTTAAGAATTGCCTAAACACAATATATAAGTTTGAAAATTATTTGCCAAAATTATACAGACGGCGTAAGATATTGAAAATATCAATCATTCTCCTAATCTTTAAAACCGAAGGTTTGATATAAGTCTGCAAACTTGCAATTCCCATAAAATTTATTTTATATACAATTTTCATTATTTAAAATTGTCTGCCGTATAAACACGTTGGATTTAATTCCGTTGCTAAAAGACGTGATATACAGGGCCTGACAGAACTCAGGAGCATACTGGGCAACTGCCCTAAACTAGGCGTGCCAGAGGGGCCAACATTTCAACAGCGAAAAATTCAGGATTGATTACTGAAAATAAATTATCGGAATAGTTTTCTGAGCGAAACTGTTTAATTTGGAGATATATGGGGATTATCGCACTAATTTAGCATGTTGGAACACGATAAGAAAGCTGTCAATAATTTAAATTTCATTCAATATGTAAGTTCTTTATTTTGTATAACTTTTCCTAGAATGCAATTATGTTCTTGAAAAAATATTTTTGTTCATTTCCTATATGTCAAGAGGTAAATGGGGAGGGGGGAGGAATGTCTGGCCCGGGTCCCAATTAGGCTAGGGATGATATTTTTTTTCAAATAAAAGTATCGTCTGCATAATGATATATGTATGGGGGGGGGTTGAGTTTTATTACTATATCTGTACAACCCCTTGTCCTAGAAACAAACATAGACAACATTTTAAGTGGGGCTATTTCACGACTGTCCTCAAATCTGTATGAAATTCGGTTCAGCCTTTCTCCCGCGATGATGAGACGGTCATACATACAGATTTTTAATGTTATTTATATAGATAGATGGCGATAAATGTCAGTTCTCCAAAATCCATACTACTAAGTAATTGGAAGAAAAAACTTTTTCAGTAATGGAAAAATCAATTCAATAGGTAGAGTGCATGACCTTTTTATGGTGAGATGCTTTTGATGTGTTTGCAAATTATCGAACGAATGTTTTTATATTGAAGAATGTTTGTTGAATATTGATGCCTTTGGCTAATTTATAAACGGGGAAATTCTAAAGCGAAATATCTCCTGAAATATTTAACTGATTTCGATTAAACATTTACAGATCAGGTTACATTTTTTTTTAATCTCGTGGATGTGAATGTAGATTCCACGTCAAATACCCAGGGAAAGTATAGGCCGCGCACTCATTGCAGGTAACGGCATCCATTAATCGGCCGATATCTGTCACGGCATTAAGAAAATCTGCTGGGCGTCACAATTTTGTGGGCGTTCTGGAGACAGACGAATTCAGTGCTACCACTCATTCAGCTTCAGATTTCATAAAGTTTGCGTTCGAGATATACGACGCTGAAATGGGCAGTTTCATGTTCACAGAACTTACCTGTAAGGGGGCGTCCCCATAGAAATTACGTAGGAGTTTTCAAACTATTGTTGCCAGGTGGGACAACCCAGTAGTTAAGGCACGATAATTGCACTCGGCCGACCTGAATTCGATTCTTGGCTCTGCCCAAACTGTCCCCGTACTTGCACGGAGTATGAGCACGTAAATATATGGGTCCGTATGTCCTTCCGAGAGGCTGGTGGTAGGGAGAGGAGGATACTTTCTCTGTGAATAATACCCCTACTGGGTTCCGTTTTACATATAGTGACACTGTCCCGGCCGTCCAAACTGATACCTTACACCTTCTGGTAGGTCGAGGTCGAACAAACTGTTGGCTCATAGCAAGTTTTCTTACTGCGATAGTAGATATCGTCTTCTTCATGCTAATGAACGCACAAAAACCGTGAAACCAGTGCATGGATTCCAAAGTGCAGTATCTGCAACAGAAGCGTGATTTTTCCTTTCGGAATATTCACTGTCGGCGAGTTCTGTGCAAAGGGTAAAATTATGATATTAATACGTGAATGGATGCGGAGTAGACTCGGCAGTCAAGGATCGGAAGTTTGAAATCCGGCCTGTTTCGATATTCAGACTTGGCAAGACCAAATTTTCGAATCATACACAGCGATCAGCATTGACAGACCATTTCTGTGGTTGTAAGCGCTCTGAACCACATAATAGCCGATAACTGCACGAGCAATATGGAAACTCGCAATGAGGATTCAACTTTACGTTACAAACTGATATGGTGATCGATGTAAAAGTCCTGCAGTTGGTTTCAAATTGAAGGGAATTTATAGAGTTCACTTCAACGATAAGAGCTTGCAATTTCGTACTGTAGCTCAACGGTAGAGCGTCGAATGGCCAGTTCTGTGATCCAGGATTTGATTCCCGGTTGGGACAGCAAGGTTCTTTACAAATTGAGCTCAGAATAATTTCTGTTCCTCGCAGTTGTTCGCATAGTTTGAAGCTGGTTGAACAGTAGACTTTACTTTGTCGGTCAGCAAGGAGGCTTGCAAAACTTCCGCATAAAACAAAGCTACTTACTGCCTGTACTGTTGTCGAATATTAGGTATTGAAAAGTGCTAACAAACGCAAAACCGGTCCACCCATGCTAATTGATATGTTATTTCAATTTTTTTACTAATTCTAACCTAACAATGCAATCCAATTCTTCACTTTAACTACAAGAGAGTCATTTTCGTGCGTCAGAAAAATTAATGATAGAAAACCTTTCTCTGTATAAAACATAAAAATATAGCCCAAGACACACTTTACTATAAAACTTTTAAGAATAACAGATGCGTTGCTTTTAGAATTTTTTCTACATTTCTTTTAAGTTCAAGCAACAAATTGCAAAGTTTTTTGTATTTTCTTTTTTCAGATTGAGAATGTGACATAAGCAGAGTTATTTTCTTCCGTTCATAGTTAATGCACTCAGTTTATTTTGAGATGCTTTTTTAGCCGTCTATGCCTCTGTGAAATTTATGTATATAAAAGCTTAAAAGAGTAATTTAATTTTTCTTTTTGCAGGTAAGGAATGTATTTTCTTCCGTGCATATTTCATACTTAACTACTTTTGGAGCAGGGTTTTTACCGAACTCCTAAAAGAAACGTAAGGATATGAACAATTTGTATATCTTTTTTGTATAATGATATCTTAAAAAAATAATGTTTTGCAAGGTTATGTTTTATTCCCGTAGTTTATATACAGGATTCTAAAGGAAGTACTTAACATACTTAACATGCTTTCGACCCCCCGTTGTCATGGTCTGTGTGGTGTCGGGATTAAGAATCTCGCACCACTTGTGATAAAATTATAAAATTCTATATTATATTCTGTTTTCATATTTGTCTGCATACTTATATTTAGTTGTCCCTGTTTAAAATACTCTCTTGTTATATATTTATATATTTAATATTTTTAAATGCATATATCTTTTAGTCAGAAACTGTGGTCATTTCTATTTAAAAGTATTGCTTGCGAACTCACTCGAGGAATTCATGACCGTTATTTCGAGGTCATTTTCCGTCTGCAAAATTGGATGTATGTGTAAAATATTAACGACTCTCTGCATGTCTGGGGTGACGCAATAAATTGCAAGATTTCATTTTCGATACCTTTGTTCTGCAGCGTAATTAACGGCTCTTCGATTTTTTGGGGAACCCGGGGCGAGGTTACTATTACAAAGTGAAAAGGATTTTTATTGGCTAATTACTGTTTTGGTCGTCTCGGAGGTCCGAGTTTGGATTGAGAGCCCGAATTGGCTCCTGGGGTATAAAATGGAAGAATTTGAGATCTCGTGGCGCATTTTCCTGTCTAACTGCCTATGTCTCTAGGTTGGTAGTGATCGCCCGCAATTTTTGTGATGCTCGCGACTGAATCGGCGGTACAATACCACGTCGGTCCCTGGTTTTGTGAGCATGGGGCCCGAGGACATCGAAGGAGGATTTCGAAGTCCGCTAGGTCAGGTGAAGGACATCGAAATGAAGCCAGGCCCTAGTCGGATCATCGCAGTCTACCTATCGGTATGTGTGTTAGCTATTCTACGGAATCGGCTGTTGCCAAGGGTATTGCGGCGGATGAGCGTGCATCGAAACCCCTCAATGTCTCCGAAATCGGAGGTAAGAGTTTTTCGTTTGATCCTCGTATTTGATATCCGGACTTGAAGGATTAGAACGTCGAACTGTGCCTACAACTCCTGCACCTCTCTAAATGTATTCACTAATTTGAAGAATCTTAAATTAGTGTTTTGATTATATATATATATATCTAAATTCTGATTCCTCGAGTGTAGTCGCTCCCAGGTTCGACCATACCATAAGTTGTTAATCAAATTAAGTAAATTATAGTATTTGACATAATTTTTATTAATATATAGAATTGAATATTTATTACGGCTATGAGCCAACTGAAAGTATAAAGAAATTAAGGTCCTGTGTCCAGTGGTTTCTGAAGCTGATAAGGATTCAGCTAGAGATAATTAAATTGTTAACTCCTAACTTAATTCTGGTATTTAAATAAAGTATAGTAATTTAATCTTAACATCTGAGTGATTATTTCGAGTGATCTTTGTCTCTTTGAATTTGTATTTATTTATGTGTATTTTCATCTGACGAAGAAGTCCTTTCAAGGTAAGGGTTTAATTGTAAATTGCATTTGTATTTGAGAAGGTGTATTGGTAGTTACAGGTCATTTTGGAGTTTATCTTCCGGAAAATAGTGTTTTTGAAACCTGGGTTATGAAATTTGGATCCGAGTATCCCGTGCGGATAGGAATATGAATTTGAGATCACGGTTGGTTGAGAAATTTTGGCTGATCTTGGGTAAATTTGCGAAATGTATTAATTTCGTTGATCAGTCGTGTCAACCGAAAATACCGGTTTGACAGTCTGTAAACTTCTTTATTCAACAGGAAAATGTAGAATAATGATTTTTTGATACTGTTTGTGACAAAAAGAGTCTTGTTTTAGAAGAAAAACATCGTTTGAGTTATATCGCCGCCATCAAGGGTAACATTGGGCTTATCACCGATACATGTAGTTACAAGATAACACGTATTTGTTACAAAAATGATCATAGTGGGCGTTATAGGTCTACCGACTAACTGCAAGATAACTCATAGTGAGCGTCCAGCGGCGGGATGCCAGCTACGAGTGTATCTCGAAGTTGGCAGTCAAGTTGTTCCCAAATAAATGCGGAATAAGCAGCTACTGAATATATACGTTAGGGCTGTCTTTAATAAACTGACAATTGCCAATAAAATAATAGGGATTACAACGCCCTCAGAATTGAAGAAACTAGAAACCCTAATACGATATGTGACATTGTTCTTGAGAGTTTAGCTTATAAACAGCCGGTGATCACATAACGTCATATGCCCAAATGATCGAGCTCAATCAGAGAAACTCATTTTTCTTAAAAACACATTAAGAAAGGACACAGCATACAGAAATTATAAAAACATTTAATAATGAAGGAATAATTTATTTATGGTAAGAATTCTTTACACTGGTCAAAAGTGAAATTACAACACCATGAGTTAATGAACATAGAGATATGCAAATGATTAAGTTTTCGTACATATCGGGTCACGTGACACCCAGTTTCTGGTGATAAAGACAAGCAGACGGCTCGTCTCGTAAATGCTATCAACGACGATTTGCAACAGCCGCACTTCGGAAAAAGTGAAGCAGCGATGGATCAAAGACATCAGTGAGCTGTATACCAGCAGTTAATCAGATGTATACCAGCAGTTAACCGAATACTGGAGCTGGGCGACTTGGGTTTGTCGATGCGTACAATTCACACGCGTGTTGAGCACGGCACCATCCAGCGATTTATGACACGATAAACGCAAGAACAGTAGATAACATTAAGAAGAGTGAGTGAATCGAACAGGCGCACGACAGAGCACACAGACAGGCAGATTCGACGAACGGATCGCCGAGACCCGTTTGCAACGGCAAGTGACATCCAAAACAGCTTTCCACTATTAACGGTTGCACCTGCGTGCACCTAAACCATTCGCAACAGGTTGCATGAAGTACCGCTGAACGCAAGGCGGTCAGCCACTGGGGTGTCATTAAACTCTCAATATAGGTATGAACGTTTGGCATGGTGTCATCGTCATCGCAACTGGGTCGATGAATGATATCGTGTATTGTTTACGTATAAATTTCGCTTCAGCCTGTGAAGGAATTACAGTCGTAGCCGTGAACGCCACTTGCAGACCTATATCACCGAGCGTCACACTGGGCATCCTGTATCATATTTGATCAGCGGATCACTCTAGTGCTTGCAGATAATCTGACCACGGACCGGTACGTCACACAAGTTGTGATTTCTGTCGTTCGGCCACTGGTTCGGCCTGTCTTTTTGAGAGGTTCTTCATTTGGGATGGACGCTGTCCCACCCATAAGCAAAAGGTTAATGCCTAACATTTGTGTTTGTCAGATGAAAAATATAATAAAGTAAAAAAATATATATTAAAATATTGACAGCATGGTGCTAGATGGGAATGTAAATTAATTTCCCGACCTCAGTATTGAAGGATAAGAAGGATAAATGTTTTATAAATATAATAAAACAATTTAAAGAAAAAATAAAATAAAAATGGATCGATATAGAGGTCATTTTAAAATTCGAACCGTATGTCCTATTACATTCACGGAACGTTTTACGATTCTTTACTTTTTAATTCTGTCATTTCAATTCTATCTCAGCCTGTTGCCATGTCGTATGACAATTTTGTCAAAACACCGCTTGTGAAAAATTTCTCACTACGTCCTCATAGAATGACCATTTTGGACGTTCCAAAGGTGCAGCTGAAGTTCTTGGGAACCGAAATGGGACAGTATGATTTTATTTAAGATATCGTCGTCCCCGAATTTTCATACCGCAAATTTGAGGAGATCCCCAGGTAAAATGGATCACCCAAGGCACATAGAACCTAATCATAGCCTTATCCTATGATTAAGTTGCAGACGTATGAGACGAGGATTCGGATCATGGGGCAACCGAAGAAGAATAGCCAAAAAACATGTCCAAAGATCCAGAAGATTAAGGAAGATAACGATCCTCTAGTTGGCCAGATAGTGTCACTCATCTCACGGTCCACAACAAAAATGGGTAAATCCATGAATTCCTGATTCTTGTGGTCACTACAGCGATTCAAAAGAGGTAAATGTACTTAAACATGTTTGCATTTATTAGAACCTCACTATAAAAGAAATTAAAGAGAAAGGGGCAAAATGCGAATTAGTTTTAAGAGGAATAAAAAAATATATTTAAATGAAAGGGAGCAATTTTAAAGAAGTTGCTTATTAATACACTCGTCAAAAGTGAAACTGCAACACCATGAAGGTATGCACGTAACCATATGCAAATCACAGTACCGGTAGAAGAGAGGGTCACATGCAAATGATTAAAAGCGCATATATACGCACATGCAAATGATGATAAGCGCATATATACGCAAAATAAACTTATTTATTCAGTAAAGAATGTGGCCCTCACGGGCAGCTATAGAGGCCGCCAAATGGCGAGACATACTATCGATGAGACTATTAATGATTGCCTGAGGTAATTCTTGCCGAGCAGCGTCCACTGCGGCACGCAGTTTGTCTACGGTATGCACCGATGGTCCACGATGCACCTGGAGTTCGATGAGGAACCACACATGTTTGTTCAATGAGAGATACTGCCAGGCTATCGGCCCAGAAAGAATGTGAATTCCGTTCGTGCTATTGAGAATTCGCCATGCGGTGTGCAGTGTGGCATTGTCTTGCTGGAACAGCGTGTCTGGGACACTGGTTCGGCCACATGTTAGGCATTAACCTTTTGCTTACGGGTGGGACGGCGTCAATCCCAAATGAAGAGCTTCTCAAAAAGACTGGTATTTGACATACCCTATCCCAAACAGTTCGATCCCCCTTTGCAGGCATTGGCGTCCTCGCCGACAGCCACCCGTAAGCAAAAGGTTAAGTATTAAAAGAAAATCAGATTTCATTAGGTTACCAAATTGGCAATATTGCGACAGCAAGTATAATATAAAGACAAGTGTAACACAAAGATAGATTTTTCTTATATATAATATACTATCAGAAATGCTCGCCGTTGTCTGAGAGAATGAGGAAATAACTTAACATAGTACAAAATAGGATATATTTTAACTACAAACTTGTTCCCAATAATCATTGCTAACTTGTGAAGCGTTATGTAAATCTGTTGAACAAAAGATCTGTTGAATATATGTTGATTGACCATTACTGTACGGGTCTACATTAATATCTGCTATTACTTACAGGGTCTGAATATTACTGAATAGTTGCGGGGGGAGAAGTTTAGGAAGACAATTCTTCAAACAGAAGTGTTCCCCTGCAAAAAAAAATATTGAAATCGAAACGTATTTTAAAAGATACTTCGCGTATTTCCTAATTTTCACATTTATATTTTAATGCGGAACAAAATTCTAAATATTTTACACATAAATATCGTACTTATTAGGTTTAATAAACCAGTTTAACAAATATGTAAATTAGGTGATTTTTCAAATTAGGAGAGGTCATGAGACGCAGATTTAGCTCTTGTTATTCTAAACATTGCTGTGAGATGAAGAAATTGCATGAGAATATTTCGAAACGCGTATTAAAATTATCCTTTTTAACACTTCCCAACATAGTTAAAAGGTGGTTATGACTTGGGTCTTTCTGTCTGTCTGTCTGTCCGTTCGCATGATAACTGCCGTAAAAATGACTTTATCAAAATGGAATTTTAGTATGTTGTTCAGGCGGTCTGTAGGACACATGGGAATGTAAATGAACACCACTCAATTAGTTTTGGATTGAACCTGGGTTGAAAAAGTGAAATATATTGAACCCTATGGGACCCAATTATTCAAACATTTTTAAACAAAGTTAAAATTCACAAATTGCTTTGAAAATTTTAGGAAATATTCAAATTATCCCATAAAATATATAAAAGAAATTTGAGTTAAATATGCTCTATAGTTTTTTAAATAAAAATAAAAATTATAATGACTCCCATATTATATGAACAAATCACGTGATCCACTTCAAAATAAAATAGGGAATCCATATTTTTTCCCAGTGTCAAAATTGTAATTTTTAAAGTTCTTTTAAATTCATATTGAGTGTTGTATCCGTCCTAAAACCGTTTTATTTTTTCGTATTTTCTGTGCATCTATATTCTGCGCCAACGCAATGGCACTAAGTTTTGGTTTATGATCATCAAACTTTGTTTATTACTATAATGAAGCATTGTTTTAACGTATGCAGAATGTAAACAAATCAAGCTGTAAGATGAGTTGTATAATAATTGCTGAATTTTTTTAACGCAAAATTATTTGGCTCTAGAGTCTGGAATAAGAGTGATATTAATGAAATATTCATTGATTTTACATATAGAAGCAGACGATTTTATAGTATTGCCCTTTTCGATGAAGTTTTAAACATGGAGTTAGAAAGTACTCTTACCTCCATGGTTTCAAGTTTTAAGTAAAATATATATTTGTAGTACTGTGATAATTTGAAAAATATCACCGCTGAATGTATAGGATTTAATGATGTTAAAATAAAATTGCATTGCAGTTGGAAAGTGTTTCATAATCAATGCTTTATGCTTGATTGATCTTTCTTGTTATACATTCAATTTTGACTGAAAGCAAAAATAGTGTTGTTCTTTATTATCTACATTCAATTTTCATGTTTGTTGATACATAAAAGATCCTAATATGAAACTCTCCTCTGTCAATAAAGTTGCTTTTCTTGCTTCCTATCAAATTATTCTTGAAATACACCTAATAACACTTTATATAATGGTTACAATGAATCATGCTGGAAGCCCGTGGTGTGGGTTTAATCCGCAACGTAGCCAGACTGAGGAAAGTTTTCGTTGATTTATTTTTCTTGGTTTGCGCTGTACCACATAAATTCCTTTAGAATGACCTTGCTTGTCTTATTTGATTTTTGCCTGAAGAGATACCACTCTTTCTACTACATACATGCTTTTAAACCAGCGAATGACTTTTAAAATAAGGTAATACATTAATAGATGATCCATGTCGAATTTTATGTAGGTAATGCTTGGGAAGCATTTTTGTAGTGGTTTTATTCCTATGAGATAAGTATGGATGTTCACTAAGGCATTATAGAAAAATAATGGCTACATAACCCTCACCTGTAATGTCTAGTACAATGTATGTTAAACCGTAATATTGTAATTACTTAAAAACAATTAATTAAAAACAACGTAAAATAAGAGTTGCAATTAAAAAAATCATTACTTTACCTTTGAAAAAAAATATTAAAAAAAATGTATTAAAAGTACGTTTACATATATCAGCACTTTCCATTTTTGGCTTAAATTTAATAAAAGCATTAAGTTTGTCGTCCGGAAAATCTCCCGTGTGTAACGTTAAAATTGGTTTGGTAAATATTTGCTCGAAATCTGATTTACCAACTTTTTCCGCGCATAATTCAATCCCGAGTGTATCTGAAGGGAGGGCTTTGTAAACCCCTTCCCGGAATTTATATTTATAAAATCAAATAAATGCATAAAATAACCCCACAGAAACAATTGAATTAATACCTCAAGAAACAATTGAAGGATATATGGACCTTGTACAGATTGTTGTAAAAAGAGAAAATACTATATGTGTACATCATTTCAATGCATGCCGTATTGCAAAGGTCCCAACCTTTAATTTCTCACGAAATCCTGAATTTTCGTTTCTTTCTATTGTACTCCATAAATATGCCTTTCTTTTGATTGTACCCTATAAGTGTTACTTTTTTTTTCAATTGTACCCCTTTAAATGATCGTTTTCGTCAATCGTGCCACCTAAATGTTAAGTTCTTTCTATCACATTCCATAAATAGTGATATTAATCAATTGTACCCCCATAAATGCTCAATTCTTTCTACTGTATGTCTTGATTATTTCTCATTTGCACCTCTGTCTTGTTTTTAATTTAATAAATATTGTAATGGATATATATATATATATAATTAATTTTTTATCATTACATATCTATCTATATATACTAATTGCCAAGTGTCCGTTTGTCTGTCTGTCTGTCTGCCTGTCTGTCACGCCTTTTTAGACACCTCTCGAATAGATAGAGACTTGCAATCTGGCACATGGGTCAATCGTTTGATAACCCCTCCCCCCCACCCCACCCGGAAAGATTGTATTTTCCGAAAATGTTCTGTTCAGGATGTGCTCCACACCAAAACGTTCTAAAAGTGAAATGATAGGAAAGTGTACTTTGAAATAAAGATTTCAAATTTAGAGTATGTATAAACCATTTGAAAGAAATAAATTGTGCAATTTAGGATTTTCAATATATTTGCTACTTTGGGGGGTGCCGCGTCCCGAAATGTTCGATTTGCCGAGCAAATGAGAAACGCTTGCTTTAAATTTGATAGAGGCTTGAGATGTGGTATATGGGCTAATAACTTGATGAAAACTTCCAAGAAAAAATAGGTTTTTCAAAAATATTCGTTTAAAGGGGTGCCCTAGCGAAAAACAAACGTTTGAAAGGTGAAATAATGAAAAATCATGTTTCGAGATGCGATAGACTTTAAATGTGGTGTAAGAGTAGAGAGTTCGAAAGGAAGAACACGTACAATGTCAGTTTTCCGATATTTTCTACTTAAGGGGTGCCGCAAACCCAAATGTTTGATTTTCCGAATAAATAAAAAACGCCTCCTTTTAAAATGTAATAGGGAATTAATATCTGGTGTATGGGATAATCATTTGATAAAAGACACAAGAATAAAGGTTTTCAAAACTGTTCATTTAAGAGCCAGGGTACTCCATACGAAAACGGTCGAAAAGTAAAATAATACATAAAATATGCTTCGCGATGGAATGAAAACGTGAAATTTGGTGTACAGGTAGATAGTTCAAAAGAAAGAAAGTGTGTAATAGAAAATTTCGAATCTTTGTAATTTTTGGGAATTCCGTTTGAAAAGTGAAATGATAGAAAAATATGCTTTGCGATGAGATAGAGACTTCAAATTTGGTGTATGGGCATATCGTTCGATAGGAAAAATATGTGCAATTTCAGATTCCCAATATTTGCTACTTTAGGGGGTATCACACTTCAAAATGTTCGATTCGCCTAATAAATGAGAGACGCCTACTTTTAAATTCGCTAGAGGCTTGAAATGTGGTATATGGGCTAATCATTTGATAAAAAAGCCAATACGAGTATAGTTTTTCATAAATGTTCAGTTAAGAGGAAGCTCCGAATAAAGACGTTCGAATGGTGAAATGCAAACATTGCATACTTCAGTATGAGATAGAGACTTCAAATTTTGAGTAGGAGTAGATAGTTCGAAAGGAAGAAAGTGGTCCATTTAAGTTTTCCAATATTTTCTTCTTTAGGGGGTTCTGTATACCAAAATTTTCGATTTTCCGAATAAATGTGATTCGCGAATTATTAAAAAAATTTACTTTATTCGGGGGTTACTTATTATGGGCCCGTTGATTTTCAACGGGCATTGGGCTAGTTTATTTTAATTTTTTTAAACGCATAACATTTGATTCAAATTTAGTTTGTCAGATTTGTATTATACAACTGGACACTTTATTTGAAATGCTTCAGAAAATAATTTTTTTTCTCGGTCTTATGGGCGTTACGTTAGCTTTTAACGGATTAGCTTTATTCCTCGCATTTTCTCATATGGATAGATGACACACTAATTAAAGAGCCGAAAACTGGGTGGAGAAATAATATGTTTGTGTTGAAGACAAAAGTGGTTAAAATAAAGTTGTCTTTTTAATTTGTCTAATACGAATCGACGACTAATGGTTGAAAGGCTACGTTTCGGAAACAAAATATCCTCGCAATCACGATTTATATTGTTTAATCTTCCAATCCTATTTCGAATTTCAGAATGTAACGAAAAGCTTTTACGGATTGGAATGCTTGGATGCAAACACGGTGGGATTTTATATAGGTGTGTCAATAAAGAATTTAGAGACGCCATAAGTGTAACATTTAATTAAAAGTAGTTTCGTCTTACGTTGATGCAAAACATTTCCGCTGATTCTTTATCTAGCTCCTGTCTGGAAGAAACAATATAATTTTATGAAAACTTTGTTAAATGAAATAATCTTTGTCTATCTCAGGACGACATTTTGAATTGCTGGTCAATAATTCAATTAGAAACATGGGGGTTAAAAATACACAACATCAGTTTTAGATAGCTTTATTGGCTGCTGATTGACAATTAAAAAAACAAAGTTTTAACATGTTCCTTACGATGTCATAAATACCGAATTCACTAAAAATGTATTTTACCTACAACAAAATAAACATGAAAGATCAATGATGCATAAAGCATTGATTATGAAACACTTTCCCACTTCAATGCAATTTTATTTAAATATCTCTAAAATGCAACACATTCCTCGGTAATATTTTTAAAATTATCACAATAATACATTAATTTATTATATTTGAAAACTTAAAACTTCATCGAAAGAAATGAATTTGATTCAAATAATGGCATTGAAATATATATTGCCTGGCTTAAACATCTCTAAAATACGATACATTCCTCGGTAATATTTTTAAAATTATCATAATACTACAATAATATATTATATTTGAAAATTTCATCGAAAACATATGAACTTCATTCAAATGACGTAATCGAAATATAAATCGCCTCTATAAACGCAGCATTTCATTCATAAACGGTTTTCTATTCCTTTCATTCATCACAATACTATAATAATTTATTTTATTTTAAAACTTAAAACCATGGAGGTACAAGTAATTTAACTCTATGTTTAAAACTTCATCGAAAAAATCATCTTCTTCTCTGTGAAAGCCCCCGGCCGTCCGACTCGTCCAGTATCTCGTCCAGTACTCATCCAGTCCGACTCGGAAGTATCTTCTTCTCTGTGTAAAATCAATGAATGTTTCATTCACATCGGCTATATTGCAAACTCTAGCAGCTAAATAATTTTGCGTTAAAGAAATACAGCAATTCTTATACAACTCATTCTACATCTTTTGGTCTTTACATTCTCCATAAGAGAAATTAGGCTTCATTGTAGAAATAATCAAAGTTAGATAATTATTTAAACTCAAATATATTGTAATTGCGTTGTTTCAGTATGTAGTAGATGCACAGAATTTAATCAAAAATAAATTGGTTTTAGGACGGGTACAACACCAAATATGAATTAAAAAGAACTTTAAAAATCACGATTTTGGCACAAAATAGATGCCATATTTTATTTTGAAGTGGATCACGTGATCTATTTGTATAATGGTCACGTGATCTCTTCATATAAGGGGTGTAATGACTATTTCAATTTTTATTTTAAAAGTTCTGAATATATTATGTGTTAAAAAGCCACGGCATATGTGCTGAAAATTTTTGGGAGAAATTTTGAATGTAATAGTAAGTACAAATAAATATATATAACAAGAGTAAAAATTAAAAAATTACACAAAGTAAAATTAACAATAATTCGCGAAGGAGCTATTGGAAAATGGTGTGCACACTTCAATTTTGACAGAACTATTAAGTATTTTTATCTGCTTTTGCATAATTATTTTGTAGTCATACGAATTTAAAACAAGAAAGATAAATCCAAGGAAGTTGGAAAGCATTGATTATGAAACACTTTCCAACTTCCATGCAATTGTATTTAAACATCTATAAAATGCGATACCTTCCCCGGTAATATATTTAAAATCATCATAATACTACAATAATTTATTCTATTTGAGAGCTTCATGGAAAACAAATGAACTTTATTCAAATGACGTCATGGAAATATAAATCGCCCGGCTCTCTATATAAAAGCAGCATTTCATTCATAAACTTTTTACATTCCTTTCATTCATCACAATACTACAATAATTTATTTTATATAAAAACTTAAAACCACGGAGGTAAAAGTAATTTAACTCTATGCTTAAAACGCCATCGAAAAAATCGTCTGCTTCTCTGGGTAAAATCAATGAATGTTTCATTCATAGCAGCTATATTGCAAACTCTAGGAGATAAATAATTTTGCATTAAAGAAATGCAGCAATTCTTATACAACTCCTTCTACATCTTTTGGTATTTATTTTCTCCATAAGTGAAAATTAGGCTTCGTTGTAGATATAATCAAAGTTGGATGATTATTTAACCTCAAATATATTGTAATTGCGTTGTTTCAGAATGCAGATGCAGAGAATTTAAGCAAAAATAAAGCGGTTTTAGGATGAATACAACAATAAATATAAATTAAAAAGAACTTTAAAATCACGATTTTGACTCAAGGTGGAGGTCATGTTTTATTTTGAAGTGGGTCATGTGATCTCTTTATGTAATGGTCACCTGATCTCTTCATGTAAAAGGTGCAATTATTATTTTAATTTTTATTTTAAAAGCTACTGAATATATTTTGCTGAACATTTTTTTATATATTTTATGGGATAATGTGAATATTTTCTTAAACTTCGAAGCACTTTGTTAATTTTAAATTCGCTTAAAAAATGTTTGAAAAATTAGGTCCCATAGGGTTGAATGTATTTCATTTTTTTCAACTCTGGTTTAATAAAAAACTAATTGGGTGATATTATTCATTTATATTCCCATAGGTTCCTCAGATCGTCTGAAAAACTTACTAAAATTTCAGTATGATAAAGCCATTTTTACGGCAGTTATCTTGTTAACGGACAGACAGACAGCCAGACAGACAGAATGAACAAAGTTATAAACACTTTCAACTATGTTGTAAATTGTTAAAAGTGTGAAATTACATATGAAACAAAATTCTGAATTAGAGGGTGTCCTTTTCTCATATTAAGTAATGAAAGTTTGATATGTATCAAGATCACATATGGGTAAATTAGAATCCTACATAGAAAAAATGTGATTGTTTTCCTATGAATATTGCTTTCCAGATATAAAGTGGTTCTATAGTGCCATAACTGTAACGGCGGTAACCTAAAGATGATTAATTACTATAACTATAGTAAATAACATAACTTTGAAGGCACTATTTGAATTGCTCGCTTCCGTCCTTTAAACGTATTTTTACTTTCCCTGCAATACATACGTATTTTAACTTTCCCTGCAATAATAAAAAAAAGAAAGATCAAGCATTGATTATGAAACACTTTCCAACTTGCAATTTTATTTAAACATCTCTAAAATGCAATACATTCCTAAGTAATATTTTAAAACTTATCAGAATACTACATTAATTTATTATATTTGAAAACTTAAACTTTCATAGAAAAAAAATGAACTTCATTCAAATGACGGCATTGAAATATAAATTGCCTGGTTTAAACATATCTAAAATGCGATACATTCCTCGGTAATACTTTTAAAACAATCATAATACTACGATAATTTATTATATTTGAAAACTTCATCGGCAACAACTGAAATTCATTCAAATGACGTCATGGAAAAAATAACACGCCTGGATCTCTCTATAAAACCGGCAGCATTTCATTCATAACATTTTTCCATTCATTCCATTCATCACAATACTATAATAATTTATTTTATTTAAAAATTAAGACCATGGAGCTACAAGTAATTAAACTCTATGCTTGAAACTTCATCGAAAAAAATCGTCCTTCTCTTTATAAAATTAATTAATATTTCATTCATATCAGCCATGCAGACTCCATAGGCTAAATTATTTTGTGTTAAAGAAATACACCAATTCTAATACAACTCATTCTACATATTTTGCTGTTTACATTTTACATAAGTGAAAAATAGGCTTCGTTGTAGAAATAATCAAATTTGGATGATCATTTAAACTCAAATATACTGTCATTGCGTTGTTTCAGTATGTAGATGCACAGAATTTAAGCAAAAATAAAGTGGTTTTAGGACGGATACAACACCCAATATGAATTAAAAAGAACTTGAAAAATCACGATTTTGAGACAAGATGGGTGCCATATATCATTTTGAAGTAGGTCATGTGATATTTTCATATCATGGTCAGGTGATCGCTTCATATAAGAGGTGTAACTATTATTTTTATTTTTATTTAAAAAACTACTGAATATATTTCGCTGAATTTTTTTTTATATATTTTATGGAACAATTTGGATTTTTTATGGAACAATTACCTAAAGTTTTCGAAGCAATTTGTGAATTTTAAATCCGCTGAAAAAATGTTTGAAAAATTAGGTCCCTTAGGTTTCAATGAATTTCATTTTTTCAACCCGGGTTCAATCCAAATCTAATTGGGTGATATTATTTATTTATATTCCCATAGGTCCCACAGTCCATCTGAACAACATACTAAAATTTCATTTCGATAAAGTCATTTTTACCGCAGTTATCGTGCTAACGGACAGGCAGACAGAATGAACAAAGCCATAAACATTTTTCAACTTTGTTGTAAAGTGTGAAAAAATATTACAATTGAATGTATCGCGGTTTAAAGATGTTTAAACCAGGCGACTTATATTTCAATAACGTCATTTGATTAAAGTTCCTTTTTTAGGTGAAGTTTTAAGTTTTCAAATATAATAAATTAATGTAGTATTGTGGTAATTTTTATAATTTTACCGAGGAATGTAACGCATTTTAGAGATGTTTAAATAAAATTGCATTGAAGTTGGAAAGTGTTTCATAATCAATGCTTTATGCATGATTGATATTTCTTGTAAATTTCTGTCTTATAAGAATGCATTTCAAGTATAACTCATAATGTCAGAATGTTCTTCGGCATGAACGTGACTCATTTCTAAGAATGAAGTTCCTTCCAACTCATTCCGGATCGCATTAGTATATTTTTTCAATAACAGGCGGGAATGGATTTTATCACGAGGGAAGAGAGCTCCCAATCGTCTCCGCAGGCACGTATTTTCATATGTCACCGTATAGAATGCGTGGGGGAAAACTGAATTCCTCTAAAATGACTAAGTATTAAAGTTTGGGAAATAGGAGACTTTTGTATGCCGTTTTCTCCCCCATGAAATATTACGTATAACCTGTCAAAGTCTGCACTGCGATGCCATCTAACGGCAGGATCAATGACACCCTGAAATATATTTTTACTATCTCTATATGGTGCCGATAAAGGGTAATAGTTGTGATGGAGTCAAAAACTTGACTCTCGGATTTAAGTAGGTCTATACGCCTTGAGCATCCGTGAATACATATAAACCATTTTTCGCTAAAAATAAAATTCTATATGGAACATATCTTGAGAGTTTGAGCATAACCACAGTTATCTAAAATGCCCGTTCACTCTCCCCATTAGAATCCAAAAACCATTAGAATGGGCTGCCCTGAACATATATTTCACTGCGAGCTTTAAAATATATATGTATTTCGAATTAAATTTAGCGTTAGAAATAATTTGAAATTGACGTTTTTACCGTGTCAATTTGTGAAGTCTCACAGTGAGAAAGGCAACTTTAAACACTAGTCAAAATAGGTATAGACATTGACTTTACGCGCAATCAATAATAAACTAGACTACGACGTAAAATGGGATGCAAATAAAGTTAAGTAAAGGTACATGAGTTTCGCAAATATTTGGATTTATTTCTTCCGTGCGAATAAGCCTGAGCGTTGTTCAAATGATAACACTTAATACAGCAACGTCACCTTGTGTGACAAAAAGTAAGAAAAACGAGAAAAAATATAAAATTAAGGAAATATGACCTTGAAAAGCAAAATAATAATAATGATAATTATAATAAATCAGATGCAGTGTGTATTAACTTAGTGAGCAGAGAGAAAAAGGAGCGAAACAGAAAAGAAACATTTTACATGTTCATGCCTTCGTGGAAAAAAGATGTTATTGATTGTCATTCACAAGATTAATGGAATTTTTATGGGTTTGAAAAGCTTTAAAGATATCTAAATGCAAAATTTAAAAACACTTCTGAAATTTGAATGTAGAAGAAGAATAAACAGGTGAGTTGTCATCCAGCAATGATTATCGTTTGAGGTTTTATTAATTTCTTGGATTTTGAACACATTTTAATGCTAAAGTGGCTTTAATTTAAAGCATCTTTAGTTTTACGAATATACGATAACCCGTATTGACAGGGAATTTGATAAATTTCTCAATTCTAATTTTTCAATAGAATTCTCAAAATAAGGGGTGGTTTTGTTGATAGCGGATAGCATCCTTTTAAAGTCAAACTCATTAACAGTTTTTAGGACTCATTTTAAGATAAAAGAGACAAACAATATACGAGTATCTTAGTATCTAAAATCTAACTCAGGAGTCACTTTCTGGAGTCGTAGCTTAGAGAACTTCGGAAAAGAACGACCAACAATTTTTGGCGCGATTTGGATACATTTTTTGACACGATTTGCATGATCAACAATTTTGGGCGCGATTTGGTAACTTAAATCAGTCAGACATTTCTTCTCTTTTTTTATTAACATTTTACAACATAGCTGAAAAGTGTTTATGACTTTGGTCATTCTGTCTGTCTGTCCGTTCGCACGATCACTACCGTAGAAACGACTTTATCAAAACGAAATTTGAGTATATTGTTGAGACGGGCTGTGGGACATGGGAATGTAAATGAATAATATCACCCAAATAGTTTTGGATTGAACTCTGGTTGAAAAAGTGAAATGCGTTAACCCTGTGGAACCTCATTTTTTTAACATTTTTTAAGCAAAGTTAAAATTCACAAATTGCTTCGAAAATTTTAGAAAATATTCAAATTATGCCATAAAATATATAAAAAACATCTCAGCAAAATAGATTCGGTAATTTTTTAAATAAAAATTAAAATAATAAGGACATCCATATAATAGGAAGAGATCGTGTGACTCATTTCAAAGTAAAATATAGCATCTATCTTGAGTCAAAATCGTGATTTTTAAAGTTCTTTTTAATTTATATTTAGTGTTGCATCCGTTCTAAAACCGTTTCCTTTTCTATTTTTTTCTGTGCATCTATATATTGCGCCAAAACAACTACAATATTTTGGAGTTTAAATGATCATCCAACTTTGATTATTTCTACAACGAAGCCTAATTTTCACATATGGAGAATGTAAATACATTAAGCTGCAAGATGAGTTGTATAAAATTTGCTGGATTTCTTTAACGCAAAATGATTTAACCCTGGAGTCTGCAATATAGTTGATATGGATGAAACATTAATTGATTTTACATAGAGAAGTAGACGATTTTACAGCATTGGCTGTTTTGATCAAGTTTTAAGCATGGAGTTAGAAAGTACTTTTACCGCCATGCTTTTAAGTTTTTAATTAAAATAAATTATTGTAGTACTGTGATAACTTAAAAAAATATCACCGTTGAGTATATTGCATTTTAGAGATGTTTAAATAAAATTGCATTTCAGTTTGAATGTGTTTCATAATCAATACTTTATGCATGATTAATCTTTCTTGTTTTATTGAGATCTAGTTTAGGAGACTTGGAGTTAAAATTGCAATTTTTGTAACTAAATGAATTTAATATTTCTGGGAAGACGATATTTTACTTAATATGATGCATCACAGTAGGGTGAACATTATACTGAACCCTTTCTCCGCATAGTTTTTTGGAAGTACTGCACATACATTCCCCAATTACGCCCATAGATTTATAACTTTTTCGAAAAATATTTTGCAATTATTTTGTACGAAATGCTTAATACATTTTTGGCGTAACATATTTTATTAGTATGCTTGCAATACATTTATGTCCGTATCCGACTGCCGTCGTAAAAATAAATTTATAAGTAAAAATGTAGTTCGTCCTGAGGTATTAGGTAGCAGTGAACACAAGCAATATTATAATACTTTTATCTATATAAATAAAATTGAAAATCTGTCTGTATGCATGTTTGTCTCATCATCACGGGAGAACGGTTGAACCGAATTCAATGAAATTTTGTGGGTAGCCCTGGAATAGTCCCACTTAAAATTGAGTCCATGTTTGGAGATTCTAGGACTAGGGGATGTTTAGATATTAATTATAAAAGCACAATTAAATCTTCCATAGAGATAGCCTTATGCAGACGATATTTTTCCAGCCAATTTATATGAAGAAAATAATGGCATGTCGCTTAGAAAGGTATTTAAATCCAATGTGTTTATGAAGTAGACGATTTTTATTAAATCTTTTCCGATTTAAATAATAAAGATATGTATACGTATAAAATAAATTTCACCAATATTGCATTTTTGACAGGATTATATCAAATACGGTCTTCAGGTTTAAATATTATTATTATTGATATTTACGCGGATTATTGATATTTTCAATTTATTACTTCATTGTTTTATTTTGGCAAAAATTGTTAAAACTGTTTACGTAGTACGGGTAGTCTTCCACAAATGCACGGGTATATCTTCTAATCTACAAGAATATAAGTAGTAAATGTGTATTGGCATATATTTTGACCTATATTGGCATATATTATAATCAATTATGGACTTCTGGTGTAAAGATTACTGGAATTATTGATATTTTCAATTTATTACGTCATCTGTTTTATTTTAACAAAGATTTTTGAAACACATATTGTAATACGGGTATTATTCTACTAACATACGGGCATAATCTTCTAATCTACGACAATTAGTACGGGTATATCTATCTTCTCATACAATTTTAGCTCTTTCATATTTGCATATATTGGAATACATTACGGCCTTTAGGTTTAAAGATTACGGGATTATTGATATTTTCAATTTATTACGTCATCTGTTTTATTTTGGAGAAGATTATAGACACTATGTTGTAGTGCGTGTAATCTTCTACTTATACACGGATATATCTTCTAATATTCCCGAATATAAGTAGTACGGGTCCCAATCAATTTTAGCACTTTTATTTTGCATTTATTGATTCAATTTCATAATTTTTGTAAATTTGTTTACAAGCCGGACCAGGATGTATTATTCTTCAGATCTGACCGTGGAGATAATTTTGTAAAGCGAGAACAGTGTTTCCTAAACTGGTTTTTAGGAGTATTCAATTAAATATTTTTATATAATATTTTAATTAACAAAGACATTTAGTATAATATAGAAATTTGCACATGATTGTGAATTTTAAATTCCTTTATATTATATAATCCGTACGAAGAACGGGCATACTGCTAGTATTTAAATAATTATTAATTTGTTTACTTTATTTTTTGCAGCGCTGATTTAATTAAATGCAAATTGCAGTGAACATTTTTGAATCTGTACGCAAAGTCACGTGCTGCACACATCCGATAATTAATTCCTCTATATACACAGTAAAAATGTATATAGAAACGTATCAAGAAGGGCGTCGAAAATTGAAGATTTCAAAGAAAGAGCACTTTCTAAGCAACCCTGAACTCGAATCGAACTTTCTCGAGATGATGTTCGTATGTGCATGTATGCATGTTTGTGCGTGTATATATGTCAGTGTGTGCATGCGTGTGTATATGTTTATCAGTGAGTCTATAAGCGCGATATGTCATGAACAAATTAAACACTTAAAAAAAATTGTGTGATTATTACAATTACGGAATACTGGAATTCTATTGATTTTATTCGCAATCAAACGTTCAGAAGGCACTCATGTTAAATAATGTTAAGACTTTAATAATGTAAAAGAAGAAATTGTGTTATGTGTAATTTTTAATGAGAAAACAAATGACGTATTCTTTAGCTAGTTCGAACAGTTCTCGAGATTTTATAAGTTTTTAAAATGAAATTATCCCAAGTTTTACGATTATTAGTCAAAAGATTAAAACTTACGAAAGATTAAAAAGTTCTATGTATTGTACAAAATACTCACTTTCCATAGGCAACTAGAATGGCGATCTTGGCGACTTATTTGACGAAATACCGCAAATTAGGCAATTTTTTAAAATGGTGTCAAATTGACAAAAATGACGCCATTTTAACGAAATGAACGCCAATTTGAAAATTAGTTATTAAAATCTTTTAATGTATGGACAATATTGCTAAGCAGATACTAGTAATATTTTTAATTGTCAAGTTAAATTTTCGCGAACATGGTATTTTGAAATAGTTTTACCCCTTGTTATTACCTCATGCGCCAAATGTTAGGATGCAATTCAATGTTAAAAATATTGTGCTATGGATCTTTTGCATCATTGTTTGTTATTGAAAGAAGTGAAATCACTGCATTATGTAGTGAAAGTCATCTGTTGTCCATATCAGCTTTTTCAATTTATTGTAAAATTAGCGTAACCGGGTTTCTTCTTAGAATATTAAAACAACATGTATTATTTTTGTCTCTCAAAGATTGGAATATTTTATGTGGAAATATTCCACGGCCTTCTTGAAGCGCAGCATAAACAGATCATTATCTCTCTATATTAAAACTATAAAGATCAATCATGCATGAAGCATTGATTATGAAACACTTTCCAACTGAAATACAATTTCATTTAAATATTTCTAAAATGTGATCATCACAATACTACATTAACTTATTATATTTTAAAACTTACAACTCCATTGAAAAAAAAATGAACTTTATTCAAATGACGTCATTGAAATATAAATCGCCTGGCTCTCTATGTAAACGCTGTAAATATTTCATATATACACTTTCATTCCATTCCTTTCATTCGTCACAATACTGCAATAATTTATTTTATTTAAAAACTTAAAACCATGGAGGCAAAAGTAATTTAACTCTATGCTTAAAACTTCATCGAAAAAGTATTCTATAAAATCGTCTGCTTCTCTATGTAAAATCAGTGAATGTTTCATTCATATGAGTTATATTGCAGACTCTAGAGCTAAAGAATTTTGCGTTAAAAAAATTCAGCAATTCTTATTCAACTCATCCTACATCTTTATCTGTTTACATTCTCCATAATTGAAAATTAGGATTCGTTGCAGAAATAATCAAAACTTGATGATCATTTAAACTCAAATATATTGTAATTGCGTTCTTTCAGAATGTAAATGCGCTGAAATTAAGCAAGGTTCGGTAGTTTTTTAAATAAAAATTAAAATAATAATGACACCCATATAATAGGAAGATATCACGTGACCTACTTCAAAATAAAATAAGGCATCCATCTTTTTTCCCAGAGTAAAAATCGTGATTCTAAAATTATAAGTTCTTTTAAATTTATATTGAGTGTTGCATATGTCCTAAAACCTCTTTATATTCTATGCATCTGTATTCTGCCCCAACGGAATTACGATATTTTTGAGTTTAAATGATCATCCAACTTTGATTATTTCTAAAACGAAGCCTAGTTTTAATGGATGCAGAATGTAAACAAGTGATTCTAAGATGAGTTTTATAAGAATTGCAGATTTTTTTCACCCCAAAATTATTTAACTCTGGAGTCTGGAATAAAAGTGTATGAATGAAATATTCACAGCTTTTACATAGAGAGTCAGACGATTTATATTTCGATAACGACATTTGAATAAAGTTCATTTTTTCGATGAAGTTTGAAGTTTTAAAGTAAAATAAATTATTGTAGTTTTGTGATAATTAAAGCTATATCAGCCCTAAATGTATCGCATTTTAGAGATGTTTAAATAAAATTGCATTTGAGTTGGAAAGTGTTTCATATCAATGCTTTATGTATAATTGATCTTGTTTTAAATTTTAGTTTGGCTTGAAAGGCTCGAGAAGTGAGCTTAATGAGGGCCAGCTAGTAGGTGACAAAGCGAGTTACGGGAGTTGGCGAAGAGCAGCGAGCAGGTGGCGGAAACCCCCGACAGTATAAACAAAAATATTATAGTGCTTTCATCATAATAAACCGAATGATAAAACGAACAATTTTTTATAGATGATTCTTAAATAGACATTCTCCGATAGTGTATTTTGTTCATGGAATTTATTGTTACTGAAAATGAATAAATGTTAAAAAGTGTATAGATTTCAGTAGTAAAAATTATATAGATTTCAGTTAAATAAATATATAAAAGTAAAAATGTTCTAACCAGTATGGAAAAATGTTATAAGTGAAGAATGTTATAAGCACAAGTTTCTTACCTCATCATACTACAGATTACAAAAAAAAAAAAAAGTCTCCAAAAAGTTATAAATTCCAAATTTGACACAAACACTCCTTTTAATACTTTCTCAAAACATTTGTAATGGTGGCATTCTATGTCTCTGTGTAGTTTTCCAGCAATGAATAGAGTTGAGAAGCATCCTCTGGATTGAAGGATACAAGCTCAAGTCCGTATTTCCGGATAGCTAACGGTTTATTAAAAACACCAGCAAGCGTAAACAATAACAATATGCAGTTCTATCTGTCTTACAAGATCCCAAAACAATCATTAGGTACGATAAACTGTCATTCATTGCTCACCTCTTTTGCAAAACAGAAGATTAAGTTCTCAAGTCACTGACGTATCCACCGTTCACTTGGAATCGCATCATGACAACAACCTCTAACTGAACGATGGCCCACTTTTCTTCTTCTTCTTTGACCAAGAGCGTCCGACCTCCTCTAATGTGTAAGAATTTGATGGCCGGGAGAGTACCATACAATTTAAACCGAAACCCAGTGGGAGCGGCATCCACAGGGATCGTACCTTCCTTCCCCCACAACCAACCTCACGGAAGGACTTACGAATCCACATATGTAACGCGTCCGTGAACACGGAGACAGCTTGGAAAATGCCGGGAATTAAACCCGGGTCGGCCGAGAGCAACCTCCACGCACTAACTACTGGGATGTCCCACCCCTTACCCACTCTGTAGAAAGTTCTGAAGAAAAAAACACATAACTTTTGTACACTAGTTCTGAACTAGTCTACAAAATCAAAATTTAAGAAGTTTCCAGAACTTGCGCAAAGTTGGCGATTTTTCACCTAATACGTCGCCGAGGTCAAGCGACCCAGACTTTTAACTAATATCAGTGTGTTTCTGTGCATGTCCTCGTTGATATGCAATATGCCGTTAAGATATTTCGTAACTTAAATGAAATCAAGTCATGTGAGAAGTTGTCCGTTTGTAGGGAATATCATGTGTTAGTGAAATCATATTCGTGTTTATTTCTTAATCTATGATACAGCCACACAATGGGATCGATGAGTAGAATTTTTTTTTCTAAATTGAGGGCCACAAATATTTATTTTTTAAAATCCAATCCTGAATGTAACGAAGTTTTTTCCCTAAAATTTTCTTTCATTTCTGTATATTTTTTCTTAGAAAATTTAATACTTGACAGTAATGAATTATTTCGTTTGAATACCTTTTTCTACCAAAATTCTTTACCAAAACCTCATCAGATGATTTTTTTGGTTAAAAAAAAAAATCTTCTTTTGAAATAATTACCAGATATTTCACTTAATTATATTTACTAGTTGTTCAATTAATTGAAGAAATTAAGTTATTTTCCTTCATTAAAAAGGTACTAAGAGCACTCTTAATCCAGGGAAGTAATTAAAAACCGTTTTCCATTTTTTGCTCTCTTAAGAAAAGATTTCCGGATTCCCTTTTGAGCTTTAAAATGATACTTGGTTTGGTGGCACTTTTTATGAGTTCATCTGGATTATTACTTTCACTAAAGCACAGAGTATGAGTTCTTATTTTCAAAATGGTCGTCTTTTATAAAACATTAATATGAAAGAGGAAATATGCTTTGTTAGATAAAGTACATTTAAGTGCATATTTTCGGTATAAACTGTTCTAAAATAGTATTTCAACGCATTCTCTGGGTGCATTCTTATGATACTGTTACGAAACGTATCCTCTAGAATCGTGGGTTTATACGCAGGATACAAGAACGAGTCCAAGTTTCTGGATAACTTACGTTTATTCACAAGCACAAAGTAAACAGGAAGAGTATACAATCAAACAGCACTTAAATGCTCCACTCATTTTAGATAATAAGCGATATTTTTCTCAAAATACTAACGAAAATAATTTTACAAAACATCAGCCACTATTTATTCTCAAAGCATTGACAAAAATCACAGTCCAATGTAGCTAGTGTCACGTCCATCCGTCAACTCCACTGCAAGTCCTTTTTATAGTCTCTCCATAGAAACTTTTGGAAATCTCTGTATCTCAAAGAATAATCATTCTATAGAGAAGTTTCTGGAACTTTCCGGAAGTTGCCGAATGTCGCCAAATGGGCGATAAATCGCCAAATCTGGCAACCCATCTTCTAACTGGGAAATCCTGGGGTTACGTCATCCTCACATTATGCTGACGTCATGGATTGTGTTTTCTTCGCCTGGTCTTCCGAGACATACGAAAGGGGAGGCGGCAAAGGGAATATTGAGCTTTCGCAACATTAGAAAGATGAGTTCGAATTTCTTGAAAACTATTCTAAGCGACTGTTTATTGAAAGCACCACGAAGCATAAACAGGATAAATATACAGCTAATTAATTACCTGTTATCTTACTAGGTCACAAAATAGCCGTCAGGCACAATAAAACAGCCATTCAATGGTGATCCCATTCAGAAAATAGACGATTATATTCTCAAAACACTAATGTAATCATATTTAACTTTGATCACGCCATCCATAATAAACTGAATGATGGCCAGCTTTATATATCACTGTGACGATGTTTAGTAAAATGGCTATATCTTGAGAAATTTTTATTCAATCTACGAAATTCGAGCTATTCCCAAAAGTCGCCAATTTGCAGCTACATTTTAAATAATCGAAATGTTGCCTGTCAATGTCGTTTTTCCTTGGGGATACGCAACATGCTGCGAAGTAATTTTAAGTAGAACTCGTAACAAGATTGTAATGTAATTGGAATTTACAAGAACTATTTGACGAATGCAACATGCCTCTAAGTATTCGTAACAGTATTGTAATGCAATTGGAATTTTCAGGAACTCGTTGACGAGTACAACATTCCTCTTAAGTATTCGTAACATTATTGTAATGTAATTTGAATTTTCAGGAACTATTTGACAACATGCCTCTAAGTAACTTAGTACAACATGCCTCTAAGTATTCGTAACAATATTGTAATGTAATTTTAATGTTTAGGAACTATATGACGAGTTGGCGTCATTTAAAGCACAGCCAACTCGTTAAACTAAATATGATTTAAATGGAAAACTGAAAATGCAATGCAATTTTGATTGATTTTGAGCACTCGCGTTTTACATATTTGTGGATTGTTTTTAATGGATTGTTTTGAAAATCAGTTTGCGTAAGTGTTTATACCAGAACTTTATTTAGAGAAAATAACTCTGATGATTTACATTTTTCTAAAACGAGTAGATTAATAAAATATAGGTACAGTCATTCAATAATATTGTGAAACATTAAGTGAGAATATTGGAAACAAGGGGTTGTTTCAGACCAAGCAAAATAATTAAGTTGAACATTTTTACGATCACATAAAAGGAGAGATTTTTATTAACACGTTTCAATTTCAAAATTGTTGAACTTTATTTTAAAAAATATATATATAAAGAATCTGTTGCCCCAAACGGGAATCGAACCCTGGTTCTCCGAACTGCCAGTAGACGCTATAGTCGACGCCATCTGACGTTCCAGCCAAGCTATTGGGACGAAATAGCAAGCTCTCATCATCGAAGTGAAGTCTGCAATTTTAAATACAGAAGAAATGACGCGGTTGTTTCAATTTGATCCAAAATGATTTGAAAAGAAAATATTATGATTTAATAGGAAGTAACATTTTCATGGGTATTATTAATCAACTTTGATGACCCGCATGGTAGTTTTTTACACAATTTTTTGATTTGCAATTGCTTTCAGATGTGTTGAATAGCATTATTTATAGATAGACGTCATAGCAACACTTTATTTTGCTGAACCTCCCACTATGCAGACGCTTTATATGCTGCTGTGGTAGCCGTCTCAGAACCAAATTGTGGGAACAGATTCCGCTACGCACAAAACAGCCAGTGATCGTATATCACAACAAAAACAATATAGAAATTTATAGTGGTAATTAAAATACTTGTAAACAACAACCCAGGCATTATTTAGATGAGGTTTTCCCAGTATAGAAGAATTATATTCTAGATGGTATTCAGTGAGCAAAGAGCATGAGGGAATACAAAAAGGAAGGCACATTTATCAAATTAAACAAATCTATTTATTTATTCATCAACATATCTTTTATCAAACATTCATTTACTTAAATTTAATATCCAAAATAATTCAGAGCTTCCATTATTATTATGCAATCATCATTTCAATTTATGCTCTGCTCAATAAAATTTCAATCATTATTTATTATAATTCAATTAAAAAGCTGTTACTTTTATTATGAGTTTCAACAAAATTGAAGTTACTTAATTTCTTTAAATTCAACAAAAAACAGTATTATTCAAAATTAAACATTTTTAGTGTGCCTGCGCTTCTTTCAAATAAACCAGATCTTTAAGTTAGAACTTCTGGTTCCACGACATGAAGGGGTTACCTGTACAGTTGAACTAAACCAAAATTCACAGAAAAGTTCCGAAAACACTACTTGAAGGGAACCGAATTAATTTCCAAAACGAGTGTCCAGGTCACCTCAAAATTCAACAGGGCTTTACGCCAGATAATTCCAAGGAGTTCTTCCATCTAGGTTCAAAACCAACGTGACAAATTCGATCCAAGTGAAATCATCCTGGAATAAAAAAAGTAAATTTTAGAAATATGATATAGAACATCGAATCTTCTCCAGGAACATCTTCATCCAGGCTCCATGAATGGATCGTGGTTTCATCAGAAACAAAATATCTCCACCCGAGGAAATTTAGCCATTTTGGCCAAAACCTTTGTCTTAAAAGTTTAAGACAAAATTTCGATGCGACTTCTCCAAACGAAACTTCCAAGCCGAATCCCCGGGTCTCAAGAGTCCAGCAAAAAGTTCTCCTCAGCGCAGCTTCCTGATTGGCAGGCAAGCGCGCCCAGCAACAGCCTTCTCCTCAGACCACACGTCACACACCCAGGCGAGACAGACTTCCTGGCTCGAGCCAACGGATCTCGACGAAATTTTAGATCTCGACACAGATTTTAGTGCAAAACCAATTCAAACAAGGCCTACCGAAAAAACGCACAGGCACGGAAGGAAAGAAAAGTGTTTTTCTCACAGAAAAACACGAAAGGCTCATGGCGCGCAGAATTGCGACATGACAGCTCCCCCTCCCTGGGAGTTAAAAATTTTCCGAAAAATAGTGAGGAAAATTTTTCTCTCACTCAAAAACACAAAAATACAAAAATTTACAAAGAATTTTAGGAACCTGTAAGTGTACAATAATTTAGAAACAAATTTTGGGCGAGAAAGGTGCGTACGTTCACGTTTCTCAAAACAACGACACTGCAGATCTGAATGACGGGCCAAGACATTCATCACCACAGGTAAAAGCCAAAAGAAAACCAAAAGGATGACAAAAATGTCACCGCATCTTAAAGGAACCTTTACAAAAAATTTACACATAAATACACTAAAATACACTTAAATTCAGAAAAGTTTGTCAAGGCACTTTGCCTGACAACACAAAGTCTCAATTTTCATAATTGAGATCATCCAAATGATGCGAAACAAAAACATGATACAATATGAATTTAAATACACTTATACAATATAAATCAATTCAAAAATTCAAAATTTCAAACAATTGTCACTTTCAAACACACTAAGTGACACAAAACAGTCATTAATTTTCATCAAAAAGGATTAAATATTTTGAAAATTAATTTTTAAATTAAATTTGTCATATCAAGGAATGAGATTCTTCACTCATTCAAAAAATTTCTCATTTTTGAGAACAGAGTCACTTTCAATTTTTCAATTTCAAACTTTCATTTCAAAAACTTCATTTCAATTTTAACTTTCAACTTTAAATTACTTTCAACTTTTCAACATTTCATTTCAACATTTTAACTTTAAATACATTAATTTTAACTTATTCTTGACATTAAACATTTCAGAATTTTCTTATTCTGAATTCACTTCATATTACTTTAAATTATTCAATTTACTTTTAAATCATTCAATTTATCTTAAAAAATTTCAATTTACTTTTCTTACACAAAACTCTGAAATTACTTCAACAAGTGACCACTTCATGTGTTACAAAAACAAAATTTTTCATTCAAAAACATTTGTTCGCTGAGAGAGAGAGAAGGAGAAAAATTCTCTTGAAATTCACGTCAGTTATGTAAAAGTGTGCAGGAACACATCCGAAGAGCAAATTAGGCGGGGACTAACGAGTTGCCAACAAATAAAAACGGGAGTGAAGAAAATAATAAAAAAAATACTCGCGTGCAGGATACAGAGGCAGCAAAACAGGACGCCAAGACCACGCCTCAGAAGCTTCGGACATCAAAAATTTTGGACAGCTTGCGCTGACCACATCATCATCATCATCTTCTTCATCGTCATCATCATCAAGCTTCACCAGTTTCCCACCTGGCCCCAACAACTGTCCTAGGTGGGCTCGGAACAAGTTGTCATCAAGGACTCCTGTCCTAATGCTTGCGTAGGACAATTAAATTGCCCAGCTGCTTCTTCTTCCATGTCCAGCGTAACTTGTTTCATGTTTGCGTCTCCAGCCAGTCTTCCAGAAAAAAGGGTTTTGCAGCATTACAAGAATGATGACTCACTGAAATTTGCGTAGATGTTTGAAAACTGCTGGTCAAAAAAAAACAACAATGTGAAAAGGAATTTCAAGAAAACAAATTTCAACAACACATCAAGCCAAAAATGTTCACCTCTCTCAGCAAAACAAAATTTCAAAAACATTTATCAAAAGAGATCATTTACTTTTGATCTTCTAAAAAATTTCATTAAATTTCAAATTCAAATTACTTAAATTATTTCAATTACTTTAATTACTTTATATTTACTTTATATTAATTTCAATATCATTTTAACAAAATCATTTACTTTTTCTTTCAAAAACTTCAAAAACTTTCCTCCTTTTACTTAGGGGAACATTTCAAAAAACCAACACCACTTTCAATTATTTCATGAACTTAAAACAAGTAATCAAAATTTTTTTTTTCACAATCAAACACAACAAAATAATCAAAGTCAATCAAAACAGCAGGAGTCTCGAAAAATTTTAAAGTCCAAGGAGAGTCAATTAACAAAATTTACTTATTACTCAAATTATTTAAATTGCAACATAAACATTCATAAATTATAGTTCACAACAATCAATCAATTTTCTATTTACTTTTAACTTATATGCAAGACTTCCATTAAATTTTAAAATTATAAACAATTTTCTCATAAATTCTATTTTAAAAGACAATATTGAAATACAAAAATTTAAACAAGTATCATACTTTAATTTAATATAAGATTTTTCTTGTAAAAATAAATTTCTGAAAAATTGTGAACTCAACCAAATTTAATATTGTGAAAATCTTTGATAAGATCTAAGATTATAAGGTGTACATGTGTTTCTACTTCTCATATAATTTTGATTTTGGTGTGGTGTGTATTTATTTCCATAATAATTATTATTGTAAATGATTCTTCCATTTCCTCTCTGGTTAAAGTTATTTGAATTACTTCTCAATTGATAATATTGATTCTTATTAGCATGAAAGTTTAATCTAGTATGAACAGTATTGTCATTCACTTTCTTAGGCAAATTAAATCTTACTCTTTTTACAGTCTTTTTGTTTTGAGATTTTCCTGCAGGTTTTGATAAACAAGATTTCAGTTTCACAGAGTCTTTCTCAGTGGTGATCACAGGAGTAAGTTTATTTGTTCCAGAATTCACTTTTTGATTTTCAACAGATTGTTTTGAAAATTTTTGCAATTCCTCTCTTCTTGGAGGTAAAAGAGTCAGTCTGTTTACATGAACCAATTGTTCATTTTTGGGATTCATCACATGTCTAATTACAAAATTCACAGGTGACGTCTGTTTTATCACTTTAAAAGGACCTCTATTAAATGAACTCAGTTTTCTCGATTGTCCATAAGGCAAAAAAGGTGTGTAGAGATAAACCAAATCATTTACTTTGATATTTGGTATTTTCGCTTTTTTATGTTGTTGTAAAATTTGTGAATTTTCAGCTTTTTCCAAGTTACTTTTTACTACATCATATGTTCTTTTAAGTCTAAATTGTAAATCTTCTCCATAATCATATATTGAATCATAAGTTGGAGGTTTAAATCCAGCCATCAAAGTATTTGGAACAGTTAAATCTCTTCCATAGAGAAAATACGGAGGTGATTCACCCGTAGAAGCATGTATGGCATTTCTATGAGCCAATAAAGCAAAATGATTTAAATTATCCCAGTTACTTTTATCGTTATATGCAATATTTTTCAAGGATCTGACCAAGGTACCATTTAATCTTTCAACACATCCATCTACTGAAGGCATATAGGCAGTAGTAGTATTTTTGATTATTCCCAATTTCTTATAAAAACATCTTGCTGTTTTTGAAACAAAATTCGTCCCTTGATCCGAGACAATCTATTTAGGTATGCCATGCTGAGCCATATAGTGCTCTAAACAATTTAAAATGTCTTCAGTTTTAATTGAAGCCAAAGGGTATGCTTCAGGCCATCGAGTAAAATAATCTGTGACTACAAGGATAAATTTATTTCCAGATCTAGATATAGGTAATGGTCCAACACAGTCCATAGCGATTCGCTCAAATGGATATGTAGATTTTGAAAATTTTTGAATAGGTGCTTTATTACTTCTAAAACCTCGGTTTCCACACAAATTTCACATGAAGCAACATAATTCTTAGTTTGGGAATACATTCCCTGCCAAAAGAATTTTCTACTAACAGAAGATAAAGTTCTTCTAAATCCACAATGTGCATAAGTAGGACAGTCATGATGTAACCATAAAATTTCAGACACAAGTTCCTGTGGAACAACAACTCTTTCTTGTTCTTGGTGTCTACGTTTAGGATATCTGTGCGTGCACCATAGTATGTCATCCTTTCTAAAAAATACCAAAGTTTGTGGATATGGCTTTATGTTCTTATCTAAGAGATCAATAATTTTATTGCATCTAGGATCAGATTTTTGAGCATTCTTAATTCTGGTGAGTAACGTAGGACAAGTAAATGTTTGTTCCAATTGACCACTTTGTATGTTATTTTCATTTTGATTTTCAATTACATTATTGTCAACAGCATAAATTTTATTTGTTTCACTTGTACTAGCTGAATTCAAATTGACTTCCAATTCTCTTCTATTGCCATTATTATCATTGTTTACATTTTGAGAATTTTGATTTACATTGTTTACATTTTGAGAATTCTGATTTACATTGTTATTTATAACTTTATATTGTGACACAAATCTTCCAGGAATATTTTCAATTGAATTAGTACACTCATTAACATTTCTTGAAAGATAGTCAGCGACAATATTAGCTTTTCCTGTCTTATGTACTATTTGGTAATCAAATTGTGATAGAGATGCAATCCATCTTGCTAATCGAGATGTAGGATCTTTTAACTTAAATATAAAAGAAAGCGAGATTTGGTCACAAAAAATTGTGAAAGGTTTGCCAATTAAGTAATGTTTGTAATAGTTAGTAGCCCATACAACGGCTAATGCTTCTCTTTCAACAACACTATATTTACATTCAGCTTCATTCAATTTGCGATTTGCATAAGATATTGGGTGTAAGATTTTATTTTCATCTTCTTGGGACAAGTAACAACCCAAAGAATGGTTAGATGCATCTGTATGTAATATAAATGGCTTCCTAAAATCTGGAAGAGTCAAAATTGGTTTTGATAGCAGTTTTCCCTTTAAAATTTCAAAAGCTTTTTGAGCTTCAACAGTCCAAACAAATTTCTTCTTATTTTCATTATTCTTGGTTTTGAGTATGTCAGTCAGCGGTAGTGATAATTCAGCATAATCCTTTATAAATTTTCTATAGAATCCAGTGAGTCCAAGAAATTGTCTCACATTCTTAATTGATTTTGGAACTTTAAATTTTTCTGCAACTTCTAAATTATGAGTGTCAGGTTGTACTTTTCCATTGGATACTAAAAATCCAAGATACTTAATTGTTTTTCTGAAAAAATGACATTTTGATGGTTTCAACTTCAGTCCATGTTTGCTTAATCTTACAAAAATTTCTTCTAATTTTTTCAAATGTTCTTCAAATGTACGTGATGCAACAATAATATCGTCTATGTAAATTCCAGATATGCCAGCCAGCACCAGAGACATCAATCTCTGAAAGGATGCGAGAGCATTCTTAAGACCAAATGGAGTTCTAGTCCATTCAAAGTGTCCGTCGGGAGTTGAAAATGATGTTTTCTTGTAATCATCAGGATGTAAACACAACTGATAAAATCCACTGGTTAAATCAAGGGTCGAGAAATACAAGGCCCCAGAAAGGTTATCAATCAATTCCGAAATATTGGGGATGGGATAATTTTCGACTATTGTGATCTTATTGAGCTTCCGGAAATCGGCCACCAAACGGTAGCTTCCATCAGGTTTCTTAACAAATAAAACAGGAGTATTGTAAGGTGAAGCACTAGGTTGTATAATTTTGGCATCCAACAATTCTTTAACCTGACGAGAAAGTTCTTTCTGTAAATTATGTGGAATACGGTAGGGCTTCTGTCTAACAGGCGTGTTAGATTGCAAATTAATTTCATGTAAAATTGTATCACATCCAGACAATTCTTTCATATTCTTAGTAAACACATGTTTATATTTATTTAGCAATTTTAAAAGTAAAGTTTTTTGAGCATAATTCATATGCTTCAAGTCAAAATCTCCTCCCCATGCATCAAATGTATCATTATCTTCAAATCAGTTCTCATTGTCAATTCTGTTATTTATGCCAATATCAGATTCGTAAACATTTTCAAAAGTTCCTAATTTCATACCTTTATTTATGTAAACACATTTCTCTGAAGGATTTGCGACACGCGCGTACAAAAAGTCATTTTCTGTAATGTTGTGTAAACTTCTGGCAATGAAAATTTTATTTGCAGAAAATTCTTTATTATGAATGGGTTCAAGAAAAATTGTCGTGTTTTTTTCAAACTTATAATTTTTCTTCAATTTGACAAATGATTCTGTAAAAGGTTTCAAAACACATTTCTTAAAAGCTTTTGCAATACCCAAGGTATTACTTTGTTGTGAACTTCTTTCATCATGTTTATCACAATTTGTTTCAAAAATTTCATTATCATTGGTATTGTTTACTGTCGAGGATTTGTTTGTATGTACATAGTCATTCATCAGCATTTCATGTAAATCATTTTCACATTCATAGTTTGATCTTTCATTCACATTTGCATCAAAATCTCTAAAGTCGACACCTCTGAATTCATTATCATAATTGTTTTGTTCAAATAAATATCTATTATCACACTTGTTTTCATATCCTCCAAAATTTCTTGAAAAATTTGTGTCTTTGGATCTGTAGTCAACATCATTAATAAAGCTGTAATTTCTACTATTAAAATTATGACTTATTGCATTACACTCAAATATGTCAGGTTGAACATCTTCTGAAATCACAGTAAAACTTTGTGATTCAGTGAATTCTATGAAAGGGATGCTACAGCATTTGAAATTTACACGTTTGTGTCTATAAGTAATAGTCACTTCTTTTTCGTTCAAAAAGGTACTTCCTAAAATCACGCTATATTTCTTTGGAGCAGGCGTGTTTAAAATGCAGCATTCAATCATATTGTTTTCATTAGCAATGGATATGGAAAAGAAAGTTTTTTTGTTTACTACAATATTTTGATCACCGATTCCTCTCAAAATAGTAGATGTATGTTTTGTTTGCACTTTTCGAGGATTAATTTTCTGTAAGGCATCACTGTAAATAATGTTTATAGAACTTCCCGTGTCAATCAAAGCATTTAATTTAACATCCTCAACAAAAACAGAAACTATTGGAAAGTTTTTTTGGCAAGGTGCTTCAATTTCAGTCATGAAACTAATCTCAGAATTTGATCTATTAAAATTTGGAAATTGAAAATTTTGTCTATTGAAATTCTGTCTTCTAAATTGTCTTCTATTACCAAATCTATTGTTGAAATATCTGCTATTTCTTCTATATCCAGAATTATTAAGATTGTAAGATTTGTAGTTGTCAAAAGAATTTCTAAAATTTGAAAAATTTCTTCTTTGAAAATTTGGATTTCTTCTTTGAAAATTTCGAAAAGGTCTTCTAAAAGTTTGAAAGTTCTTTCTTGGAGAATAATTTTGATATGGACTTTTAACATACCACTCTTCTTCCTGTGAGGCAACCGGAATTCTTCTTTGACCGAAACGGTTTCTATTGTCAGTTCTTCTAGATGGTGTAGAAGTTTTGAAGGATGTTGATGGTTTGTGTTTCTTCTTTACTGGAATATCTTCCCAATCTTCTTCTATCATCTCAGTTCCATTGTATCTGCTTGTAGAGGGCGTATTCGTGAACGATTCTTCAAAACTGGAATTGCTTCTATCTAAATCTTCTCTTATCTCAGTCAGTCTTTGACATTTCTTCTTAAATCATCATACTCTTTTTTCCCTAAATTTAATTCCCTCTTCAGTTCTTCAATTTCTGTTTTAAGGTCATTTTCAGTTCTCAAGGCATTTATGTCTTCTGTCATTTCTTCCAACTCTTCATTTTGCACTTCTTCTTCCTGTATGGCGACATCTTTAGCAGCTTCGAATGTTTGAGGATTAGCGGAGAGTACTGCTTTTCGGATAGAAATTTTTAACCCTTTTTTAAAAGCATTCTGTAAAATTGCAGTTCTCAGGGAGTCTTCGTTGTCTGACACAGCATCTTGTGGGAAAGCAATATAGGATTCTGCTTCAATACGATTCGCAAAGTCTCTAACAGATTCATTCAACATCTGTTTACAGTTCACAAGAGAAGCAACATTCTTGGCAACGTCCGTTTTTTTCGTAAAATTGTCTTTCAGCGCATTCACCAATTCTGTAAAATTCACACTGTGATTCAGTTTAGGAATGGATTTCACAAGTCTTTCAGCCTGACCAGATAACTTTAACTTCAAAACAAAAGTTTTATCACGATTTGACCATTCCGCATGGTTAGCTACTAATTCAAATTTTTCCAAAAATTCGGAAAAAGATTCGTTCGTGTTGCCAGCAAAGCTTGGAATGGATCCAAGAAACTGTGATCCAATACCAACTTTCAATTTGTTTGAGTCTCTGACTGCAGAGACTGATCTGCCTGAATTTGGAGAAAGTCGTGGTGGAGACACTGAAGGCACACGGTTCGACGTGTTCGGTTGTGCAGAGGAGCCTCTACTCCTACTAGCACGAGAATTCTTATTGTTACGAGGCATTTTAACACAGTTTGTATCACTTAAACACAGTTTATCTCGAAGATAGTTTCACTTTCTTTCACTTCCTAATGTGTCGGCAGAGCACAGAAAAAACACAATTCGTCTGTTTCTTTTTTATTTTTGTTCATTCACCTGAATTTTAAACAATTGTGTATGTGCATATGTCAGCAGAAAAAATGATTTGTTTTACATTTACTTTTCAGAATTTGTGTGTCTTCAAAAATTTTTAAATCACCTATACATATCATATAGAATAAAATTTTGTAAATGCTTATGTGTGTGACATACATGAATCAAGAATATATTTGTGTATCAAATAATCAAATAATGATCAGGTGCATATGGGCTTTTGTGCTTTTTGCACTTTTATATTTATCAATTTATAGTAATATTCAAGAGATACTTTCTTGCCCATTTACGATTCAAATAATTTTGCACCAAAAAAGAAATTTTCACTTACTTTGATATAAAAGATACTGCAATACTTATTTTTATACACACAATCAAATTTTTTTCTTGCATTCCTTCATAAAAATTAAACACAATTCTCACTGATACTCTCTGGGAAAGGAACGGCGCCAATTTGTGGTAGCGGTCTCAGAACCAAATTGTGGGAACAGATTCCGCTACGCACAAAACAGCCAGTGATCGTATATCACAACAAAAACAATATAGAAATTTATAGTGGTAATTATCATACTTGTAAACAACAACCCAGGCATTATTTAGATGAGGTTTTCCCAGTCTAGAAGAATTATATTCTAGATGGTATTCAGTGAGCAAAGAACATGAGGGAATACGAAAAGGAAGGCGCATTTATCAAATTAAACAAATCTATTTATTTATTCATCAACATATCTTTTATCAAACATTCATTTACTTAAATTTAATATCCAAAATAATTCAGAGCTTCCATTATTATTATGCAATCATCATTTCAATTTATGCTCTGCTCAATAATATTTCAATCATTATTTATTATAATTCAATTAAAAAGCTGTTACTTTTATTATGAGTTTCAACAAAATTGAAGTTACTTAATTTCTTTAAATTCAACAAAAAACAGTATTATTCAAAATTAAACATTTTTAGTGTGCCTGCGCTTCTTTCAAATAAACCAGATCTTTAAGTTAGAACTTCTGGTTCCACGACATGAAGGGGTTACCTGTACAGTTGAACTAAACCAAAATTCACAGAAAAGTTCCGAAAACACTACTTGAAGGGAACCGAATTAATTTCCAAAACGAGTGTCCAGGTCATCTCAAAATTCAACAGGGCTTTACGCCACATAATTCCAAGGAGTTCTTCCATCTAGGTTCAAAACCAACGTGACAAATTCGATCCAAGTGAAATCATCCTGGAATAAAAAAAGTAAATTTTAGAAATATGATATAGAACATCGAATCTTCTCCAGGAACATCTTCATCCAGGCTCCATGAATGGATCGTGGTTTCATCAGAAACAAAATATCTCCATCCGAGGAAATTTAGCCATTTTGGCCAAAACCTTTGTCTTAAAAGTTTAAGACAAAATTTCGATGCGACTTCTCCAAACGAAACTTCCAAGCCGAATCCCCGGGTCTCAAGAGTCCAGCAAAAAGTTCTCCTCAGCGCAGCTTCCTGATTGGCAGGCAAGCGCGCCCAGCAACAGCCTTCTCCTCAGACCACACGTCACACACCCAGGCGAGACAGAATTCCTGGCTCGAGCCAACGGATCTCGACGAAACACAGATTTTAGTGCAAAACCAATTCAAACAAGGCCTACCGAAAAACCGCACAGGCACGGAAGGAGAGAAAAGTGTTTTTCTCACAGAAAAACACGAAAGGCTCATGGCGCGCAGAATTGCGACATGACACTGCTATGATTTAGTACATTATGAAACAATTTCCAACTGCAATGCAATCTTATTTAAGCATCTCTAAAATGCGATACCTTCAACGGTGATATATTTTAAATTATCACAGTGCTACAATAATTTATTATATTTGAAAACTTTAAACTTCATCGAAAAAATTGAACGACGTCGAAATATAAATCGTCTGGTTGGCTCTCTATGTAAATATTTGGGATATATATGTACATTTTGGTAATGTAAATTTTGAGATGTATATAAAAGGGATATGAATATTTCATTCATATCCCTTTTATTCCAGATTCCAGAGCTAAATAATTTTGCGTGAACAAAATTCAACCATTCTTATACAACTCATCTTACAATCACTTGTTAACATTCTACATCCATTAAAGTGAGGCTTCGTTGTAGAAATAATCAAAGTTGGATGATCATTTAAATTCAAATATATTGTAATTGCGTTGGCGCAGAATATAGATGCACAGAATTTAAGCAAAAGTAAAGCCGTTTCAATACGAATGCAACTCTAGATATAAATTCAAGAGAACTTTAAAAATCACGATTTTGACACTGGGAAAAAATATGGATGCTCTATTTTATTTTGAAGTGGGTCATGTGATCTCTTCATATAATATGGGTGTCATTATTATTTCAATTATTAAAAACTACCGAATGTATTTTACTGAATTTTTTTTACATATTTTATGGGATAATTTGAATATTTTCTAAAATTTTCGAAACAATTTGTGAATTTTAAATTTACTTGAAAAATGTTTGAATAATGATGTCCCATAGGGTTCAATGTATTTTATTTTTTCAACCCGGATTTAATCCAAAATTAATTGGGTGATATTATTCATTTACATTCCCATATGTTCCATAGACTGTCTCAACAACATACTAAAATTTCATTTTGATAAAGTCATTTTTAAGGCAATCATCGCGCGAACTGACAGACAGACATAATGAACAAAGTCATAAACACTTTCCAAGTATGTTGGAAAGTGATAACAAACGTTCATATAGCGGGTGCAGCCTTCTTTAAAAATAATACTTTGCTTTATTAATGATAGATTATAAAGTAATTATAACTGAATGGGTGATAAAGGGTAAATAAAATGGTTACGATTAAAGGTCAAAATTGATAGTTTTACAAAGTCCTACCCTCGTAGTTACTTGTATGACTGTTGCATTTAATTTAATCTTGCTGTTGGATAAACACGAAAAATGTTATCTAAATTATTGAAATTTGCGGCAAATTCTTTCGCCCATTTTTTAGCAAGAACTGTTCTCCCAATTTTCATGAGTATTATTTTGGCAGTAATTAAAGATATACCTTTTTAACTATTAATGATCTTGTTGAGAAACAACCCTTTCGTTATACACTCATGATTTTTGGGAGAGCGAGTTTGTTGAGTAAAAGGCTGGATACAGATAAATACGCAGTTGCATATTTACATGCGTTGTAGTAGTGTAGATTAGCATGATTTAGCTTATAGATAAACATATTTCACTGTGTCTGCACAATTTTGATACACACTGTAGTTCAAAGAATGTAGGGTATTTTTTTTCAGAAAATAAATAGTTTGCAACCCTGGTGCTAATATGAATCTCGTGCAAAAAATTGGAAAAACTAAAACTTACATTTATTTGAAACTAGAACTAGTTACCACCGTTGCCAGGGTCCTAAATAAGCTCCCATTAATTAAATAATACAAATACAGATAACACCATTCAATTTTCAAACCGACTGCTTCGAATTAAACTCATGCCCGTGCTCCTTTCTTTCCATGACCAACCATGGCAATTGTAAAATGTGGGCAAAATGCTGTAAGGAATAACAATTTCTATTCTCGACTTCTTATTTTTCAAGCAGTGTCTTTCTTCCCTGGGGAAAGGCGAGTCTAGATTTAAATAGCAGCCGCACAGGTTGCGGACCGTAGAGGGTGCTGGCAACCAGGTTATAAAAAGGCGAAGTGCGAAGCACGAGAGACAGGAGATGGTGGGAGATGGTACGAGTTGGTACATGTTGTGTGGGGATGCAGACGATGGTATTACGGGTAGATCATGCACATTCTCATTTATTATTGTAAATTACGTTAATGGAGTTTATTTTAGGATTTTTACACGCTACTGATAAAACGTGTTGCTTTTATAAAAATATGCCTGCGTTCTCATTCCGACACCTTTACAATACTCCTTTTCAATACTCCTTTTCAATACTCCTTTTCAATACTCCTTTACAATACTCCTTTACAATACTCCTTTACAATACTCCTTTAAAATACTCCTTTACAATACTCCTTTGATGCGCCTTTAATAGAGCAAAAAAAAAGTTGTTCTCCCTCGAAACAAAATTTAAAAAGATAGTGTTATTTCAGAAAAATTTCATCCCAATTTAAGTGAAATTTTAACACAGTAATCGTATTGATAATATTGTCTGTAAAATGATAAACAATGTTTTACATATAAAATATATTGGGTCTTAATTTAAGTTTTCTTTTATCATGTGTCACCTTTGAGAGTTGATCTGATAACTGAAATTTATTAAATTTAATTATGCTCAGTTAACTAAAGAGTCCTTTCTGGACACCCATTTTGCAAATAGTAATCCCTAAAAACAGGTATGAAATGAATACATGTAATGTTTTAGTGCTGAAAGGTTTCTACAGCGGTTACTTTTCGACTGCCTTGAAAATCGGTCGCCCCCGGTTTGTGCTTCTAAATCAACGGAAATGCGGCCCTGCTGAAAAGATTTTGTTTCACGAAGTAAAAGAACGAACAAGAATCTCCTGAAATACTTTCGTAGCCATCAATCGAATGACAAATCGAAACTGTGCCGCAGAATATTGTAGAAAAGCGTGTTTCGTTCGTGGAATTTACTGTTATTTCACATGAAAAAATAAATAAATCGTTTTCCATTTTAACTTCGAAGAACGTAGTCTATTTATTACTTACACATTGGAATAAATTTTAAAAATCTTTATGCAAGTAAAATAAATATCTTATTTTTTTTTACTTCCTATTTTTACTATTCCGTTTAAATAGTTTTCTTTTTGTTGTTGTTAAAATTCTTTTACGAAAAAGTTTTTAGATAATATTTTACGTATAAAACAATCATTTTTTGCATGTGAAATCATTATCAGTTCTTTGACTTAATTACTTTACTATCCAATGTATTTTAATAATATTTATTATTTTGGCATACGAATTAAATCTACTATTCCGTTTAAATAGTATTACTTTCCTTATATACATAATGTATAAGGAAAGTAATGTGACGGGGTCGAAAATTTGAATTCGTGTTTTCGACGGGAGAGTACGTTTTAAGCATCCCTGATCACGAATCAAACATTTTTGAAGTGATGTCTGTGTGTGTATGTGTGTGAAAGTATGTGTGTGTGTGTCATTGAGCCTGTGGAGACGATAACTGACGAACTAATGGAGCGATTCGAACGAAATTTGGTATAAAATACACAATCCGTAAACACTGGAAGTCTATTGTTTTTGTACGCAATCGAATGTTTCGAACCACCATAAATTTTCAAGTGAAATTTTGAAAAAATCGTCAAAAAATCAAAATCGCTAATAAAGTCACGCAAATAGACATTTCTTGTGTAATTTTTCATTAGAAAACGATTGACATAAATTTTAGAACGTTAACATGAACCGTTCTTGAGATATTGCACATTTAAAAAAAATTATCAAAAAGTCATATAAAATAGAAAAAAAATATTTCCTATTGAGAAACATGTTCACTTTTCATACGTAATACCATGCGATAAGTTTGGGGACATCATTCTCGCGGAACTAACTCGTTCCATTCATGAAAAAATATACTTTAAGTAATACTTTTGTATTTGAACGCCAATAGTCACTTATCAGCTACAAGAACAACTTATTTCTCCGTTCATAACGCTTGGCGAGATTTTGGCGACGAATTTGGCGGAATAGCGAGAACTTGGCGACATTTTTAATTGTTACCAAATTAACAAAAATCTCGCCGAATGGATAAAAATGACGTTAAATCAATGAAAATGACGACTAATTGAAGAAAATTCAATATCTTGGAAGGAATATAAGTATCTACTATAAGAATAACATTTTTTTAACTGTAAAAGTAGTAAATTCATTACATTATATAAGGAAAGTCATGTGTTGCCCACATCAGATTTTTTTGTTGTTGTTGAAATTCCTTTACGAAAAAGTTTTCAGACTTTTAATGATTATATTTTTTATATAAAACAATCGTTTTTTGCATGTGAAATAATTATCAATTCTTTGACTTAATTACTTTACTATCCAATGAATTTTCCTAATATTTATTATTTTGGCATAACAATTAAAACTACTATTCCGTTTAAATAGTATTTTTTGTTGTTGTTAAAATTCCTTTACGAAAAAGTTTTCAGATGATATTTGTAGTATAAAACAATCTTCTTTTTTTTTGGCATGTGAAATAATTATCAGCTCTTTGACTTAATTACTTTACAAGTAGTTCAGTTAGTTGTTGAATTCAACTTCATTACGTTCATTAAAACGATACCGAAGGAAATAACTCTTAATGCTGGGACTTAATTAAAAACCATTTTTCATTTTTTATCTTCTGCTGAGAAAAGATCCAAGACTTTTATTTTGAACTAAAGAAAAAATTAATTTATTGGTATCTGTATTAATTCATTTGAAGCAATATTTTCAATAAAGCATATAATATAGGAACATATTTTTAAAATGAAAGAAATTAATATAAAAGAATAAATACGCGTGATTGCATGAGTTACTTTATGTGAACTTTTGCATTTTGCATAAGAAAAGAAATTCCTTTAGTTTTTTTGCATCATGACAGAAATGAAACCAATCACAAATTAAAACTTTAAATTTGTTTTTCTCTATGTTCATTTTTTGTCGACTTCCATGTTTTAAAAATGCAAAAAATTTTGTTTAATTAATAAGGAAGTTTAAAAAGTTTTGAATATGATTTTTATTGTATATTTAATAAAAAAAGGCACAGAATTAACATTTAAATTTGCAGTTAATTAAAAAAATAAAAATAAAGTAAAATAACTGTTTTTTCTCATTTCTTCACTATACCTGACAGTAAGAATTAGATAGCTAATATCAGAAGCTTTTAAAAGTTTATAAATAATTTTGTATAGTATATATTCCAAAACTGTAAAAAAAAAATCTGATGTGGGCAGCACATGACTTTCCCTGCATACTTATATGAAAGTTCTCTTTATTTTAATTAAATTTATTTCACTTTTAATTCAATTTTCGTTCTCATTCGGTAACCGGACTTATTTTCAAAGGTAGCGTAGAGAAAATACGAAAAACTAAAATATCTCGAAAACGGCTAGTCCCAGTGTAATGGGATTGGTCTTATTATTTCCGTCGTTAAAAATTACGTATTAAACGAGCATTTAATGGATATATTTAAGTATACCAAGTTCCTTAGTTTAGATTTTGACGATTTTTGCGAGCCATTTTGCAAAAAAAAGGGCAGGTTATTTTTTCCCGAATCGTACCAAAATCTAATCAGCACCAGGGTAACCCACAAGTGACTCATCTACCGAATTTTGTGAAATTCGGTACAGTAGTTTTTCAGTTAGAGTGGATACAATCTTTTGCGGAACATTTCGTAAAAAAGACGGGTTCTTTTATACCAAATCGTACCCAAAACTAATCAGCACCAGACTCGCTCACCAGTGACTTACCTACCAAATTTTGTGAAATTCGGTCCATTAATTTTTTAGTTAGAGTGGATACAAAATCTGCACAGACAGACAATCAGACAGACAGACACACGGATACACAGACACACACACAGACGTCACGCTAAAATGGTTTTTTTCGTATTTTAGAGGTCTTGAAACGTGTAGATCCGTCGAAAACTCAAGTTGCGATTTTCGACATGATTCCAATACTTTCCCTATACGTTACCATGTATTACAGGGAAAGTAAAAATCTGATGTGGGCAGCACATGACTTTCCCTGTAGACTTATATGAACGTTCTCTTTATTTTAATTAAATTTATTTCACTTTTAATTCAATTTTCGTTCTCATTCGGTAACCGGACTTATTTAAAAAGGTGGCGTAGAGAAAATAAGAAAAACTAAAATTTCTCGAGAACGCTTAGTCCTAAAATATTGGGGTTGGTCTTATTCTTTTCTTCGCTAAAAATTACGTATTAATCAAGCATTTAATGGATATATTTGAGCATACGTAGTTCTTTAGTTTAGATTTGAACGATTTTTGCGGGCCATTTTGCAAAAAAATGCAGGTTATTTTTTTTCGAATCATACCAAAATCTAATCAGCACCAGAGTGACCCACAAATGACTTATCTGCCGAATTTTTGTGAAATTCGGTCCATTAGTTTTTCAGTTAGAGTGGATACAAGCTTTTGCGGGCCATTTCGCAAAAAAAGGCGGGTTCTTTTATCCCGAATCGTACCCAAAACTAATCAGCACCAGAGTCGTCCAAAAGTGGGCTTACCTACTAAATTTTGTGAAATTCGGTCCATTAGTTTTTTAGTTAGAGTGGATACAAAATCTGCACAGACAGACAGACAGACAGACACACAGACAGACACACAGACAGACAGACAGACACACAGACACACAGACACACAGACACACACACAGACGTCACGCAAAAAATGGTTTTTTCGTATTCTAGAGGTCTTGAAACGTGTAGATCCGTCCAAAACTCGAGTTGCGATTTTCGACATGATTCCAATACTTTCCCTATACATTACCATGTATTGCAGGGAAAGTAAAAATAGATTATCCTTATAATAGATACTTATATTTTTTCCAAGATATTAAATTTTCGTCAATGAGTCGTCATTTTCATTGATTTAGCGTCGTTTTTATCCATTTGGCTAGATTTTCGCTAATGTGGCAACATTAAAAAAAGTCGCCCAGTTGGCGACATCCCGCCCAATTCGTCGCCAAAATATCGCCAAGCGTTATGGACGGAGAAATAAGTTATTTTTATAGCAGATAAATGACTATTGGCGTTCAAATACAAAAGTATTACTCAAAGTATATTTTTTCCTGAATGGAACGAGCTAGATCCACGAAAATGATGTCACCCAATTTATCGCATGATATTACATATGAAAAGTGAACATGTTCCTCAACAGTTAATATATTTTTTTTAATTTATGGGATTTTTTGATAAATTTATTTGAAAAATCTGTAATATCTCGAGAACGGATCATACTATCGTTTTAAAGTTTATGCCAATCGGTTTCTAAGGAAAAATTACATAAGAAATGTCTATTTTCGTAACGGTATTAAATGTTTTGATTTTTTGACGTTTTCTTATTAAATTTCACTCGAAAATTTAGGAGGGTTCTGACCATTCTATTGTGTTTAAAAACAATAGGCTTCCAGTATTCACGGATTGTAATTTTTGTATTCAATTTCATTCGAATCGCTCCATTTGTTCGTGAGATATCGTCTCTACACACTCACTGTCACACACACACAGACATCACCTCAAAAATGTTCAATGCGTGATCAGGGATGCTTGAAACGTGCTCTTCCGTCGAAAACTCGAATTCGAATTATCGACCCCGTCACAATACTTTCCTTATACATTATATGTATAAAAATGTAATACAAGCAGCACTTTCACCATAATACTTGAAAGACTGTTTTCAGTTCAGCAAAATATCACATGTGTTACCAATATGATCTCTATCATTCATCTTTATCATTGGCATAGAATTTTTTTCAAAACTATACTGACCCCATTCTACTTCTCTTACGAACGTCATCAAATTGCTTAAAATCACTCTTTGCACTTCCAATGTATTCAATGTAGTTTCGAGCCACGAAAAGATGCAGACGATGTAGGTAACGACCTGGTGTAGGCAACGCACCACATTCCCTATATTATGCAAGTGTTTTACCATTTTCACAGCGAAATAATGCTGCACAAATTCGATAAATAATAAATTCGAACAGAGTGATTCGCACGCAAAATCCTCCCCAAAATGCAATTAACTCTCAATGAATACCTTCTAAATACATGAATAATAGGCAAATTCTCGGACGTTAAATCACAAAACGAGTTCAACAAAACATTCACTCTCGTGAATAGAATGATTTACATCCATGAGAAGGCTGTTTACAGATTGGCTGCATATTATTGCTTGTAGATAGTGAATCTATTGAAAGGATGCTTACTGCTTTTTTTTTAGTTTTGACATTTTATAAATTTATTTGAAAAATATACAATATATCCAGATCCATTCATGTTAGCGTTCGAACATGGGTGTCACTTGTTTTTACTAAAAATGTATGTCAAAAATTATTATTTATTTATCACTATTAAAGATCCTGTTTTTTATGATTGTTTTCAATATTCATTCGGAAATTAGGGGGGGGGGGGTCTTGAATGCATTTGCTTGTTTCACTAATTGTAAATATCGTACCAAATTATTTGTGAAACGCTTTATTTGTTCGTGAGATATCGAATCTACAAACATACACACTAACACACACACTAGCATACATACACACACACTAACACACACACTAGCATACATACATACACACATACATACACTAGCATACATACATACACACACTAGCATACATACGTACACACATTAGCATACATACATACACACATACACACATTAGCATACATACACACACTATCATACATACACACACTCTAGCATACATACATACACACGCTAGCATACATACACACGTGCACTTACTAGCATACATACATACATACACACACTAGCATATATACATACACACACACTAGCATACACATACTAGCATACATACATGTATACATATATACATACATACACGAAGCTAGACTTCAGTATTTCATTCGAGTCGTGAAATGTTTAAAACGTTTTTTTCCGTCGAGAAGTTGAGTTCGAATTTTAGCCTCCGTCACAATACTTTTCCTTTACATTATGTTAGGAAAGTTATAAGGTAAGATAACTTATGTATAGAAATACATGGTTCCTCTATTATATATAGCTTTCATACCTAATTTGTTGGACTATGAATAAATAATTATTTTATTTATCTTTTTATCACTGAAACATTTGACAATAAGAACAGTCTCTGTAATTCTTATTTTTTTTATGTAATATTTTTTGACAACAAACGTTTCGGATTTCAATAGGTATGATGTCACCCAATCTTAGCTGCTGGCCGCGTGTATACAATTTTTAATGTAGATTGTGGAAGATCGCTTAAGGTGCTTTTTTCCCCGCTTACTTTCGGTTTGCTCAAAAGTATTGACAACTTGCCCTCGTTGTGTTAAAGGAGTTTTCGCAATATGTCATATAAATGCAAGTTCCTTTTCGATTGCATAAGATTTTTTGACTTGTTTTTACTAAAAATGTATGTCAAAAATTATTATTTATTTATCACTATTAAAGATCCTGTTTTTTATGATTGTTTTCAATATTCATTCGGAAATTAGGGGGGGGGGGGGTCTTGAATGCATTTGCTTGTTTCACTAATTGTAAATATCGTACCAAATTATTTGTGAAACGCTTTATTTGTTCGTGAGATATCGAATCTACAAACATACACACTAACACACACACTAGCATACATACACACACACTAACACACACACTAGCATACATACATACACACATACATACACTAGCATACATACATACACACACTAGCATACATACGTACACACATTAGCATACATACATACACACATACACACATTAGCATACATACACACACTATCATACATACACACACTCTAGCATACATACATACACACGCTAGCATACATACACACGTGCACTTACTAGCATACATACATACATACACACACTAGCATATATACATACACACACACTAGCATACACATACTAGCATACATACATGTATACATATATACATACATACACGAAGCTAGACTTCAGTATTTCATTCGAGTCGTGAAATGTTTAAAACGTTTTTTTCCGTCGAGAAGTTGAGTTCGAATTTTAGCCTCCGTCACAATACTTTTCCTTTACATTATGTTAGGAAAGTTATAAGGTAAGATAACTTATGTATAGAAATACATGGTTCCTCTATTATATATAGCTTTCATACCTAATTTGTTGGACTATGAATAAATAATTATTTTATTTATCTTTTTATCACTGAAACATTTGACAATAAGAACAGTCTCTGTAATTCTTATTTTTTTTATGTAATATTTTTTGACAACAAACGTTTCGGATTTCAATAGGTATGATGTCACCCAATCTTAGCTGCTGGCCGCGTGTATACAATTTTTAATGTAGATTGTGGAAGATCGCTTAAGGTGCTTTTTTCCCCGCTTACTTTCGGTTTGCTCAAAAGTATTGACAACTTGCCCTCGTTGTGTTAAAGGAGTTTTCGCAATATGTCATATAAATGCAAGTTCCTTTTCGATTGCATAAGATTTTTTGACTTGTTTTTACTAAAAATGTATGTCAAAAATTATTATTTATTTATCACTATTAAAGATCCTGTTTTTTATGATTGTTTTCAATATTCATTCGGAAATTAGGGGGGGGGGGGTCTTGAATGCATTTGCTTGTTTCACTAATTGTAAATATCGTACCAAATTATTTGTGAAACGCTTTATTTGTTCGTGAGATATCGAATCTACAAACATACACACTAACACACACACTAGCATACATACACACACACTAACACACACACTAGCATACATACATACACACATACATACACTAGCATACATACATACACACACTAGCATACATACGTACACACATTAGCATACATACATACACACATACACACATTAGCATACATACACACACTATCATACATACACACACTCTAGCATACATGCATACACACGCTAGCATACATACACACGTGCACTTACTAGCATACATACATACATACACACACTAGCATATATACATACACACACACTAGCATACACATACTGGCATACATACATGTATACATATATACATACATACACGAAGCTAGACTTCAGTATTTCATTCGAGTCGTGAAATGTTTAAAACTTTTTTTTCCGTCGAGAAGTTGAGTTCGAATTTTAGTCTCCGTCACAATACTTTTCCTTTACATTATGTTAGGAAAGTTATAAGGTAAGATAACTTATGTATAGAAATACATGGTTCCTCTATTATATATAGCTTTCATACCTAATTTGTTGGACTATGAATAAATAATTATTTTATTTATCTTTTTATCACTGAAACATTTGACAATAAGAACAGTCTCTGTAATTCTTATTTTTTTTATGTAATATTTTTTGACAACAAACGTTTCGGATTTCAATAGGTATGATGTCACCCAATCTTAGCTGCTGGCCGCGTGTATACAATTTTTAATGTAGATTGTGGAAGATCGCTTAAGGTGCTTTTTTCCCCGCTTACTTTCGGTTTGCTCAAAAGTATTGACAACTTGCCCTCGTTGTGTTAAAGGAGTTTTCGCAATATGTCATATAAATGCAAGTTCCTTTTCGATTGCATAAGATTTTTTGAACGATAAATTCAAAACAATGTGAAAAGTAAGGACAATAAATTAATTTAACGAAAGTCAAAGTCTTTTGCTACCTACATCATGTATCTTTTTTTTATTAGCTAAGGACATTTTTCCTATTTCTTGTTTTATTTCGTTAAAAGTTATTGATCAAACTTTATATATTCGAACATAATAAAAACTGTTTCTCGGTGATTAATTTTAGTGTTATAAAAAAGGTTTTGTTTTTAAGAATGTGCTCAAATTTTTATTTTTTGTAACATTTTTTGTTGAGTCAAAAAGTTACAAATTTGCCATTATTGCAATTTTTTACACGTTTCTTAAAGTTACAGAATTTGTTATAATTTGCTTTATGAAAAAAAGTTGGTATTTGGCAAAAGTTAGAGTTTTTTCTCATTACAGTGAGTAATTAGTGTTTTCTTTTATACGGCAATCAGTCAGTCCGTCTGCTATTCAACTGCAGGAAGTGTTATGTAGTATAAGAACTCTCTATTTGCCATAGTAGTACTATGAATATCCTTTTTCTTCTTTCTTGATTGCATTACTGCTAGCGTTCCAAGGAGTTAACTAACATATGTCAACACCACTTATCTCTAAATAAATACAACTCCTTAAATATAAAAGCCAATGAGTGTATTTTTACATCATTTGTTAATATTATGGAATTTTTAATATAATATTTATGATGGCATGGATTGAGTAGTGTATATATTAGTAATTAGAAAATCCGCTTTTTAAAACAAACTCGAGAAAATAAAATTTTAAAATATGCGCAATTATAATCTTAGGTTATTATCTCTGAGTAATGTTTCGGCATTTACAATATAAGACAGTTATTTTCCCCCGTAACTCAAAGGATCGGAAAATATTAGAGAACACGCTGCTTTTGTTGAGCAGCTCCACACTTTATGGAAAAGCACTTAGCCTACAATAGCTTTCTTATTGTTGTTGTTGTTGAGACCCAACCCGTCCGACTTACCAGAAAGGTGGTAAGGTAACAATAGCTTTCTTGTAGTAGTTGTTGTCGAATGCATAGCCTATCAGCTCAGCTGAAACATGTAATCCGCGCTTACAATCTGGATATATTCATTAGAGCTCGATCCCGTTCAGATGGTATTGCTCAACTGGGAGTTGTCCTTAAAAATGTATAGCTTTAACGGAGAATACTTCACCTCCTATGGGACGTTGTGAGATGGATCGGGTGGGTCGTGAAAAAGGCTGAGATTTAGAAAGATTGTAACTCGACGTGTAATAGTCGGAGGGTACCGGTAGTAGTACCATGTATAAGGACGTACACGTGTTATGAGGAATGGCTCACCGGGGTGACGCGCTTCAAAAACGAATACAGCCGAACGCGAGATAAGATAAAAATTTCCACGTTTCGCGCCATTCCAGATGTAACACAGCAACGTGTGTTTCACAACTCAAACAATTTTTTACTGATTAATCTACAGAATGAAAGTGCAAAAGCAGTGAACGGGCAATTTTTTGAACATAGTTAACATTTGGAAACAATTACAGAAATTTTGACTTCATTTCAAAATTTTGAAACATAAACAAAAATAATATTTACGATTCTACAGAGCAACCGTACCGTGTGGTGACCGACCCGGGCTATTCTGCAACGCCAATGAAAATTGCTGGCGACTTCAATTTCGATATGAACAAAGACGAAAACAAATTATTTCTGGAATTCATAAAGGAACATTTTGATGCGGATTTGATAAAACTACACCAACAATATTAGATGACTTGTGGATGGATTTAATATTTATAAGACCTAGATGTTAAGTGTGTGTCCTTTGTAACTTATTTCTCCTATCACAGATCAATGTCGGCAGTTCTTAGATATAAATCAACTTTTTATGTAAACTGTGTTTCATTTGCAAACGCGCGTGTGACAAAACGTACTTAACGTGTCGGACGTTTCTCCTCCTTGAGGTTTTTAATTATATTTTATTGTTTATTTGTAGAAAATTGTATTGTTTCTTTTATTATATTCTTATATTGCTATTCTAATAGAAATACTCGAATCTGCCGCCCCCCCCCGGAATAACACTGAAATAAAATGAACGTGACAAAAATTTATTTAAATATTTTGGCCATAAATGCACTTTTTTATTAAGTTAATAAACCGGTTCAAAAAGTGTGTAAATTAGTTGAGCCATTTTTGATAAGTTTCAACGTAGATCTCGTATTCAAATTTTCTACAATATTCCAACACTTTTTCTATACTTTATAGAGTGTATGGTAGGGAAAGTAGAAGTATTTATCCTATTAACTTCATTTCTGAATATTTTAGCGTCTCCGATTCTTTTCGGACGATTTCCTCGTCACGTGATCAGAAATGAGATGGCCGGAACATCCATCCGTACAATGACGTGCATCCGGCAGATGATATGAAGAAGCATTTTCTGTCACTTCGTGACAGAAGCGGAATTGGATTTGCTGAAAGTCTGCCACTAGATGGACAGGTTGTCGCTCCGCACAAAATATCGAATTCTAGTTAACATATTCTTCGAATCTGGTAGTTTTCTGTATGAAAGTCATTTTGTGAAATTATGCTTTACTAGTTTAAGTGGGATAGGGAAATGGTATAGGAGAGGGAATGTTTCGTCAGTAATTTTAAGCAGCTATTAATGAACACAATTATTTAGAAAATATCACGATCCACTTTCGAGATATACAAAGTTTTACATTTCCACAGGGAATGTGACAGCTATGCACGCTAAATACTCTTGTATTACTCTGAACTATTTTATATGAAGTATTTTACTAACTTTTCTACAATATATAGGATATATAAAGGGAACGTGTGATGATAGCGTCAACATTTGAACTCCCAAATTTTGATATATTTACATGTTTTGAGCATCCCCACACACGAAGCAATCATTTTTTAAAATTTCTCTGTGAGTCTGGGTACGATATCTCTCTAACAAATTAGAAAAATCAAATGGAATTTCGTATGATTATTAGAATTAATAACGTCAGAGGTCTGTTTTTCGCAGAACTCGGACAAAACAGGAAAAGCATAAATTTTTTCGAACATGGATTTTTAAAAAATTAAAAGAAAAGAGCGACAAAACTAGATAAAATTGTTACAGAAATATCCTTTTCATTTCATGTGTCACTTTTGTTTTATTTAAAAGTGGATGAATCCATCACAGAATGTTAGCATGCGTCATTTTTTAGATATTGCTTATTTCTTATTTAAAACGAAAAATATAAACATAATAATGTTTTAAAATGTTACGGAAAAATAAACTTTCATATGTGACATATTACTTAAAAGGGAATAAAATGATTGATAAACTAGATACCACGTGTGGCATTTTCAAGATATTACACATTTTTGAAAGGAAAATAATAAAAAATAAATAAATTAGCTCACTGTGTATTAAATGAGTGAAAAATAAATAACTACATTATAATGCGAGTACTTTGATAAAGTTGTGAGACTTGTAAGCTAGTTATATCACTAATAGCTTTTAAATATTAGAAAATTAAATTTTCTACAGAGAACTTGAAAGATGTCTCAAGAGATTCGACATCTCTCCATGAAATTTAATATGTTTATTTCAATCAGTCGCAACAACAAAAACGTCATGTTAATGTTCTCGTTCTGAATTGTAAAAAAGCTTTATTTTGAGTTATTGTTTGTTCACAGCATTTGGATTTGTTTATCTGTAGGGAAGTGAATGCGTTGGACACATGATATTTTTCTGAAATTTCAACGTTTTCAGTAATATTATTGACTATTAATTTCTTCGCCGAATTTCTATTCACATCTCGCGAGACACGGTCTGAGAGACGCTGTTCTGCATGAAAATAGCGCGGCAAGTTTTGCGAATTTTGAAGTTAAAGAAATCTTGACTCCTGAAGTTTTGTAAGGAAATGGTATAAGGGAGGGAATGTTTCGTCAGTTTTTCTTACGCAAGATATCTCGCGTAAGAAAATAACGTACTTTCAAACTATTTCATTGCAGCCAAGAAATATCAAGGAATCATTACAGTGCGTAAAAGTCAAGTTAAGTAGTTATGATGTAGATCGGATAGAGGTAAAAATATCGAAAATGTAAAACATTTCCTCTCTTGCTTACTTTACGCAGAAACTAGCTCTGCATTTTCTTTCAATACATATCGAGATTCTTCGAATTCATTTCTGCTGTCATCGGTAAAACTAAAATAAATCGCGAACATTTTCCAAACTTTTTCATGATAAAAGATGAAACACCGCTGCTCGTAAAGGGAAACACAAATAGTTCCCCCATTGCCCACACAGATTCCTAATACATGACAATGGCATAAAGAGAAATATGTGTGGATAGAAGTAAGGAGAATGTAAAGAGTGCTGACAGGGACTCCGTTAGTAAATCATAGAAACAGAAGATTATTTTCCCCATGTAATGCCCTGAATTAAGTTTTGCAAGAATAAAAAATCTGATGTGGACAGCACATGATTTCCCTTATATACTGTAATCAATTGGCTTCTTTTACAGTCTAAAAATAATGTATAAATACTAAGGTACTGTTTTTAACCTTGAATTGTACCGGGTGGTCAGAATTAAAACACCCCTACTCTGAGGTCTCTATACATCGAACTACTCAGTGTAAGGGCTCCGAAATTGTTGAACCTACTATTCAAGACATGGGGAAAGGGATTATGCGAAAAAAAATAGTTCCAGAAACACCGATAGGTGGTGCTGTACAACAGAAAATATGCTGAAAAAACACAAAATAATCACAAAAAACAAACACATGCGATATGGAATTTTTCCTTTTTAATTTCTTTTGCTGATATGGAAAAAAAGAAGATAAAAAAGTGAAGAAACTTAAACTGTCATTGTAACTGCAATTGCGCACTGTAAGCAGAAAAATTTTCATAAACCCTTGGTTTGCAGCTACTATGTTCTGGGCATAAAAGGGGATAAAATTGGGAAATTTTCACTCTTATTAGCGATGGCTGTCACACTGCCAGAACGCGCTTTGCTTGTGAAGCTGTTTCATGAAAACAAATGACATGCTGCAGTTAAACTTCGAGACTTTCGTTGACTTAAGAATTTGCGCAAAGGACCATTCCTTCCACAAGTTCTCAGGAGAATGATCGCTCGATTTGAGAAAACTGGACATCTTGGAGTTCAGCCGGGTTGAGGACGCAAATCGACTAGTTCAGATGTCGTTGACGATGTTACCACCGCTATTGTTGAACAATCAATGGATAACGTTATACACAGCATTCCCTGCATGGATAAGGTCCTTGTGATATGAATGTTTGGTATGTTCGAATAAAATGTGTTGCAAATGTGTATTTTGTGTCTTTTCAGCATATTTTCTGTTGTACAGCGCCACCTATTGGTGTTTCTGGAACTAATTTTTTTTCGCATAATCCCTTTTTCCATGTCTTGAATATGTATGTTCAACAATTTTGGAGCCTTCACACTGAGTAGTTCGATCTATAGAGAGCTCAGAGTAGGGGTGTTTTAATTCTGACCACCCGGTACATTTGGCGATTTTCCGAATGACGACATGTAAAACTATTTCCAATAAACTTACATTTCTCGCAACTCTAAATAAACAATAAACTCTAAATAAACAATATCAATCAATATTGATAGCATCCTCAATAAGCGATATAGTCCATATATTAAGGTATTTTAATAATTACTACATCAATACTTTCCTTATACATTATACTGTGTTTATAAGGAAAGTAAAAACACATTTTATTACAGATCAACAAATTTAGTTATAGTATAATTACAAAAAATGAGAGCGTTATTATATCCATGCATTGAAGAAATCAATTTTTTGACGTTACCGATGATAATAATGACATTCAATTTCATTGGTTATCCTATTTCATTGGTTATGCTCCTATAAAAATCCTTAAGCACACCACTGTCTTTGTAAGGAAAAGCAAAGTGACCAATCCCGTTCGGATGAAAGGAATTGCAGCACCCCTAGTGGAAAATCTAAAAGTTAGGATAACGAGCTCAGTAACAAAGCAAGACAGAAGAAAACTGTCAACTACAGAGTTGTAGAGGATTGGCTATTAATTGGGAATCGGCACCAGGAACGCGTATAGGGAAAGCGATAAATATCTGTCAAAAAGTTGTATCACTAAGAACTTTAACGGTGACTGTTGCAATACTTGTCAAAGTATGATATTATATTCTTTCTCCAATTCTAATGTTCATGGTTGTTGCCGGAGGGTATTTCGAACAGGTTGCACATTGGATTCTTGCGCAGGTAAGTGTTGTTTATTTTGGTGTATTCCGGAATGTTACAGCCACTTCCCTATTCTTTTGATTCAGAAGTGTAAGGCCGGGACAGAACCACTCAATTTAAATCGAAACCCATTGAGGGCGATATCCACTGGGACTTATGTCCTTCGTATGCGAATTCCGTGCTATAACCACTAGACTATCCTCCTTATAACTCTACTCTGTGAAATAAAAGCCTTCTGTAACAGTTTTAGGGTCTACTCCTACTCATAAGACAACATTCTACAACTTTGTAATTGGTATTTTTGGCCTATCTCGTTTTGTAACCGAGTTTGATATCATAACTTTTTAAGTTATCTTCTAGGGGCACTACAATTATTTCTACTCGATGGGGCATGATCATTGAACCCTTTCCAATAGACATGCCTACCGTGTACACCCCCGGTTTCAGGACTTTCTCAAGAACCCTGTATCATTTTTAAAAGACACTCCCCTCCTTGGAGATAAATCACATTTCTAAAATTTTAGGAACGGCTGATAATTTCTTGACAAATGTCTCAGTTTATGTCTAGTTAAAAGTAATTTAAAGTACATATTTATGCATTTGGTAATATTGATTACAATTAATTTTTTTTATGTTTGTTGCCATTTTACACACAAAAATATAAAATATCTCGTATTGCACATACAAACTTCCTACAAAGTAACATTATTCGCGTTAAAAAAAAATTGCATATAAGATGACTCTCATTTTTTCGCACGTTGAACTTTTCTTTAAGTAAGCCTTTTTCCAAGTTCGCACTATGTAGGGCTTCTGACGGTTATGGATTTAAGTAGAATAGAATCTCATTCAACAAAATATGTTCGATTTATATCGTGCCAACATACGTGTAGACAGGCACAGACATGAGTGAACCTTTCCTACAGATAAACGCATTTAGATAGTATTAAAAAACAACTCAGGAGAAATATTTCTTGTAATTGAAACTCCCTGATCAATATTGTTGTTAACAATTTCTATGAGTATAATTTAATTTATCAAAATTTTTTTATGAGATACTATATTCGCTGTGTCAAAATTTAAATGTTTAATATCTGGAGAATGGCTGATGATAAATTCTAAATAACGATATATATTTATTTATTATTTAAAGTACTTACACCTTCATCGGTAATAGTGCACATATTACATTTTATTACGAATTTAATTTTTATTACTTTCCCTGCAATATATGGTAATGTATAGGGAAAGTATTGGAATCATGCCGAAAATCGCAACTCGAATTTTCGACGAATCTACACGTTTAGGGACCTCTAGAATACGAAAAAACTATTTTTAATGTGATGTCTGTCTTTCTGTCTGTCTGTGCAATGTATGTATCCACTCTAATTTAAAAACCAATGGACTCAATTTCATAACATTTGGTAGGTATGTCACTTGTGTGTGATCCTGGTGCTGATTGGTTTTTGGTACGATTTGAGAAGAAAGCTCCCGCCTTTTTTGCGAAATGGCCTGCAAAAATACCTTGTACCTACTCTAGCTAGAAAACTAATTGACCAAGTTTCACAAAATTGAGTAGATAAGTCACCTGTGGCATATTCAGGTGGTGATTAAATTTTGGTACGATTCAGTAAAGAAGTACTCGCCTTTTTTACGAAATGGCCTACAAAAATCGCCAAAATCTAAAATAAAAGACTACATATGCTCAAATGTATCCATTAAAGGCTTGTTTTATACGTAATTTTTAACGGTGGAAATGAATAAGACCAACCCCATTGCACTAGGAATAGCCGTTCTCGAGATATTTTAGTTTTTACGCACCTTCGCTACACCACCTTTGAAAATAAGTCCTGTTACCAAATGAAAACGAAACTTGAATTGAAAATGTAAATTCAGTGTAATTTAAAATAATCATGGGTGTTATTATTTATACAATTAAATTGAAATTATTGAATTTTTGAAGAAATAAAGAGAACGTGAATATGAGTCAGCAGGGAAAGTCATGTGTTGCTCACATCAGAATTTTTACCTTCCCTGCAATACATGGTAATGTATAGGGAAATTATTGAAATCAAGCCGAAAATTGCAACTTGAGTTTTCGACGGATCTACACGTTTTTGGGGACATCTAGAATACGAAAAAACTATTTTTAGCTTGGTGTTTGTGTGTCTGTCTGTCTGTCTGTGCAATGTATATATCCCCTCTAACTCAAAAACTGATCCACCAAACTTCATAACATTTGGTATTGTAAGTCACTTGTGTGTAACCCTGGTGCTGATTAGATTTTGATACGAATCGGAAAAAAGTAACCTGCCTTTTTTTGCGAAATGGCCCACAAAAATCGTCAAAATCTAAATTTAAAAACTACTTATGCTCAAACATATCGATTAAATGCTTATTTTTTGCGTAATTTGTAACGATGAAAAGAATAAGACCAACCTAATTATACTAGGAATAGCCGTTCTCGAGATATTTTAGTTTTTTCGCGCTTTCACGACGCCACCTTTGAAAATATGTCCATTCACCAATGAGAACAAACATTGAATTAAAAGGGCAAATTCAGTATAATTTGAAATAATTATGGGTTTTATTTTGTGTCATTAAACTCAATATAATGAATTATTGAAGACAGGGAACGTAAGTATGAGTCAGTGGTGAAAATCATGCGCTGCACACATCAGATTTTTTTTGTTGCAATTTTGCACAAAAAACACGATATTTCGGGTATTGCACATATAAATTTCCTATAAAGTGATGTTATTCGCTTTTAAGTAATATATATATGTATATATATATATATAATGGCTCCCATTTTTTCGCACATTGAACTTTTCTTTAAGGTGAGCCTTTTCCAAGTACGAGCTTTGTAGGGCTTGTTGTGGTTACGGATTTAAGTAGAACATAATTTCATTCAACAAAATTTGTTCCACTGATATCATGCCAACGTACACGTAGACAAACATCGGCATTCAGACAGGCACAGACATGAATGAACCTTTCCTACAGATTAACGTTTTTGGATAGTATTAAAAAATCAACTCAGAAGAAATATTTCTTGTAATTAAAATTCTCTGACCATTATTGTTGTTAACAGTTTCTACGAGCATAATCTAATTTATGAAAAGGCTTTTCTTTTGCGAATATGATATCTCTATATCATATTCGCTGTGTCAAAATTTAAATATTTAATTATCTTGAGAATGGCTGGTGATAAATTCTAAATAGCGAAATCCCTTTTATTTATTATTTAAAGTACTTGTACATTCATTGATAATAATGCACATATTACATTTTATTACGAAACATCAGTAGAATTTAATTTTTAAAAGTCTGCCAGTACTTACCATGTTTTTCTACCATACCATATATATGGTCACCAATCTTACTTTTTCATAAACTTTTTCATATGAAACTGCATCCCCATCATATTTTTATAATATAAGAAACGCGAAGCCAGCATGTATCCCAGGTCGTCACAAATTACCCCCTCGGCCATAACTGCAAACTCTGTGAGCCAACACGAACTGTTCCGAGATCTCCTAGGAGATGGACGACAAGGGAGAGCTCGGCCCAATGTAACATATTTTGTTTTAAAAGTGTCACCTAATGAAATAGATTTCCGTACCCGAATGTCTTTTCTCCCTGGATTATCGCAACTACCCTTGCACACACACGCACACACACGCGCACATGCACACACACACACATATATATATATATATATATAGGGCCATGTGCATAATTTCTGTAATATCATTTACAGTAATGTACAGAGAAACGTAGAATCAGCATTAACAAACCAGGTATGGCCCTTGATAATGTACATGATTTTGGTAATGATTTTCACTTTTTTCAATTTATTCATATTCAAAATCAATTTTTGGGAGCCAGAAAGTCATAGCTCCACGTGCAAAACTTTTTCATCTAATACACTATTCTTATTTTACACCATGTATGTTTATGCAGGGAACAAGGGCATTAGTACCTTAAGTACCTGTATTACATATATGATTTATAACACAAAATAAAATATTTAATCTAAATTTAATCTAAGGGTGTAGTTGAGGGATATTTTAACAAATCTTTACCACATGCCATTCTTTTTCAATTCCTTAACTTATATATTGAACAGAGAAAAGAGTGTATTTTATACCAATTTAGTACCTGTTTTATTTATAATGTTTTATTTATCATCTTGACAATCACGTCGTATAGTCACTATTAATTTCAAATAATCACTTCAGACATATTTTTTTCATTTTGACTATACCGAACTTTTCAATAAATGATCAATCTCCAGTATATATAATACAAGTAAATTAAAATTCTTCATAATATATATATATATATATATATATATATATATATATATATATTATGAATAATTTTAAGAGAGAGAGAGAGAGAGACGGAGAGAAAGAGAGAGGATCTTAATAATAACCTCATATTGAAATGGACGAGATAAACAATAACATCTTTATACCTAAGTGCACACCATTAATAATAAAATACGTCCAACGCTACATTTTATATCTTCTGGAAGAAGCATTTTTACAGAGAAAAGGGGGAGAACCTCTTCTGCAAGACATTTCTTCCAATATTTCTATACTTCGGAAGAGAAAACTTATTTTCCAATATTTCTATTCATTCCATTGTTGAGATTGTAAAGAACTTTGCTGTTGAAAGTTGTCGAAAAATTGGAGTTTCTACATAAAAATAAGGCGAATATAATGCGTTCGTTATTCTGCACATCATTCGTGGGCTGAATTTTTATGGATGGGAATTGTACGAGTAATTACTTCAAAAATAATTTGGAAAATCTGCCTCGAAATTAAATACAAAGAGTTTCGAGACACGCTGATGCGTTCCCTGTTGTCTCGGTATTGGAGATGTACACACCCGTTCAAGTTATACGAGTATGTGTATTCACTTATCTATTATATGTTAGCATCAGTTATTAACCAGCAATTTTAGTTATTAAAATTAGTTATTAAAAATGCACGAACGACACCGTTCTTTTCTCCACCACGATCGAGTAGTCATGATGCAGATTACAGCATCACAAAAATCCACTTCTTGCTACGGGAATTCCATCTTCTATTCTAAAGAGATTGGCAAGTAGCACGCGTCAGATTCTGCGAATTTATTATAATTTAACACAAATACTGCAGTTTTCTCTTAGAAAGTTCCCTATGCCATAAACCCCTTTAGGCAGCATGGCTAAATCTCGCTTTTACTATATAGGTCATACTATCTGTTTATAAAATTAAACAAGAACGATAAATCATGCATGAAGCATTGATTATGAAACACTTTCCAACTGAAATGCAATTTTATTTAAACATCTATAAAATGCGATTCATTCATCGGTGATATTTTTACAATTATCACTGTACAAAAATTTATTTTATTGGGAAACTTCAAATTTTATCTAAAAGACAACCCTATAAAATCGGCTGCTCCTTTATGTAGAATCAATGAATATTTCAGTCATATCACTTATATTCCAAACTCCAGAGCTAAATAATTTTGAGTGAACAAAATTCAGCAATTCTTATACAACTCCTCTTACAATCACTTGTTTACATTTTACATCCATTAAAATGAGGTCTCGTTGTAGAAATAATCACAGTTTGATGATCATTTAAATTCGAATATTGTAATTGCGTTAGTGTAGAATATACTAGATATAAAGATAATATTAAAAAATAAAGCGATTTTAGGACAGACGCAACACTCAATATAAATTTAAAAGAAATCACGATTTTGACACTGGGAGCAATGATGGAGGCCCTCTTTCATTTTGAAGTGGGTTACGTGATCTTTTCATATTAATATTTTAATTTTTATTTAAAAAACTAAAGAACTTATTTTGAAAATTGTTATATATTTTATGGGATCATTTAAATATTTTCTAAAATTTTTGAAGCAATTTGTGAATTTTAAGTTCGCTTAAAAAATGTTTGAAAAATTGGGTCCCATAAGGTCAATATATTTCATTTTTTCAACCAGGACTCAATCCAAAACTAATTGGGTGGTATTAATCATTTACATTCTTATATGCCCCACAGACCGCCTCAACAACATACTAAAATTTCATTTTGATAAAGTCATTTTTACGGTAGTTATCGTTTGAACTGACAGACAGACAGATAGAATGAACAAAGTCATAAACACTTTTGAACTATGTTGTATAATATTAAAAACGTAGCTGACGTCTCCGCAACCATTTGTAAATTTCCTGTTCCTCGCTTTTCTCTATCTTGCACAGCAAAATGTATTGCATACAAACATATGAAATTTGGTACACTTTTAGAGATATACTAAAGGGGAGCACTCTGGAGCAAACCCATTTTCAATTTAAATATTAGTTAAAGATATATTTAATGTCAAGTTCAAACAAAAATATCAGACCTGCAAGTTCGTGTTCTGAACAAACTAACAGTAACAAAACCACGAATTTTTACAGACATGTACCTAAACAGTTGAATTTTTGCAGGCAGTAAGATAAACAGTTGAATGAATTTTAGCACACATGTACTTAAATAGTTTAGTTTTTGTAGGACGGAATTTTGTAAGAAAGAGCTCGCGAAGCTGGATTTGGGTGTTAAAGTGTGTGAGGGAACACATGGCGCAGCCTCAACGGATGTATTACTTTTGTAGAAAACGGAACGAAAGAGCTCGCGAAGCGACCTCTGATTAATAATGGGTAGCAAAGAAGGGGAAGAGGTCCTGAGCTCCTAGATTAGCAAGCGTCAACAAGCAAGGGACCCGAAGGCAGTTTTTTGTGCCGACCTGGTAGAAATGCGGGATCCAGGAGTTGAAGAGCGTCAGCAACTCCCGTGATGAGGAAGAATGTGGAATGAAGTTCCGAAAGTCATTTCGAATGGTTGGTGGTAGGATAAGGATGTACAACCATCTCTGCAACGTTAAAGAGACATTGCACATTTTCAATCTAAAATGGAAAAAATATATGTAAAATTAATATAATCGCTATCTTAAAATGGAAAAATTTTAATAAGTACTTTTAAACAAATTTGAATGGAAAGCGTGTGTTTATCAGTGTTCACGATGTATCAGCGAGATCTATATAAATAAAATAGAAAATCTGTCTGTCTGTCTGTATGTTTGTCTCATCATCACGAGAGAATGGTTGAACCGAATTTCATGAAATTTTGTGGGTTACCTTGGAATAGCCCCACTTAAAATTGAGTCCATGCATCGAGTTTCTAAGAGCAGGAGTTGTCTAGATATTAAGTAAAAACGCACAGCCTTCCATAGACTTAGCATTATGTAGATGATATTTTCCCCGAAAATTTATTTGAAGAAAATGATATCATCAACGGATTTAAATCCAATGTGTTTATGCGGCAGACGATTTTTATTAAATCTTTTCCGATTTAAATAATAACGAAATGTATATAAAATAAATTTTTATCGAAATTGCATCTTAACTAGATTATATCAATTACCGCCTGCAGGTTTAAATATCACTGGAATTATTGACACTTTTTATTGAATACGTTGTTTGTTTTATTTTGGCAAATATTGGCATATTTTGGAATCAATTTCGGCCCACAAATTTAAAGATTGAGGAGATAAGTGATATTTTATTGCATCATTTGTTTTATTTTGGCAAAGATATTCCAAGCTCATATATTGTAGTACGGGTATACCTTTTAAAGTACAAAAATATATATAGTACTGTTGTATCTTCCAATACAATTTTAAAAATAAAGTTTAATTAAATTTGTTTACTAACGGGACCAGGATGTTTTATTCTTTAGATCTGACTGTGAAGATGATTTTGTATAGCTATAACAGATATTCTTAAACTTCTTTTAAGGAGCATTCATTTAAATATTTTAATAGAATGCTTTGAATAATATTGCCATTTAAAATACTATAGGAATTTGCACATAATTGCGAATTTTAAGTTCTTTATGTTATACATTCCATACGAAGAACGGATATGCTGCTATTCCATTTATAAGCAGCTTCAATTTTTAATAATGGTGTACTACTGTGGTGCTGGAGCTGAGGCTGTGTGGAACATAATGCATCTCGTCTATTCCGACTGCACTCCATGAGAACCTTGATGCATAACTTTATGCACCTGAGCCGACTTAATGTATATATACATTAAGGGTCGCTGTAACACTGGCGTCGACCAGACTGGGCTCCTTTGTCTGGCCTGCTAGATATCATAAATAATCATATAAAACTCTCTACATGTATTCTGGTCCCACAACTACACTACGTGCAAATTCCTTGTATGTAGAGAAACACACATGATAAATAAAATTCCTTTTCCCAATCCCATTTCAGAAGTGCATTTTACTGAATTAACCAATTTTACTTTCCTTATATACATAATGTATAAGGAAAGTATTGTGACGGGGTCGAAAATTCAAATTCGAGTTTTCGACGGGAGAGCACGTTTAAAGCATCCCTGATCACGAATCGAGCATTTTTGAAGTGATGTCTGTGTGTGTGTGTGTGTGTAAAATTATGCGTGTGTGTGTGAAAGTATGTGTGTGTGTGTGTGTGAAAGTATGTGTGTGTGTGTGAAAGTATATGTGCGTGTGTGTCAGTGAGCCTGTAGAGACGATATCTTACGAACGAATGGAGCGATTCGAATGAAATTTGGTACAAAAATCACAATCCGTGAATACTGAAAGCCAATTGTTTTAAAACACGATCGAATGTTCAGAACTTCCCTAAATTTTCGACTGAAATTTTGAAAAATTATCAAAAAATCAATACCTTTAATAAAGTTACGCAAATAGACATTTCTTATGTAATTTTTCCTTAGAAAACGATTGACATAAACTTTAGAACGTTAGCATGAACCGTTCTCGAAACATTGCACTTTTTTACATAAATTTATCAAAAAATTCCATAAATTAAAAAAAAATATTAGCTGTTAAGAAACATATTCACTTTTCATATGTAATATCATGCGATAAATTGGGTGACATCATTCTCGTGGATCTAACTCGTTCCATTCACGAGAAAAGATACTTCGAGTAAGACTTTTTTATTTGAACGCCAATAGTCATTTATCCGCTGTAAGAGTAACTTATTTCTCCGTCCACAATGCTTGGCGAGATTTTGACGACGATTTTAGCAGAATGTCGCCAACTTGGCAACATTTAAAAATGTCGCGAAGTTAACTAAAATCTCGCCAAATGGATAAAAATGACGCTAAACTAATGAAAATGGCGACTCATTGAAGAAAATTCAATATCTTCGAAAGTATCTACTATAAAAATAACATTTTTTTTTAACTGTAAAAGTAGTAAATTCATTGCATTATATAAGGAAAGTCATGTGCTGCCCACATCAGATTTTGTTTTTTCGTAGAAACATTAGAAACGCTCAGCATTATTTTTGCTTTTCCATACTGCTGATAGCATGTATTGTTCTCCAGGAAATTTCTGAAATCTAGATTTCGACAGAAAAACACGTTTTAGATCTGAACACTTCCACACTTCCTGTTTGTGATTGAACATCTAGCATGTTTCGCCGATTCTAAAAGTATGTGTAAATTAGTTTTATGGATAACTACATAAGTAGAAAGATTTGGTTTGCAATTCTGATGATTGACATGAGAATTATTTAAAATTTAATATTTCCACAGCATTGTTGGTGGCTGCCAACTTTGTCATCTAATTCTTACTACAACTTTTTTGAAGTATCTATTTTCCCGAATCTATTAGATATTGAGAGCTTAGATGATGGCTGATATAGATTCAGCATCAAATTCCTAAGTGGGGGAAGGGGTGATCCACTCAGGATTTAAACTTTCCTTTGCTTTAGATTTTCTGTTTTTAAGTTTTCTTTGAAACGTCTAATTTTTGCAATATCGGATAGATAAATCTTAGATGATGATTGATACATATTCAGCATTGGGAGATAAAGGTCTCACTAAGGATTTCCATTTCCGGTTCTAGAGATATCATTTAAGAATTTACCTCGCAATATCCATTTCTTAGGATTAGCTATAGGTAGAGCTTAGCGGATGACTGATACAGAGTCAGAATTTAATAACATATGTGGAAGAGGAATAGATTTTGCAGAATGCACGTCGACCATAAGAGCTTTCAATTCCTTCCCAGTAGTTCAACGGTAGATCGTCGGCTGGCTAGTTTGGAGATCCAGGGTTCGATTCCCGGTAGGGGCAGCAAGGTGCTTTATAATCTTCACCACACTGGCCACTCTTTAAAGCCCCTTCATAAATTTATTGCTTCCTATGGAGCGGTATCTCTATAGTAACATGGAGGATGTTATCAGTGTGCCGTCCCAGCTCACAGTCAATCGATATAAAAAACTGATAGCCTAAAACCGGTTTTACATGTGGCGGACATTAAAATTATATCCTGTATAACTATTCAACATATCTTAATGTATTAACTTGACTGTTCTTTCGAAACTTATGGATATATTTTAACGAATTGAGGATGGACCACGTGATTATTAACAGACGCCTTCTCGTCTTTGCTGGCGTGGTTGCTATGTATTTTTACCCCGAAGAAGTCGGATTATTTTTGCCTTCGTAACCGATTAATACACATTTTGGTTTCCCTGCAATACATGGTAATGTATACGGAAAAGTATTGGAATCGTGTCGAAAATCACAAGTCGAGTTTTCAACTGTTTGGGACATCTAGAACACGAAAAATTTATTTTTAGTTTAACGTATGTGTGCGTGCGTGCGTGTGTGTGGTGTGTGTGTGTGTGTATCTGTGTGTGTGCGTGTGCGTCTTTGTTGTGTGTGTATGTATGTGTGTGTGTGCCCAATGTCACAGAATTTAGTGGATAACTCACTTCTTGGTTACCCAGCTACTGATTAGATTATGGTACGATTCGGGGGGGGGGGGGAAAGACCCTCTCGTATTTTGTCGCATCAAAATTTAAAATAAAAAACCACGTATGCTGAAATGTATTCATTAAATGCTTTTTATACTTAATTTTCAACAATGAAATAAATAAGATCAACCTCATTACTCTAGGATCTGCCGTTCTCAAGATATTTTAGTTTTTTCACATTTTTGCTACACCGCTTTTGGAAATACGCCCAGTTTTCAAATGAAAGCGAAAAATGAACTAGAAATTCAAATCCAGTGTCACTTCAAATAATTAGGAGTGTTACTTTATACGATTAAACAACTCAATTTTATGAATTAATAAAGAAATAGAGAAAGTGAATTTGAGTTTGTAGGGAAACTCATATGTTATCCACATCAGATTTGTTATTCTACTATACTAACGAAATATTTTAATATCAGTATATATTATATGATTGTATGAGAAAGTCGCATAAACTTTCACTCAAGATATATTCGAATATCTGTCTTCTAGAAAAAGAAAAGAACTTTTTCGTAGTTTGCCGCAGGGGGCCCATTTCTAAATGCTCGAGGAAATCTTCGTAGTCTTTACTATTTCTATTTATTACATTCTTGAAAACGAAACGCACTCAGCGTGGGGCGAGGTGCATCAGAAATGTTGCCGAAAATAAATGTGTTTCAGTTTTGCAAAGTTTGTGTTCTCTTTGTATCAACTGTTTCGCTTTTATTGCAAAAAATGCCCAGAATGGATTCCGGGTTTATATTTAGCGTATAAAATAAAGAAGAGTCTTTTATTTAAATAAACATAAAAGATAATTCATGCATAAAGCCTTGATTATGAAACACTTTCCAACTGAAATGCAATTTTATTTAAACATCTCTAAAATGCGATACAATCAGCGGTGATATTTTTTAATAATCATACAACTGCAATAATTTATTTTACTTGGAAACTTAAAAGTTTATATAAAAATTAACTTTATTCAAACGACGTCAACGAAATTTAAATCGTCTGGTTTTCTACGTAAAAGCAATGAATATTTCATTTATATTACTTTATTTCAGACTCCAGAGCTAAATAATTTTGCTTTATAGATAGATTGTGTAATAGATTCCTCATAGATAGATTGCTCAATAGATAGATTTAATTTTGCTCAATAGATGATCATTTAAATTAAAAAATGTTGTAATTGCGTTGGCGCAGAATATAGATACGCAGAAAATACGCAAAAATGAAGCGGTTCTAGGACGGATGCAACACTCAATATAAATTTAAAAGAATTTAAAGCACGATTTTTACACTGGAAATAAAAATGGTTGCTCTATTTTATTTTGAAGTGGGTCTCTTCATATTATATAGGTGTCATTATTATTTTCATTTTTATTTTAAAAACTCCCGAACCTATTTTTCTGAAATTTTTTTATATATTTTATGAGATAATTTGAATATTTTCTAACATTTTCGAAGCAATTTGTGAATTTTAATTTTGCTTAGAACATGTTTGAAAAACGAAGTCCCATTGGATTCAGTGTATTTCACATTTTGTTTTTCATCATTGTTTTTGGTGTCCTGATGATTATTTTGGAATTTTGTCAGATTGTCAGAGAGTTGAGATCGATATGAGTTCGAGATTTTTATATAGCCCAGATTACCCGGTCTCCGAATTCGTTGTTACATCCTGAAACTGCAGTCGGCCATTTCGATTATATGACGTGATGACATTGTTTGGAAATTAACTGCGAGAATAAATAAACAAAGTACCTCTTACTCGATCGAATTTCGAAATGTAACGCATGTGAAAAGCAACCTGACGATTTGTAGCATTTTAAGTCTTAAGTGCATACCATTAAGTGCAAAAGACGCTCAACACATTATTTTCTTTGAATGTGTTCACCTTTCGAAAAATCATTTTGCATATAATTTGTCATACAGGAGGTAGAAAAGGAGGAACCCCTAATGCGAGATTTTACCTAAAACGGAAAGCGCTCGGATTCTCCAATATTTCTGATTATTCTATTGTTGAGATGGAAAAGAAAGAACTTGGAGGCTGCTAAAGTGGGAGACATAGAAAAGATTTGTGTGTAAGTTTGGAAGATGTGTGTGTGTGTATTTTATTTTTATTGGAGAATGTTTCAAAGGAGCGTGAGGGGAGGTTTATTTTTATCCTTTAGACAAAGAACAGTTTTTAAAAGAATTCTCAAGTTAAAAATAAAGGAAATTTAGAAATAAAAGCATTTCGGAGATCGTAATTTAAATTTGGCAAAAGAAAAATAGTATTTTGGAAAAAAAAATATGTTTATTTTTACTTTCCTTATATACATAGTATAATGTATAAAGAAAGTATTGTGACGGAGTCGAAAATTTGAATTCGAGTTTTCGACGGCAGAGCATGTTTCGAGTATCCCTGAACACGAATCAGACGTTTTGAGGTGATGTCTGTGTGCATGTGTGTGTGTGTGTGCCAGTGAATCTGTGGAGACGATATCTTACGAACAAATGAAGCGATTCGAACAAAATTTGGTACAAAAGTCACAATCAATAAATACTGGAAGCTTATTGTTTTTACACGCAATCGAATGTTCAGAACTCACCTAAATTTTAAATGAGATTTTGAAAAATCATCAAAGAAATAAAACATTTAATAATGTTACGTAGATAATCAATTCTTACGTAATTCTTTATTAGAAAACGATTAACACAAACTTTAAAAAGCTGGCATTAACCGTTCTCGAGATTTTGCCCATTTTTCAAATAAATTTATCAAAAAATCACATGAAATTCATGAAAAGTGTTAACTATTGTGAAATCTGTTCACTTTCCATATGTAATATTATATGATAAATTTATTATCATCATTCTCGTAGATCTAGCTCGTTCCATTCACGAGAGCAGACACTTTGAGTAATAGCATTCTAATTTGACGCCATTAGTCATTTATCTACTATAAGAGTAACCTATTTCTGCATCCACAATGCTTGGCGAAAATTTGGCGACGAATTTGTCAAAATATCGCCAACTTGGAGAGTTTTTTAAATACTGCCAAATTGACGAAAATATCGCCAAATTGATAAAAATGACACCAAATTGATAAAAATAACACTAAATCAATGACAATGAAGACAAATTGAGGAAAATTAAATATCTTGGAAAGAATATATGAATCTACTATAAGAGAAGATGCTTTGGATAATAGTTCAGTATTTGGAAGCCATTAGTCGTTTATCTACTTTAAGAATAACTTATTTCGCAGATCAGAATGCTTGACAAAATTTTGGCGACACATTTGGCGGAATATCGCCAACTTAGCGAGTTTTTAACTGTCGCCAACTTGATAAAAATGTTACCAAATTGATAAAAATGTCGCCAACTTGATAAAAATGTCACCAAATTGATAAAAAAATGTCGCCAAATTGATGAGAATGACGTCAAATCAATGAAAATGGCATCGATGAAAATTCATTATTTTGGAAAGAACATAAGAATAACTTATTTTTCCGTCTGTAACGCTTGTCGGAATTCTGGCAAAGAATTTTAAGGACATGGCGCTAACTTGGCGTGTTTTTCAAATGTTGCAAAATTGGCGAAACTGTTACCAAATTGATAGGAATGTTATCAAATTGATAAAAAATGTTATTAAATAGAATAAAAATGAAGAGCTAATACAATCAAAGCGTATATTCTTTAGCGGACGGTATCAACCATTGAAGAGAACGACTATAACCATATTGACTCGGTCCGATAAAGTGTTCTTCCCGCTCCCACAAAGACGAAGAAAGCTGGTGCTGAAAATTAAAAATCTTAAGCATTGATATAAGATTTAAAATAAAATAGAGAAAATACAGATGAATCGTTAAATTATTGTAAAAAAATGAAAAGTTTAGAGGAAGGAAAAATAGTCTTGTAAAGGAATAAAGACAAAAAATTACAAGGGAATGAAACGGTAATTAAGAAAAAAGTAACCGGTTTCGAATGCTAATTTCTTCAATTAAACTGCTATAGTGGTTGAGACTAGGTACAAAAATTAGGAAAGAACCGGTTTCAGAGATTATATGAGCTGGCTTCATTAGCTAAAATTTGTATACATCGATTAGTCTACGCAAAATTATCAGTGACTGAGACTGAAATTAAGAAGTATATAATTAAATTGAAAGAAAAGCAACCGGTTTTGGATACCATATGAGCTAACCTTCAAAGTCAAAGGTGTGTATAAAGAATACTCCTCTGGCTATGAAGATGCAGCGAACTGCTTATTTATTAATAATACGATTATCAGAGTTCGAATAAATCGAAACTCCCAGTTAAAAAAAAAGTACAGAGGTTTTGGTGACCCGGAGCCGTTTTAAATTGACTCCAAAGTAAAAAATAAATGTTAAAAGAAAACTATAAATTTAATGTAATTAATATAAGTATCCATTTTATGTATTTTTCTATGCAATAAGACTCAAATTAATGTACAAAAAGTAATGAAAGCCATGTGCCTCTCACATGAGATTTTTCCCTCTGTGAAACATCTTTAACCGTACCTTTTATAAATGTAAAATTACTTGGAATGTGGATAAACTCGATTTTACCATACCAGAATCCATTTTGAGTCATTTTTTTTTCAAATTTTACAAGAAAAGTTTTGAAAAATCGGTCCAAATGATTATAATTATAGCGTGTTACACTTTACTTTAAATGGCTTGAAAAAAATCTTTCGATATTACCGTACTTGTCAATGTACTTCCTGGGGGTGGGGGTGGGGGTACCTTGCCCTAGTAAGGGAATAATGACGTCACCAACAAAATAAATTGTATCACGGCTAATTTTCTTAACAATAATTGTAACTATGATGTCTCGTAATCATTGATCTATAAATAAACACTTTTATGCATAATTATATCGAATGGTGTCCTATGCTGCCATGCTAAGAAAATATAAAAATTCAAATAACTTTCGAAGTTTTCCCTCGAATTTCAGAAAATTCTACCTAGTTCTATATTTTTATAAAAAAACCCGGATGCAAAGTTTCGTGAAAATCCATTGATATGTGTGGCCACTATTGTGTACACAAGAAATCGGACAGACAAACGGACATCACTCCAAAAAGAGTCGAAAGGTGTTCAAGAGGTTTTGAAACATATATTGGCATTCAAATTTGAAATTCGAAAATGTTCGTGAAAACAATACTTCCTCTACACCATATTACATAGGATGAGAAAGTATAAAAATAATGAGTTCATGAAATATTACATCTACAACCTACATCTACTGTCTTTTATCTCCCGTACTCACAATATACAGAGTGATTCATAAAGATGGATCAAACTTTACGACTGGGTAGTACACACTAAATTAAGCATTTTTCGTCATAGTTTACCGGGTTGGAAACGAAACAGAAAGGCGCTACAGGTCGATTACTCGTTGGAAGCGACCGCTCCACAAACTTAAAAGCGTCATTCTGGTTGTTATTTTCCGGTTGAAGAAGAAAGCCCCGTATGCGAATTTCATCTGGGGAAAAAGAAGAACCTTTATGCAAATTTTCGTAATACCGAATGTACGGCCTTATCAGTTTGCAGCAGTTATTCGCAGCTCCAATTTTTGAGATGATGGAGCCCCACGATGACTCGGTCTGTCATGGCTTGACATTTTTTTGTGTCTCGTCTATGATACTCCCCTTGAATCTGAAGGGGAACTCATCGCCAGAATTTCGACCGCTTCTGCCAAAGTGCGGGACATGTCTGGTCTGTTCGAGATAGTTCGCCAATCCCTCCATCGCTGCTGTGAGACGTGCTATCGATCCCTCCATCGCCGCGGGGCTGGCGGTCGCTCTTTTGAGTCATTACTGTAATTGTTGTTTATTAAATGTCATTTTATAACTTCTAAGTTATTATGTTTTCGCCTTATCTCATCGGTTTCACCATTAAGCGCCCACTGGTGCGTTATGTTTCATTTCCGACTCGGTAAACTGCTACAAAAAATGCTTGGTGTGGTATACGACGTATACCTCATCGGGGCCCAGTTATGCCTGTTTCTTTACTATACTCGTGATATCTTTACCTGGACTAATAGCGTGGTCAAATCCCTTTTATTGGGACTCTAATGACAGATTCTGCAGAGAAGATACACAAATCTAAAGGATAAACTGAAAGCACAAGAAATTCTATGTAACAGATAATTTTATTTACATATAGAGACTAGGTGTTAAGCCTACTATATGACGGAGTGCATAAAGTTTTATAAAATGTTATCCCGTCTGCAACTCGTGCGCTCTTACGAGTAATATCTCTCAACACCAGCGCATCTTCCAATCCATATTATAATTGTCATACAACCTCAAACAAAACGTAATTTCTATACAGCTCCTAATAAAACTTAACTATCCCGCGTTGAAGCTCGATATGTTTCGAATCAAGAATGTCGAAATAATTATTTCCACAAAGGGACAAGGATTATCAAAAAGAATTACATATAATTGTCAGAGATATTGATGGATTGCTAACTTGGCGACATTTTTTTAAACATTCACCGAACTGGTGATATTTCAACAAAATGTATCGTGGAACAGATATCATTTCACAAATGTTGCAAATATATTTGACTGATGTCTTAACACGTGTGATTTTTCTCAAATCCCTGAATTTGTTATAAATTTTGCGAAAATGAGATATATTATAAGTAAAAAGGAATTCATATATTTGACTGGTAGACAAATAGACTTAACATTAAAAATCAAATTTGGGGATATCGCAAATCCACCGAAAGCTTCAAATCGAATTTTCGACCCATTTGCATTACCTTACCTATGCGCATCCTGTATACTCAGAATGCGCGAGGGGAGGTAAAAATCAGTGGAAGTTCGATAAGTATGCGTAGTTTAAATTCGGAATGCAGTCATTTATTGGGAATTCGAAAAATGGATGCTGCATTTGAGGTGCAAAAAGAATCTTAAAATCAATAACAGCAGCTGACATTCCCTATTTACGACATCTGTTGCCAATTATGCTTCGCCGAATTTTAACCTTCATTGCGCAGATATATCATTTCAATTTAAATATTTTTTCTGCGCTCTTGTTTAAATCAATTATCTTATGAATGGAGCGATCACAGAAATCTATTACTAAAAGGGACTTAATGAGATACTGATTTGCATTTGCCTGTGCCTTTAATATAATAGTACCTATACTACACTCCATACTCGTACTTAGACTGACTTTAAAGGGCGTTCCCAAAATTACAATCTGTGATAAGGCTTTCACACCTCTGTGTTAAAATTGTATATTAAAGTATTGTTTTATTTCTGTGTGATTGAAAGTGTCAATTTCGAAATGTAAATGTCTTTTCTACATGTTTTCAATTACATTGACTTTTAAGGGAAGTGAACTCTAAAATCGCAAAAGTGTTTATGTTCCAGAAAAATAGTAATAGTTTTGTATTTTCGCTTCTCAGTCGCTAGTTGGGAACTTGCAGGTTTTGCGCACGCGCGCGTTTGAAAAAGGATTTTGGAAGCAGTGTGGAAGGAGTCGTGGAAAAATGTAGACGTGTGTGTTTGATTCGCGTATGATCGCGAATTTTAAGAAAAGGTGGATTAATTTTGAAAGTGGAAGGATGTGATTAAAATATGTAACATAGTTCGACAAGTCGTGCGTAAAGTCGTTTGGCTCGGTTCAGAGATGAGTCACTCGTGTTTTAAATGAATCAGCCTGGTAGTAATGGAATAATGAGTCTTGTGAAAAGAGAAAATGGTTCTTTCACTGGTCGGCTTGAATCGCTAATAGGGCTAGAGGGAAAGCTCATTTCACAGCGATTTGTATTTGCCTGACTCCTCCTTGTGTCCTAAGGTACGAATCAACCAATCTCCGTAACCAACTAAGATGTCGAATTCCGCCAGCATGATGTTGTGTAGTCAAGTTCCCCGACCATTATGGATTTTGTTCTGCGCAAGAATCTCGATGAGTTTATGCCGAGAGTCCATCCTGATATCCTTTCCCATGGTACAGAATTGTAAATGTTATATTTAAAAGAGACGAGGTAAAGTTTTATATATATTTAGTCTTCCACCTAACGAATAGAGTGTTAATTGTCAAATCCTCGTGAGCATCGAATCATTGATGATGTTATATGAAAATGTCGTATATGTTCAAAGTATATAAATGTCAAGTATAATGTGAGGAATATTGTGTTTATTTTATGTATCAGAAAATATGTGTATTCTCTTGGTTCCTCTTCCTCCAGGGGTGTTCTTAATGGTCACCCTACCGAGTGTAACTCTGAGTTATTGCGAGAAATGCTTGTACTCCACTGTTTTCGATCAACTGCCTTGTTATTTCATGTTTAATAAATGTGTTTGATTTCAAAACTTTGTCTTCTCTGTCGAGTATACCAAAACGTTCGCGACAGAATTGGTGCCGTTACTTTTCTCGGTGAGTGGGGAAGAGCTGAGAGAATTAAAATTTTTAAAAATTTTCTTAAGAATTGAAATTTTGAAGGTTAAAAATTACCGTTGTGCTAAAATGAGTGTTTTCTTAAGTAAACAGAGTTCCATGTTCTGTTTTCGGTATTCTCAAAAACGAGTGTTCTTGGAATTTGATATGTGCCATTTGATAAAAAAAATTGATTTGTTTGCATATTTATGTCATTTGATTTGATAAATACTGGTTTTATTGTAAATACTGTTTAAGAACATTGCAATTGCATATTGTGTTAAACTATACGAGTATATTTGATTGTTATGCAAAATGGCTCCAATTACTAGAAACAAAAAAGTAAATGTCGGTAAGATGAGTAAAAATTCAAGTAAAAAATTAAATTCCTCCTTGAATTTGTCGCTTGAGATTGCTACTGAGTCGGATACTGTTAATTCTAGAAGTAAAGTTAAAAATGTTAGCCACAAAGCTAAATCTAATGAGGAAAATATATCAGATAAATCGCCGGTATGTCTGAATTCTTCTTCTGGCACTTTGCCAAATCAAAACAGTGCTTCATCGGTAAATGATAACATGTTAAAATCATTCCATATTTTCACACCTAAGTTCGCACATCATATTCCAAAATTCTCGGGAAATTCAGAGCTTTCGTTGTCACAGTTTTTGGAAAAGTTAAATTTAGTGGCCACTCATGCAAACTGGAGTGAGTGTGACAAATTAGTTTGTTTGAGATTGAATTTAGAGGGGGAAGCAAATAGATTGATTGAAGAGAATCCAAAGCACAGAAATTGTAAAAATTTGCAGGAAATTATTCACATTTTGAAAGATCATTTTGAAGTGACCGAAAATGTTACTAAAAACATAATTTCACTCGTGAACTTTACACAGAGACCAAATGAGTCGGTTAAACAGTTTTCGATGAGAATCGAAGCTGCTTCATTTAAGGTTGTTCCGGAAGATGTAGATTCCGAAAGTGAGAATAAAATCAGGCAAACACTTTTAAAAACTTCATTTATTAATGGTTTATATCCGGAACTAAAAAGATTGGTGTTGTCACAAAACCCTAGAGATTTTTATTCGGCTAGAAAACTTGCAATTCTTGAGGAATCTATTTTAAATGAAAATAATGCTATGTACTTGACTAATCCGGTACTTACAAAAAAAGGTGTTCTCACACCAGAAAAATATGTTCTCACACCAGATCGAAGTGAAAGTATGTCAGATTTAAAAAGAAAAGTGTTAGAACAGGAAAGGGACATTGAATTTCTTAGGGGTAAAATAGAAAAATTTAAGTTTAATTCAGATAAAGTTAACGAAAAGCGTTCACCGCGTCCAAAGTGTGACAAATGTGGTAAATTAGGTCACGTTCAAGAACAGTGTTGGAAAAAGGTTTTTCAAAAAAGAGATGTGTACGGTATAAAATGTAGGAAAATTTATACCAGTCCTGGAACTAGGTATCACCAGGGTGAAAGACACAGAGGGCAAATGTCTGCAAATGAGTGGAAGTATAAAAAGCAAGGAACGCAAAATTATAAAAATAAGGAGTCATATAAATCTTTGCAAAATTCCAAAAATCATTCTTCTGGGAATCAGAGTAGATATCCCATGCACAATTATAATAATAGAAAAACTTTTGATAGGCAAACATCACATTTTGAGGAAAATAATATTTGTCATAATATTACAAATTCTTTGTCATCTTCTTCTATTATAAAAGGAAAATTAGTGAGCAGTGAAGTGTCAATATTGATTGATACGGGTAGTTCAATTAATTTAGTGTATGAGGAAGCTTTAAGTACTGTACCCATTGCACATATGTTGCTAACATACAAACCAACAATTTTGCGTAGCTTTAGTTCACAAGATACTAAAGTTGAATGTTTAGCCACTATTTCACTAAATTTGGGAAAAGAAAGATTCCCTACCGAATTTTTTGTGTTAAAATCACCAGCTCCTATTTCATATAATGTAATCCTTGGTAACAAGTTTTTACATAAACATAATGCTATTATAGATTATAATCACTTCTGTTTTAAGTTTTCAAACTCTTCCATTCCTTTTGTTGGTTATCAATGTACGAATAATTTACTTTCGATTTCAAATCATGAACCGGCAAATGAGTCGGAAATTGCAGACTCAAACCTAAGTAGTGTCGCAAAGCGTATTGCTGTGCCTGACTCGCAGATGAGTAGTGGAAAAAATGTTCGTGTGGTAGAGGACTGTAAACCGAAAGAGTTCCATACGAATGCATGTGCCAAATGCAAAGCAGATCTAGCACCGGTAGTGAATGAGTCTCAGGTCATTCGGGAAGAGTATGTGAGCAGAAATTTTTCGGAAAATAATGTAGTGCCACATTTGGGTAGTGAAGAGGTACATATTAACGATTTGGAAAATGGAAGCAAATCTTTTAGAGATTTGGTAGTAAATGCACAGAATGTTACTTTGCATATGGGGGAAAAGCAAAATCATGTTAGAGGTGGTACTGAAGTTAACTTTGTCATTCAACACAAAAACAATCCATGTAATCAGCAATTGGTCCACGTTAATAGATTAACTCCTTTACCTCCTAGACGTAGTGAATTGATTTCTAGCACATATAATGATAACATTGATAATTCTTCAACTCAAGAAACAAGACAATTTAAAAGTAGATATTTTCTAAACCATCAAAATAGGGTTAAAACTCAAAATGTTCCTAATTCACACAAGTATGACTTGCGCCCAAGAGGCCAATTTATTCATTAAAGTTACTTGTCAATTAAGGCAATATGTCAAGAGAGCAATTGGCTCAAAAGTAAAGTAAAATGTTTAGATTATGAAATTCTCACATTTTCAAAAAAAAAAAAAAAAGACTGATATTGTTGTGAGATGGACAATTATGTTTCATAATATTATATTTTCAATTGTTTCACAAAATGTTTTGCAAAACTGTATGCTATGTTAAAATGGATCCAATATTTCTGAACTTCTGTGTAATTTGCTTTATGTGTCAGTCAGCTGAATGTTCTGTACTGCAAGTTCTGTGCCAGTGCAGCTTTCTGAATGTGAGTGCCATGTTAATCGGGTTGAAGTAGTGTTTTAAAATTCTAAATACTTAAATAATAATTTTTTTTGCTTTACTTTAATGATAAGCAGTAATGTTTTAAAGTAATTTTAAGATAATTAAGTACTTGATGGATTAGAGTTTTGGTAAGGATTTTTAAGGATAACTGATAATTTTTATCTCTGTTTTATTTTATGAATGTGTGAATGATTTTTTTTTAATTTAAAGGTCTAGTAAATTTTAGAAATTTTTTTTTGTCATTTGGTGTTTGTTGACTTATTGGTTGGGGGTACCGCCACCTCTAGGTTTGCAACTTTCTAATGGACTTGTTTCTTGCCTGGGTGCCTGATCAACATTCTTGGTTTGAAAATTTGTCTCATTTTCTAAATTAGTAATTTTTTTTAAATGTCTTTTAAAGTAATTTGTTGGCAAGGTTGGATAATAGTTAATAAATTGATTTCTGTGAAAAGTAAATTTATAGAATTTTAATTGTAAAATTTTTGAAGAAAGAAAACTTTTTGTTTAGTTAAACTTTTTGTGAGTTGAGTAAATTAAATTTTCATGTCTCTGTGGTACTCACCAGAAAATGTATTAGTGTTTAAGTTTTAAAAGGGGCAATTTCATCATTTGTGTCTTGTTAATTTGGTGTTGTCTTGTAAAGGTCTATGCTTGTATTGAGACTTATTTTTTTTTGACTCACGAGTCAAACTTTAGGCCACTCTTGGATTTTGGTTATTATGCTGGTCATGATCTTGTTTGTTTTTGTTTTTTTTCTTTGATGTACATGTACATCGCTCAAAATTTACACTAAATTCCTCTCAATGGAACATATGTCATTGGGAACTTAATGCAGGTATTTTCCTAGTATTGTGTGGAAAAATTCCCCGCTTTGCAGGAAATTTTTCTCCCGGGCCCCGAAGGAGTGTGATAAGGCTTTCACACCTCTGTGTTAAAATTGTATATTAAAGTATTGTTTTATTTCTGTGTGATTGAAAGTGTCAATTTCGAAATGTAAATGTCTTTTCTACATGTTTTCAATTACATTGACTTTTAAGGGAAGTGAACTCTAAAATCGCAAAAGTGTTTATGTTCCAGAAAAATAGTAATAGTTTTGTATTTTCGCTTCTCAGTCGCTAGTTGGGAACTTGCAGGTTTTGCGCACGCGCGCGTTTGAAAAAGGATTTTGGAAGCAGTGTGGAAGGAGTCGTGGAAAAATGTAGACGTGTGTGTTTGATTCGCGTATGATCGCGAATTTTAAGAAAAGGTGGATTAATTTTGAAAGTGGAAGGATGTGATTAAAATATGTAACATAGTTCGACAAGTCGTGCGTAAAGTCGTTTGGCTCGGTTCAGAGATGAGTCACTCGTGTTTTAAATGAATCAGCCTGGTAGTAATGGAATAATGAGTCTTGTGAAAAGAGAAAATGGTTCTTTCACTGGTCGGCTTGAATCGCTAATAGGGCTAGAGGGAAAGCTCATTTCACAGCGATTTGTATTTGCCTGACTCCTCCTTGTGTCCTAAGGTACGAATCAACCAATCTCCGTAACCAACTAAGATGTCGAATTCCGCCAGCATGATGTTGTGTAGTCAAGTTTCCCGACCATTATGGATTTTGTTCTGCGCAAGAATCTCGATGAGTTTATGCCGAGAGTCCATCCTGATATCCTTTCCCATGGTACAGAATTGTAAATGTTATATTTAAAAGAGACGAGGTAAAGTTTTATATATATTTAGTCTTCCACCTAACGAATAGAGTGTTAATTGTCAAATCCTCGTGAGCATCGAATCATTGATGATGTTATATGAAAATGTCGTATATGTTCAAAGTATATAAATGTCAAGTATAATGTGAGGAATATTGTGTTTATTTTATGTATCAGAAAATATGTGTATTCTCTTGGTTCCTCTTCCTCCAGGGGTGTTCTTAATGGTCACCCTACCGAGTGTAACTCTGAGTTATTGCGAGAAATGCTTGTACTCCACTGTTTTCGATCAACTGCCTTGTTATTTCATGTTTAATAAATGTGTTTGATTTCAAAACTTTGTCTTCTCTGTCGAGTATACCAAAACGTTCGCGACAGAATTATTTTTACGAAACGTATCCTTAGGAATTGTGGCTGTATACGCAGGTTACAAGAACGCTTCCAGGTTTCTGGATAACCTACGTTTATTCACAAGCACAAAGTAAACAGGAACAGTATACAATCAAATAACACTTAAATGTTCCATTAATTTCCCAGAATAAACGATATTATTCTCAAAATGTTGATGAAAGTAATTTCACAAAACAGTCTCTACAATTCTCAAAACATTGACAAAAATCACAGTCCAATGCATTCCCTGTTAAGTCCATTCGTCAACTCCACTACAACGGAGGAGTGAGTCCTTTTTATAGTCTCTCCATAGAATCTTCTGAAAATATCTATTTCCTAAAGAATAATCGAACTATCGAGAAGTTTCTGGAATATTCCCGAAGTTGGCAAATATCACCAAATCTGGCAACCCGTCATCTAACTGTGAAATAATGGCAACCCTGGGCTTATGTCATTCTCGTGTCATGCTGACGTCATGCACTGTATTTTTTTTACCTGGTCTTCGAGACAGCCGAAAGAGGAGGCGCCAAACAGAATATTGCGCGTTCGCAACAGTATTTCTATTGCATATAGCAGTATGTATGAACCAAGTTTGCTCTTATTACGTGCTCGTCAGGAAATAATAGTTGATACGGGCAAAGGTAGCAAAAAAACTTGCTATGGGCCACAATTTTGCGAATCACTGTAATGAATGGAATATTCAGTCCTGAACAAAGTCAATTTCAAGTTTCTTAAAGATTGAGCAACTAAAATATGACAGTTAACTTAGTTATTGCCGTGCTACTTCGTGACGGGATGCAAAACTACGCATTGGCGAAGGGATATTTTCCATCTTCACTCATTAATCTCTTTTCGAGCTTCTTGACTGTTTCATTCACGTAGCCTAATTTCTGATGAACATCCTCTTGTATGGCTCTTTTCACCTCTTCTCTTATCTCCTCTTGTATGGTTTTAATATCTTGTTTCATCTCTAATTGCACCGATTTGATGTGTTATTTCATCTATTCTTGTCCGGTTTTCATTTCGACTTTTATACCTTTCATTTCTACTTCCGAAGTGTTAATTTCGTCTTCTATTACTTCTTGTCCGGTTTTTATCTCTTCTTTGACCTCTTTTTGTACAGTTTTTATGATTTTTGCTTCTTGTTTCATATTTTCTGGCCTGACTTCCATCGCTTCTTGTCAGATACATTCATAGCGTCTTGTCAAGACATTCATAGATTTTTTCATATCGTCTTATACGGGTTTCGTCGCTTTTTTCATATCTTCCATCGCTTCTTTTCCGGTCTTCATACCTTCTTGCTCGACATTCATTAATTCCATCATCTCTCTTAACTATTCCTCCATCGTTTTTCTAGTTGTGGTGGTGAGGGGCATAACCGCTTTGCAAGTTTCTAGAAATGACGCCAGTTTCTTAAAACATATCCTCTCAAATCGTAGGTGTACACCCAAGGTACAAACATGAGCCTGTGATTTATGTAGAATTGACAATTTTAGTTTAAATTACCAATAAACTTAAATACGAACAATATACATGCAGCTAATTTGAATATACAACTAATCGATAGCTACCTTACAACAGCACGGAACAATAGTAATGTACAGAACAAAAAATAAAACAATTAAATGCTCAACTAATTTACAAAACAGCCGAATTTGTTCTCAAAATATTGACGTATGTTACAATCCAGTTGAACCCATATTACTTCAACTCAGTCTAAATAAACGATGACGTCCTTATATACTCTATAGAAATTTCTATACAGAGGGCAGTTCCTTTGAAACTAGTGGATGTTTCTAAAACGTTCCAGAAATTTCTGAATTTCGCTAAAAGTCGTAAAGTTGGCAATATTTCGACATAGTTGGCACCCATGCCACTAAAAAGTCGCCAATGTCCGGCACCCTAATTCCACATAATAGCGATGGTTGGTAAACGTTGTTTTACCTTGGATATAGATAATAAGCCGTAAAAGCATTTGACAGTTACATCCACTCTAAAGAAATAAACCATCCGTCCGATTTTCAAGAAATTCAGTTAAAAAATGAACAACGCGTTATTTTAGTAATGATTCGATTTTTATATGGAAAAGATAAATGATATTTTTAAATGTATAATTTAAAGAAAAATAGACCTGGTAATTATTTTTCGAAATACTTCATAAAACTTGATAAAGTATAAAATAACTTAATATATAGGATAAAATGCATCGATTAAATGGTTTTTATTCATTACTATTGTTAATGAAAAGTTAAACAAACCATTTTCAATATGCTAAACACATAATCAAATAATTCCTTTCACACAATAATGAGTCCGTTAAACCGGATAATTAACTTTTTCACCGGATAATTAACTTTTTATTAGAGATAACATGTTTCAGAACTCAATTTTTTGTCTGTGTCATTATACCTAAGTAAAAAATAATAAAACAATTATTTTCCAATGAAAACGCAGCGAGATTGAAAAAAAAACTTTATCTTAAGTGCGAAATTAATGGTAGCGATTGTCCTGTGCCCAGGAACTCCGATAAAAGTAAAATCGGTCGAAATATTCTATTTGCTTAACAGAAGGGCAATTTCAAATTTAATCGGGGATATCTGAACTTCAACCCGAATGATGCAAAAATACCATAGAACTAATTTTTTATCATAACTAATAAAGTCAATTTTCTGTATTATTCGCAAATTTTTAATAAGCAATCGAAACTTGTGCGGATTACCAAATTATATTCTCAACTTCTTATGTTTCAAGCAGTGTCTGTCCCGGGAAAAGAAGCGTCTAAATTTAAATAGCAGCCGCGCAGATTGAGGACGGAAGGGGGATTGGCAACCAGGTTATAAAAATGCGAAGTGCGAAGCATGAGATGGTACGAGTTGGTGCTGGGAAAGTGGCATTTGTGGATGCAGACGATGGTAGAATGAATGGACCATGTACATTCTGATTCATTAATTATAAATTGTGTTAATGGAGTTTATTTTGGGATTTCTACAGCTTAAGAATAAACTTGTTGTTTTAATCAAAATATGTCTACGTATTCATGGCTGCATGTCCGACCCCTTAACAACCTATATAAATAAAATTGAAAATACCCCTGTTTGTCTGTTTGTGTCATTAACATGGAAGCAAGTTTATATACCGAATTTCATGAAATTTGAATGGGTAATATCGGTAAGGTCCCACTAAAAATTAAGGCGACCGTCTGTTCTTCTATCAGTCTATTTTCGTGTCCTTCTGACTGATTCCTCACTTTGATCGGGACATAATCGTTATAGGAGCCACCCAACAAACGGGACCCAATCGTTTTTGAGTGTTCAAATGAACTTGGCTTCATCGTTTTCTAAACCTTTCTACAATAATTGCAATTCAAAATCCAATAATGTTCAAATCGATTGGTATTTGTGAATCAACCAAAGATCCCAGACAGTTTAATAAATTAACCAAATAAATAGGATGTGAGCAGCGCAGTGTTTTCTTATATAATGCAAGACATTTACTTTTTTCACAGTGAGAAATGATGTATAAAATCTATGACGCAAAACTTTTAATGTTGAATTGCACATTTTGTGCTCTTTCGGACACCATTTAAAAATATTTCGATGTACCCAATTAATTTATATTTCACACAACTCTAATTTGACAACTATCAATATTGATAGCGCATCCTCAATAAGCAATTGAGTACATCTATGAAAATATTGGAATAATTAATTTGCTCATTTAGAGTCATTTTCCTTAACTTAGCATCTTTCTTACAATTTCGATGATATTTTCGTCAATCTGGGGCGAAATATGGCTAAGTTGGCGATATTTCGCTGAATGAGTCACCATGTTAGCCAAATTGATCGCCAAGCGTTGCAGACAAACAGACAGAACAGCATTCATTATATGTAAATGCCTATTGGTGAATGATTAGGCGTCAGAATAAAGAACTGCGACTTGGCTCATCTTTTTTTAATCTTCCTGTGATCTTGTTTTACTAGAGTTTGATGGCAGTACTCCCAATGAGAAAATTTGGAAGTTAGCACAACCATGAGAGATGCAAAAAAATAGTTAATTAGAAATTTGTAAACTATCACCAAGCGAGTGGGAAAAGTCATTTTATTTAATAGAAACGCGCTATTTACATAACTTGTAGTTCAATGCAGTGTATATTCTATATGCCCATCGTCCATTAAAATGCATGTGTGTATGCAGAAAAAATGTCCTGTTTCAAGTTCGCTAGCATTGAGGATAAATGTGGAGCAATGAAAAGTCGTAGGAAATGCTGCTACCACAACGTTTCGCTCTATAGAAGTACCATCTCGTAAGAATCGTCATTCGAATAGCCTGCCATTACTATTTTTTCTATAGTGGTGCGAAGGCGCAATCAACTTCCATTTGGTGCCTCCTCTTTCGTCTGTCTCGAAGGCCATGCGAAGAATATACAGTGCATGACGTCTTCATGAGGTCCACATGACGTAAGCCCAGGGTTTCCAGAATTTCCCAGTTAAAAGAAAGGTTGCTAGATATGGCACTTTATCGCCAATTTGGCTACATTTGGCGACTTTCGGAATGTTCCAGAAACGTTTCATTAGAAAAATTATTCTTTGAGATATAGACATTTCTAGAAGTTTCTATGGCGAAACTATAAAAAAGAGTTCACTCCTCCATTGCAGTGGCGTTGACGAATGGACGTGACACGAGCTCCATTGGACTGGGGTTTTCGTCAATGTTTTAAGAATAGTAACGGCTGTTTTGTGAAATGACTTTCAACGTTTTGAGAATAATATCGCTCATTCTGCGAAATGAGTGGAGCATTTAAGTGTTGTTTGATTGTATACTATGCCTGTTTACTCTGTGCTTGTGAATAAACGTTAGTTATCCAAAAATTGACTCGTTCCTGTATCCTGTGTAAACACCCACGATTGTAGAGGATACGTTTCGTAACAATTGGATACTCATTAAAATAGACACACAAAACACGATAATCATCGGATGATCTTTTGTGAATTGTCTCGCATGTTCTATCGTCAGGACCGATCTTGCGCATCACAGTCACCATCAGTTAATACGTTTTAAACGGGTTTTACCTTAAAAATCAAAAATTGGAATGAAAAATTTAGGCATATTATAGTACAAGAAAATAATAATCGATCCCGTTTCTAGCAAAATGACTGTAATTTACGTCACCATATTTCTTCCATTCGAGTTAAGACTTATAAATATACAGGCCGAAGCAACTGCCATTTTAATGGAGCCAAATTGGCAGTTGCGTCAACCTGTATTGGTCCAGTTAGGTATCGTCTGCCTGTATTATTTCAATGACTCGCTCATGTTATATTGCTGATATTGGATACTTAAAATAGCTGTAAAATAAGTGCTTGTTCTTAAAAAAAGGAACATTTTATCAAGAAAGTAGCCTAGAATGTTTTTATTTTCTTGACATTCCGAGAAACCCCTTTTCGCAGTGTATAGCCATCGCTTTCACTGGGAGTCCAGATGGCTGGTGTTGCTCCAGCCTGTATATTTAGGGCCTTTCTTAGAGTGTAATGCCCTTTCCAGACGAGGGAATGTTCTTTTTATTGATTTCTAACCCTCTTTCAGTTCATTTCTCGGGCAATTAATTGAGTTGTTTCCTTGGCATTCCGTGATGCGAACTCGGGCTATTATGACCAAATAGTCATTTGCAGCCGTGCACTTGTCGAGGAATTTCCATTGAATAAAACAATTTATCTAACACGCATGTTTAACTTATTTAACTATATGGAATTTAAGTTTATTGTTTTATAATTCAGTTAAAAAGTAGATGGCCATTTTAAACGACCACTGGTGTTAATTCTATTGTATTACTTGTAAATATTCTGAAAAATAATTTCTTATACACACTTTTCAACTTATTTTACTTTTGCAACTTTTATTTTACTTTTTTCAACTTATTTTACAAATTGAACGTTTTTAATCCAGCAATTTGAGGCAGATTCTGGAAGTGTGATTTCATGTCAAATCGAATAAATTGTAATAAAGTGGCTTCATGGCCATCTATATTTATTTTTATTTTTTTACTCATGTATTTTTATATGTTTTGACAGTTGAATATAAAATTATATATAACATATATATATATATATATTTGTAATATTTTTAAACACACAATTTTATAACATTTTTCTGATTTAAAAGAAAAATGTTTGAATAATTGAGGGACTTCCCCACCTCTATGGTTTATCTTCATATCCACACCAATGACTTTCACACACCCCAACCATAATTCATCATTTTATGATACCCACTGTTTGTTCGAATTTCATTCCCCGGATTCAGATGAAGACGAACAGACGAGAGTGCTCTACATGTTTTTGTATTTCCAGTTTGATTACTTACTTACCTTTTACTTTTCGATGTCATTATTTTTTTGTTATCATGAATTTTTCCCTATGTTCACGATATGATCCGCAAAAATTATCAAAACCAGAAATAATAGAAAACATATTCTGAAAGGAGTTATTAAAGGGTTATTTACATGTAATTTTTGACGACAGAGCGACCAACCTCAAGACCAATCCTATTCTTGGAAGACCAACATTTTCTTTGACGAACAACCCTATTGTTTGAAGATCAGCCCTTTTTTTAAGCAAACCCTATTCTTTGAAGACAAACCTTTTTCTTTGAAGACCAATCCAATTCTTTGAAGCCCCCCTTTTCTTTGAAAACAAGCCCTATTCTTTAAAGACAAACCCTATTCTTTGAAGACAAACCTTTTTCTTTGAAGACCAACCCAATTATTTGAAGACCAACCCTTTTCATTGAAGACAAATCCTTTTTTTGAAGACAAACCCTATTCTTTGAAGCCTAACCCTTTTCTTTGAAGTCAAATCCTTTTCTTTAAGACAGACCCTATTCTTTGAAGACCATTTTTATTCTTTGAAGACTAACCCCATTTCTCTGACCAGCTGCTCTAAATAATGTGCAATCGATCGAGAAATAATATCAAGACCAATATTAATAAATGAGTCTGCCGCTAAATTAAAGATCTCTGCAATTATCTATTTATTGCCGTAATGCACGTTTCATTAATTGCGTTCTTATCACGTTTCTGTTTATTTCTAGAAATATTACCGGAGTTGAGTTCTTGACATTCCTTTATTAAAGAAGAAACCGCTCTGGACAGATGACGGTCTGTAACGGTCACGGCTGCCATTCACAGAAATACTTTCTGGTTGAGCAAATTCTTTGGACGTATTAAAGAATTTGTTATTTATATGGAATGGGTTATATTTTGTTATATTCTGCCCATTTAGTTAGTTAGATGTATGCATTTCCGGTGAAATTATTGTAAATGTTAACTATTAAAATACATTACATTGCAAAAAAAAAAGAAATATATATATATATATATATATATATGCACCTATAAAAAAATTAAACTACAGCCGCGAAATTTGGTATGTAAATGTCGTTTTAAGTAAAATAAAATAAAATAGTATGTAAACACGTTAAAATAATTAATACTTTAAAAACAAAGTCAAACAAAAATTGGCCATAATTAAAAGTATTTTATTAAAATCTCCTTTTATGACGTACTAAATAACACGGCCATAGCTCTTTCGGGCATTACTATGACCTCCATCAATGGCTAACTGAAAATAAGTGGCGAACATGTGCCATAATATACAAGCCATAACCACCCGACAAGATTTACATATTAATCACTGATTGATATATAAATTTTGTATCATTTGACAAGCATTTCAGGTGTCATCGCCTTACAGACATCAAATTTGATAGGTTATTACTTGCTTTAAATATACTCGTTTCTTACATTCTTTCAGCCGAATTTTGCTCATTATACATAGTGATTCAAATTAAGCATGGGGCATTTAGACCTCTCTGTAGGAGGAACTGCTGAGCCGATGGCAACCAGATTCCGTGCACATACTTTCCTGAGTATACGGTTTCAATTTCTGAAGAAAAAAATACTTCCCATTTCGGTCACTAGGGGGTGAAATCGGACGCTGCTGTCCCCGTAATTCGCATATTGCAAAGTATATCTTACAATCACTGCCTATAAACGGAGTTACGAAGATTTTTTCCACAAATCCTCAGCTAGGAGAGGGTTATGAAGCTCACCGGAAAACCTTACCGTTTCTTGTTAAATTCTGTAAAGAACCTTGCTGCCCTAACCGGCAATCGAACCCTGGATTTCCGAACTGGCAGCCACGCTCTACCTTTGAGCTACTAGGACGAAACTGCAAGCTCTTATCGAAGTGGACTCTGCTTGCTCCACCCTCTAATATCAGATTGGAGATCAACTGCCAATCCGACGGACCTCTTCCTGCTATTATTACCTCAGGTTAACCTCCTGCCACTGCTGTTTTTACCCAGAATAGTATCCTGCGTAGTTGTTATCCTCTCAATTTGAAATGGGCACCCAATCTTCCAGAGTCCACTGAATTCGTACTAGTCGTGCTAGGGTCACTTTCAGACCTCTGAACCCTGACGTTGATCATTACATTTTCGATCGTCCTTTTTCTAAAAACTTTCATCTCTGCAAACCCTCCCCCTCTAATAAACCAATTTGGCTCTCCAATGTTCGTTCAAATTCCTCTTCAGTAGATAAAATTAAAAACTGTATTCTTGTTGCCATGTATATTTCTAATAAAGTGAACTAAACTTATAAGTAGATTCTGCTCTCAATTAAATTTGATCAATGAATTCCTTTATTTCATTCTTATTAACTTATATGAACTTATTGTGTACCCTCCATATTTTCTGTTAAAAAAAAGCTATGTTAACTGTTCTTATTTTCTCGGTTCTTTCCTTTTCTTTTGACCCTTTTTATTTGTACTTTTTCTAATTTTTCTTTTCTAAATTTTATTCTAAATTTCTATTTTGGTTTTTCATGTATCTAATTTTTTTCCATTTTCATATATTTTCTTTTATATATTTTCTAAATTTTACTTTTAAAATTTTATTATGTTCTTTAATTTTAATCTATTTTTCATTACGTTATTATACCTCACTCTAAATTTTAGTTTTCAATGATCTTTTTATCTATATTCGCAATAACCCTTTTCCCATTTATGAAAAATGGTCGTACTTGACAAGTTCAAATACAATGTAAAACTGTCTGTTTATTCACAATATTTTTCATCAATTGTTATATTTTTAGATCTAACCAAATGTTCGTTTGGCGGGATGGTAGACCTTGGGTGCCTCCTGCATGCAGGAGGTATCCATTCCCAGCCGTGCAGCTAGCTACTCTAAACCTACTATGTGAGTCGCACGGTCTGGGGTCTTCAGACTTTCGACATCCTGAGTGCAGAAGGTATCCATTCCCAGCCGTGCAGCTAATTACTCTAAACCCACTATGTGAGTCGCAAGGTCTGAGGTCTTCAGACCTTCGACATCTTTGCACTATCCTACAGGGTTGTTCCTGTTCGGACGCTATTGTAAAGAACCTTACTGCCCTAACCGGGAATCAAATCCTGGTTCTAAGAAACTGGCCAGTCGACACTACCGTGAAGCTACTGAGACGAAATTACAAACTCTTATTGTCGAAATGGACTCTGGAACTATTCTATCACGGAAACTGCCATATATCTGCTGCACTTAATCCATTTTGACAGTGAAAATGTTTACGTAGAGGTACTTTAACCATTTGTGATCTTCGGAACTCTATTTTGCCGATATTTGCTAGATAAGTTGGACAATATGCAAGAATTGCGGGGACGGAAGAGGCAAATATCAGTACTTTCGGCCGACAAGTGAACAACTTTTTTTTCTTTATAAATCGAAACTGCATACTCAGGAAAGTATGTATACAAAATTTGCTTACGATTCGTGCAGAAGTTCTTCCTACATAGAAGTCTAAGCACCCTATGTCTAATTTGAATCACCCTGAGTAAGGAATGCTCTTCGTTGTTTGTAACGCTTGGCGATACATTTGACGAACTTGGTCCCTTATTTAGTTTAATTTTAATCACCTGTATATTATTTTGAAACTTTGACGTTTTTATATTTTGCTTTGTTACCAAATTTGGGTTTCCAACATTTGCAATTCTTTGCTAGGAGCGCTGGAACTATTTCTATTCGACCTGGTATAGCCACTTTACTATATATACAGAAGACTTAACGTGTACACTCATTAAATTTTCCTTACATAGTTATTGGGGTTATTGTTGATTTGTCTAGGAACACACTGTATAAAATTTAAACAGTATTTCCTTTAAAATATCTAATTTTTAGAAACAAAATCTTTTAAAATGCAATTTGAAACTTTAGAAAGTTGTGCTCAAACGGAAACTACATTTCCTAATTTCTGATCTCTTTTCTTTGAAACATCTTGAAAACTGACTGAAAGTAGTAAAAAAATTTAATATGGCGATAAGTTCTTTTCTATTACAATTTTTATTCCCTTTATATGAAAATAATAAGGCCTTTGAGATACTTTTTTGTCGTCTCGGTTAAAAATTCCACTATTTTTTTATTTAGTTGTTTTTATTTTTGTTGTTCTTGTACTGAGTGATATGGAAGCATTTTTTAGTGTTTTACTATAATGATAAGTTTTGAAAAATTAATTTCAAAACTTTCGGGATAAAATAACATCATTTAAGAAAAAAAATATTTAGGGTTTACGGGAGATAAAATAACCATTATAAAATACATTTCAGTGAAAAATAAATGGCTTCTTATAAAAATCCACTATTAAAAATTCAAAAGTTTCAAGGTAGCTTCATAAAAATTGGTTAAATTAAAAGCTGAGTTTAATTACAAACCCGGAAGTAAGAAAATTCCTATTAAATATTTCAATTCAACCATCGTTTAATTTTTGCACATTGTCGAAAATGTACTTTATGTGCTATATGAAAATAATTTATATTTAATCTTGCGCCCAACAAGGGAGTTTCCTCACAAAAAATTTTTTAGGAAACAAAGCAAATTATAGCTTTCTTAGTGCTAAATTTCGTTGTCAATCAAATGAATTGTGTTGTCATTTTATTTATTTATTTATTTATTTATTTATTTATTTATTTATTTGAAAAATGCATGCTACAGGAAGCAAATCCCAGTGACAGCAGGCAAAACAATACAAAGTAGAAACCCGCAAAGGGCAGATACAAACACGAACCATACAGATAGAAACAGAATAAAAACACCGACAGCAAATAAGTATTAGTAAGTTAATAAAAACAATAAAACACACAAGAATTACAATAAATGATTTTTAAAAGTAATTGATGAAGAAAAAAATATCGAAATCAGCAGGCAGGCTATTGTATAGCTTACAGAAATTGTTTACAGCACACTGATCCCCAACACCAGTTCTAAAAATCCTCTCAGCAAACAAACTCCTAGAATTGAAACTGAAAACACGAAAACCAATTCCACTCAGAAGAGATGAACAGTTAATCCTCCCACCGAAAAGTCTCTTAAAAAAAGCGAGCAAAGTAAAAGTCCTTCTAATAAGTAAGCTTTTCATAACAAACACCTCACGAAGCAAAGTAGCAGAAAGGGGGTAATAGAATACACCCGTTTTCTTGTAATAGAGATATCTCAAAAAATTATTCTGTACAATTTCAATCTTATCAGCATGCACAGCATGATAAGGCATTCAAACAACCGACGCATACTCGAGTCCAGACCTGACCAAGGCATTAAAAAGAACTATGATTGTATCCTCATTAGTAAAATCCTGCGTAATCCTCTTGATATAACTCTGCTTCTTGTAGGCTCTAGCACAAACATCCGAAACGTGAGTAGAAAAAGAAAAATCCAAAGTATAAATGACGCCAAGATCAGCAACAGAAAACCTTCTGGCCAAAACTGAATTGCCAATACAATAAGAAAATAAAATAGGAACCTGCCTACGAGTAAAGGACATAACACTACATTTATCAATATTGAGATGAAGACGATTTCTGGCACACCCGTTAGAAAGGACATACAACTTTTATATCATCGGCATACAATAAGTAGTTTTTAAAACAATCCGCCAAATCTTTAATGAAAATAATAAATAACAATGGACCCAGATCAGAGCTCTGTGGAACCTCAAAAGTAGCCGAAAAAACCCTACTTAACCCTGAACGAAAATTAACACAAGAAAACCTAGACGTTAAATAAGAAATAATAAGAAAAATCAAATCAGAACAAAAACCAAAGTTCCGCAACTTATTAATCAGAATTCCATGATCAACAGAGTCAAAAGCCTTAGCGAAATCAGTATAGACAATATCCATCTGCCCCCCGAAATTAATGGCATCAATCACAAACGAATTAAGACAGAGAAGATTAGTAACAGTGGACCAACCACTCATAAAACCATGCTGATCATTAGAAATAAAAGACTTAATTTGACTATAGATACACCTATGCAGAACAAATTCCAAAACCTTATCGAATGGCGAAACAATAGAGATGGGCCTGTAATTATCAATGTTATGTTTGTCGCCTTCTTTAAAAATAGGGGGACAATACGAGACATTTCCCACTCATTAAAAACAATCAGCACCTGATGTATAAGTTAAAAATAATAAGTAAGGGATAAACAAGGTAAGTGAACAAGCTTTAAAAATATAGGCAGGAACATCATCAAAACCCAATGAGCTAGAACTCTTTAACCTGTTGATACCATTCAAAATATCCTTCACAGTAACCTGCTAAACCTTAACAACATTCGCAAGTACATTCATAGTATGATTGACAGGAACATCATCAGCATCCAACGGAGTACTGTCAATAAAATTTGCACTAAAAATCTCAGCAAAGGCATTTGCAATAGAATTATCAGTAGTATACATATTTTTATTTAAAATCATCATATTGGGCGAAATTTTATTTTTCATCTTACTGAAGGCCCCAAAACGCTTAGGATCATCTTTCAAAGAAGAGTCAGCATGTCTAACGTAAGATTTATATCCACGAATGATGTCAGTCTTAATCCTAGATCTAAGGAAGTTATACTACATACGGTAATAGGTCAAACCATGCTTTCGATATACAGTAAACATGCAAAACAACCTCATATGGGCAATAGAAAATCCCCGCTAGTTTCAACAGATCCTCTTACATTCTCCAAAACTAACCGTTTGGATTGGGTTTACAGCAACATTTCTAATTGGTCTCTATTTTTGTAAGAAATTCATCCCCAGAGACCATAGACCTGTTGAGTTACTGCACAGCGGTATAAGGACATGCTGCAGAACTTCGTTATCCCTCATCTCCAACATCGAGGATGCCTCAGTTCTACCATATTCCAACAAAATGGAGCACCTCTCTCACATTGGCTGTCCTGAACAGCAGTTGTTGCGATAGCATTTTAAAGAAAATCGAGTAATCAGTCACGCATTCCCATCTCTATGGCTACCCCGTTCACTAGATCTGAACCCTTGTGACTTTTGGCTGTGAGGTTTCCTGAAAAGCATGGTTTATCGGGAGAAATATTTATAACCTTGCAGATTTGAAGGAAAACGTCACTTGCACACGCACAACAGATCAGTTGCGTGTAGCTGTCGACCACGCTGTTACACTGTACCAGTTGTTGCTTCTTCAACGAGATGGACATAATGAACACTTCCAATGACTTGTCTATCTACAGCCTTCTTCCCTTCTGCGTTCCATGTGTAACATGTTCTAGATTCATTAATTAAATTGGCATTTGAGCGTTTATGACTATTGTCAGTATATATTGCACGCTCATAACACTTATAATTCGTAATTAATATGCATCCCGACTGCGAAGCCGTTTCATTGAATTTTGTTTTTACTAGAGACTGTTTGCAGCTCTATCGCTCCCCCTATCGGTTTTTTTTTTAACTATTTTTTGCGTCATTCGTTTCCCCATGTTTTGAAATGCATACCACGCAGATTTGGAGTTCTTATCACACTGGTTTTGTCTCTACAGTGCTTTGAACAGGGATACTTTAATTCTAACGACCCGGTATATACTATACTCGCGCGCACACACACACCTATATATATATATATATATATATATGTATATATGCACATACACACATATACACTTACATATGTTCACACGTATACACAGATATCACCTCAAAAACGTTTTATTCGAGTTTAGGGTGCTTGCAACATACTCCTCTGTCGAAAACTCGAATACAAATTTTCAACCCCGTCATAATACTTTCCCTATACTTATATATATAGGAAATATGTATGTAGGGAAAATGAAAATGGGTGCTGCCATTGGAGCTTTCTGTAATTCGCACATTTAGGGGCATTTGCGTAGGGACACTCTAGACTTTTGGCTAAATATCGCCAACTTGGTGACTTTCTTATCGCCAACTTGGTGACTTTGAATGGTTAAGAATTTCTCAAGTTACGTTCATTTTTCAAGAAATTTCTACAGAAGGTATAAAAGCCGGCCACTATTCAGATAGAAGTGGTCAAATTTCTCTTTTTTGTACCTGACAGTAGTTTTGTAACCTTGTAAGATGTCTAAAGTTATTAGCTTTCATTGCATCTACTTACGCTTATACATGCTTTACATTTATGTATTTATGTATGATCATTCTTGAATCTTGAGAATATTCCAACGATTCCAGAAAATACGTCATAACAATACGTCACAAGGGCATAATAAGAGTGAAACTGGTCCACGAATGTAGTTATATATAATCACAATACTAACTATAATAGCATAATAAGAGCACAACCGGTCCAAGAATGTAGTTATATATAAGCACAATACTAACTATAACTGGGTATAATGAGAGCGAAACCGGTCCAGCAATGTAGTTATATATTAGAGCAATACTAACTATAATAGGGCAATACTAAGCAGTTATAAAGTGCAATACTAATTTTAGAAACGCCCTTATAGGAGTGTTGTTTAAGTATGAACTTTTTCCTTCGCAACCTTATTTAGCCTGAACTCAATTTTAAAGCCACATGAATCCGGCAGCGTGGTAAGACTAAATGAGTTAGTTTCTAAAGGGACTCGCAAAATTGTGGCACATAATAAATATCCTTGCCATGCTGATGAGTACAAAATAAAAGCTTTGGGAACGTCCGCTGTAGTCGGGTTTAGTGAGCATAAGCTATATGTGTGACAATTTTACCAATCGGAAAATCAAATAACGATATGAGTAATCAAATCTTAAATAGTCATATTAATATATAATATAGTACAATGTCAAATAGTAAATCTTGCCAATAAAACAATTAATCTGAATTGAAATCTGATAAACATACAATCTTTGTACGATTAAGTTGTGCGATTAACTACCAAAGATTAACTATAGTAAATTAACAATTTTAAAAGTTAAATAGAATATCTTTGAAGTTTTAATAGTTTAAGAAAAGTATCCATTTTAGACGTACCTTTGGAAATGTAATTCGATTGGAATTTATAAACTCCTTAAAACTGCGCAATTGCAAACTCTATTCCTGAAGTTTCTAATCACTTTTCTTTTAAAAGTTCTAAAATGCTGACTACGATCAAGCAGTAAAAAAAATTCTAATATGCAGATAAGTTCTTTTTATCTCCAATTTTATTCTTTTTAGATTAAAGTAATAAGACATTTCAGACTTTTAGGGTTGTGTATAAAATCCAAGTTTTTCCGTTGGATGTTTTTTTTTCAATTGGCTGCTACGGAAAAAGAATTTTGTCATAATTTATTTTTAATCGCGAGTTTTCTGAATTTACTTTATAAATTTCAGATGCGAGGTAATGCAATTTAGAAAAAGAATTATATTTTATATTAAAGGAGCAACAACTTGATTTCGAAAAGATAAAATATAATGATAATAAAAATTGATTTTAAGCGAAAAAAAATCGAAACGATTCAAGTGTAAAAATATTTAATATGTTTCGAGAGAGATCATATTTTAATACTTATTATTTTGTATAGTACAATGTATAAAGAATATTAAGATTGCGTTCCCGTTACTGATAACAGCATCCACAGACCAGTTTCGTGAATATTATGCGCTCATCAGCATTAAATAGTGAATACTGGAAATGGCAGATATAAACTTGCTATGCGCTACATCCTTTATGCAATCCTCTAGAAACCCAGAAAGTCGGCCTTACCACGCAGCCGGCATCAAATAATGATACGAAGCTGTACAAGACTGCAACAGCTAAGTTATAACTCACTTATCCCACCTATAGGAGGGGGGGGATCCCTAAGATAACATCGCGTTTCCATTACAGATCCATGAATGTTGATCCATGAATGAACAGGTTCATGGATTTTGTTATCTGCAATAGGGTGAGCTCCTAACATTGGGAGCGTCATCCCCTCTATATTTGCTTTTTGGCAGCATTACATATGGAATATATTGTGACAAAATAGAAAATGAGCGTTTCTAGTTTTCAACGAATAATTTATCGGATTTACGAATCCATGATTTTGAATACAACGCCTTGATGGGATGTCTGTGTGTGCGCGTGTGTCTTGGTAAGAACTACATAAAGAGAGAGTCTCTCTCTCTATATCTTTCTTTGTTTATCTATAAAGAACTTAAAATTCATAATTATGTGCAAAGTCCTGTAGTATTTTAAGTGACATTGTCCTTCCGAGAGGTTGGTGGTAGGGGAAGGAGAGAACGGTCCCTATGGATGTCTCCCTCACTGAGTTCCGGTTTAAATTGGGTGGTACTTTCCGGCCGACCAAACAGACACCTTACACCTTCGGGTAGGTCGGATGGTCAGAGTATCAGTCAAATTAGTCAAGAAATAGGCCACTTTCAAAACTTAAATTGATGATATGAGAGGAAATATCACATGTAAATGGGGAAATATTATGAACAATGATAGCAGTAATGCCATCGAAGCCAGGCGAGCTAGATCGTGAAAATCTCCCGCAATAGGTGCAAACACCATTACGTCTAGGGTAGCATGGTGGCCATCACCAGTGTCTCAAAAGAACGATGGGTCATGGGCGCGCATAGAACTTGGAGCAAACTCAAGAATAAAACTTACAGCATTGACTAGCTTAAATTCTGTATATGTGAGCTTCCATATCCTTAAATATCCTAATATATATATGAATAATCGGGGGGTGGGGTGGGGTGCTATCTTAACCTCCCTTACGGGATCTTCGTGCCCATCGTAGATTTCCTAAAGAATAGATCGAGTCTTCGGATCTTTCACCGTACTAAATATCCAGAGGTAGCATTGCCGCTCTCATTCTGTGTGTGGTTTTGACGAGAAGGTGTCAAACACCTGTCTGGATTGGCTATTTCTGCTTGGTTAATCACTTTATTTCCACACCGTCTCTTCCTACGCTAATAGCCCCTCGCCACACACACATACACACCGTGTGTGTTCGTGCTCTATGGAATTTCACCCAATTTGTCATCAACTTAAGCGGTAATGACTATCAGAAATGACAAAAATTTGGAAATCAATGAACATTTATTTTCTTAACCGTAACTCAGGTAAAACTATAATCTTTATATTTTTCGCGTTTCCTTTAGGGGAGAAAACAAAAATCTGAAGATCTACAAACAACTATAGTTCTTTGCTGTAAGCGGAATGCGTGCAAATTTAAATTTTCAAAAGTATTTCTACTTTTCAGTACAATTAAAATTATATTCTATTTAATTGATACTTTTAATATCTTGCATTTTATGTATGTACTTTCAGCATCGATTTTGTCTATATTATGCTTCCAATGAGGTGCACAGAAATATGCTTTTAGCGCAGAATGGATCAACCCGAGGCCGACACGTTCTTTTCAGACGCCCGTCCAGCCACAATAAACATAAAATAAAGGTAAATAAAATAAAATAAAGATAACTGTAATAAGGGATCCACTGTATCAAATCGCCTACCACTGCAGTTCTTAAGACAAGCAGATACCGAAATATGTTCATAAATCAAAAGTAAATAGCTTTTTATTGTAAACTTATCATTCGCAGGTATATAAGCACGCTAGGTTCTTTAATATAAGATTGCGTTTTTATACCGACATCCAATCAAGAGGTGGTTAGGTTTTAATATAAATGAAGAAACACCCCTTTTTTACCCATAATCCTTTCGTGACGTAAGAAACTTCGAAAGAAATCACTCTTGATGATTAAAATTATTAGTATTATTATTTCGAAGATTCTTGTTTAATCGAAAACATAATACAAATAGCGCATGTGCATATGGGAGGCTCATTTAATGCATTCGCGTGGAGATTCTTATAGCGCATGCGCGTAGAGGCTCTTACAGAGCATGCGCGTTGAGGATTGAACAGGGTGGGAAGATTGGGGGAGAATTCATCGCATACTCATTAAAACTTACAGCGCATGCGCGTGGATAGTTCTTACAAGATACACGGATGATAATTTTTATAGCGCACGCGCGAGACAGTTCTAACAGAGCATGCGCGAGCAACGATCTTACAGCGCATGTACGGGCAGAGATCTTACAGTGCATGCGCGAGGAGTGATTTTACAACGTATGCGCGCGGATGCTCTTAGAGAACATGTGCGTTGAGGATTGCACAGGGCTAAGACTTGAACCGCGGGGAGAGAATTCATCGCATGCTCATTAAAACTTACAGCGCGTGGGCGTGGACGATTCTTATAACATATGCGCATAATTGTTACAGCGCATGCGCGTGGATGCTTTTACAACGCATGCGCGTGGATGCTTTTACAGCGCATGCGCGTGGATGCTTTTACAGCGCATGCGCGTGGATGCTTTTACAGCGCATGCGCGTGGAGACTTACAGAGCATGCGCGTTGAAGATTGAACAGGATGAGCATACTTGGAGCGCGGAGTGAGAATTCGTCGCATGCTCATTAAAATTTACAGCGCATGCGCCTGGAGATTCTTACAGCGCATGCGCGTGGAGATTCTTACAGAGCATGCGCCTGGAGATTCTTACAGCGCATGCGCCTGGAGATTCTTACAGCGCTTGCGCGTGGAGATTCTTACAGCCCATGCGCGTGGAGATGCGCCTGGAGATTCATACAGCGCATGCGCGTGGAGGTTCATACAGAGCATGCGCGTGGAGATTCCTACAGCGCATGCGCGTGGAGATTCTTACAGAGCATGCGCGTGGAGATTCTTACAGCGCATGCGCGTGGAGGTTCTTACAGAGCATGCGCCTGGAGATTCTTACAGCGCTTGCGCGTGGAGATTCTTACAGAGCATGCGCGTGGAGTTTCTTACAGAGTATGCGAGTTGATGGTTCTTACAACATACGCATATGATAATTGTTACAGCGCAGGCTCGTGACAGTTCTAACAGGGCATGTGGAGATTCTTACAGCGCAAGAAGGGACGGTCCCCAACGAGCGTATTACGTCTGCGTAGCAGCTGCAACTGAAAGGCTTTCAAAGCTAGAGTTAGCGAATTACGGGGTTGGCGAGCATGAGGAGACAGGGCGGAGCCAACTGGCATATTGCGCCTGCTCCAACTTGCTTATTATGCCTAGATAGCAGGTGGCACTAAAGTTTTCGTGAAGCGAGCGTAGCGAAGATGGGTTGAAACCCAATCGACATATTACGCCTACGTAGCAGGTGGCACTGAATTGCTCGCGAAGCGAACTCAACTAACATCAGCGAGTAGGAGGCGAAACCTACCGACTCTAGAAGCAAGTTACGGGTACTGGCGAGCGTAGCGAAAACGAGGTGAAAGCGTCAGTGAGCACAGGACACGTAGGGGGTCGTGTGTACTGGCCGGTTGAAACAGCTCGCGAAGCGAGTTCTAGAACTGGTGAATGTCAATTAATAATTGAATATCCCCAACTGGCATATTACGTCGGAGGCTGCATCCCGTCTTATGAAGCGAGTTACGGGGGTTGGCGATCGTAGCGAGCAGGGAGCAGAGCCCAACGGGTGTATTACGCCTGCGTAGCAAGTGGCATTAAAGTGCTCACTAAGCGAGCTCAGAGAGCGGCAGCGAATGGATCCGACTCGCGAAGCGAGTTACGGAGGTTGGCGAATATAGCGAGCAGGTTATCTGAGCCCCCTAATAATTAAAAAAATCTTTAAACTCATCAATACTTTTTAAGAACAAGTTCAATAGCGTACACGATAAGTCTATCTAGAAGAAAGTGGCCATGATCGAATGATAGTTTTTGCAGCGAGAAAGACAGAATAGCCAATCACAAAGTTGTACAGCATTGTCTAATGAATAGCATTCGACTCTAAAACTGTTACAGAAAGTATTTATTTGACACTATGCCGTTATTGTTAAAAGGCTATCCAAGTCAAAAATATCAAAATGAACAACATTTCCATGAACAGAAATCTAATGTTGATCTCGTTGACAATGTCCTCCTTCAGAGACAATGAACATTTGAATTCCAGAAAGAATAGAATCATTATTTTGACAAACATTGCAGGTGTCACCGTTTTAGAGGTATCGATTATACAATTTTTAACAAGCGTGTATGGCCTTCGTATACGCTTTTTTTTTCATTTTTGATGTCTATTTTTACACATTAGATAATATTCTTCATACAACACATAATTCTAAAGATAATACTCTTAATTCTTACACATTAAGAAAAGTCTCCTTTCTGGTAGGTCGGACGGTCTGGGTCTCAACAACAACAACATTAAGAAAAGTCTAAACTTTGAAAACTTTTGCGTTTATCTTTCTTTGTTGCCGTATACGTTATCCTAACTTCTTAAATTATTTTACTCGATTGAGTAGTGTCACTTTCCTCATAAAGTTATTGGCATGCTTATGAATCTCCTACAGACGCTTTGTAGTCCTTATAAATGTACAATCGCAATCGACATTTCCCTTGAACAGTCCATACAAATGTATCACATGTAGTCGAATGTCATTATTGAGCGGCAGATGGCTAAAGCTAAAACCACCCACTCGTTGTCGTAGAAAGTTGAGAGAAACAATTCAATTAATTGCCAGTGATAAATTGCATCAGATAAATTGCATCAAATAAATTGCATCAGCGCACATTTATCTGAAAGCAAGTTTCGATATTAGGCTTCTAAAGGAATAATTGAGTCAACTGCTACGTCGGAGCCGATGTAAATAGAGCAATGAGATTTTAATTTTCACTTTGTCATACTATGAAATATGATATAAAGAAAGTATCGCTTGTAAAGGAACTTGCTGCCCTATGCCCCAACCGGAAATCGAACCCTGGATCTCCGAACTGGCAGCCGACGCTCTACCATTGAGCTACTGGGAAGAAATGGCAAGCTCTTACCGTCGAAGTGGACTCCACATTCTCCTCCCTATATTGTCAGATTGGCGGGCAACTGACCATTTGACTGACCACCTCCTGTTATTTTTACCTCAGGTTAGCCTCCTGATATTACTATTTTACCCAGCGTGGTCCTTATCCTCTCAATTAGAAATCGGCGTTTAATCTTCCAGAGTCCACTGAATCCGTACTAGGATCACTTCCGGGGCGCGTCAGCCCAGTGGTCAGCGCGCAAGAATTGCACTCGGTTGGCCCGGGTTCGATTCCCACCGCTGCCAAAACTGCCGACGTGTTCATGCAGAGTACGATCACTTTACACATGTGGGTCCTGAAGTCTTTCCGAGAGGTTGGTCGTAGAGGAAGGAAGGTACGGTCCCTGTGGATGCCTCCCCCACCGGGTTCCGGTCTAAATTTGGGTAACACTTCCTGGACGTCCAAACGGATACCTTCTACATCTCTGGTAGGTTGGACGGTCTGGGTCGAAGAAGAAGAAGAAGACCTCTGATATCTTTGCACTAATCTACAGGGTTGAGTTCTTCGGACGTCATTGTAAAGAACCTTATTGCCCCATCCGGGAATCGAACCCAGGATCTGCAAACTGGCCAAGGCCAACTAACGCTCTACCGTTGTTAAACTACTAAGATGAAATTGCAAGCTCTTATCATCGAAGTGGATTCTACACATTTTCTCGAAAATTTTCAATTTCGAGGCAGATATATGTTTCAAGACCTCCCGAACGCAATTTGGCTATTTTTAGAGTGATGTCCGTCTGTCGGTCTGATTGTGGTCTGCGGTCGGTTTTTTTTGGGTACACGACAGCTGCGATAAATATTTTCACGAAACTTTATATCCGGCTTTGTTATCGAAAAATCTAGAGCCAGATAGAATTATTTTAAATTCGAACGAAAACTTCGAAAAGGATTCGAACTTTTATATTTCTTTAAATCAAAAAGGTTATACGCATCTTGTCTGCATTGTGCGGCACTGCGCATTAAAGTTCTTTCAAGCGTAGTTTCCTATCTCACGCCGCTTTTATAATTTCGCGGAACACTTGTAAAAACACTTGCTCGCTCGGAACACTAATGTTCCGCGGAACATCGGAACCACTGGATTAATTGAGATTTATAAATTACAATTACTTAATATCATTCCTAAACTACCGAATATCTTAGACATACTCGTATTTAACTTCATCTTGTTATTTCTCTCGTTTAAGACTAAACATTCTTCATTCATGTTTAACTTTTTGCTTACGGGTGGGACAGCGTCCACATCCCAAACGAAGAACATCTAAAAAAACAGGTATTTGACATACCCTATCACAAACAGTTCGACCCCCCCCCCTTTTGCAGACATTGGCCTCCAACGGCAATGTCTGCAGTATGTTATATCAATACATATAAGTGTCATTTTGAGCAATGAAACTCAGTTTAGCGGATTGTGAAGTAGAAAATGAATTTGAGTATGTAGATAAAAGTGCGGCTCAAATTAGATTTTTTTTATTTGGACACTACTTTTCAGCACTGGAAATCACATGACTGAACCGACAGGCACAGAAAAGCGCAAATTTGTGAAACTCTATGGTAATCGTCAAAGACAGTCACACCACGCAGTGGTCTTCATATTTAGATTTATTATTATCAAGTCGTGAATTGAGCAGAGACGAGGCAATCATGGTCTAGATCATGATAATGAAGCAGGTAGCGCGAATTCACGCAGCGCTCTCTATCAACGAGTTTAGTGACAGTGAGCCTAGTCATTTCAACATGTCAAGTATGATTATAATCCGAAAATTTGAATTGGTAGCTAGTTGTGTGGTATGAAAGCGGGCGTCGGTCCTCATATTAACACATAATTACGGTGCAAATTCTCTTGGTCATAGTGTTCAACGAATTGTACTGACAAAGGCAAAACCGGTCACCGATGCCGATTTCTGCACTGTGGAAAAGATGCCTATATCCATCCCATATCTGCCGAACCATCCCCATGATTAAATCATCGTCATTTGTCCTGCCATTGGACCTATTTCGTAAATGATCAGTGCATAATCTGTCCCGTAATAGGCCTTCTGGACGCATAACTGCTCTTTTAAATTTTAAAGTACCAAACACTGAATAAGGAATAAAATCAAATTCGCAACCCCGCTAAAATATATTTTGCTTCGTTGGTGAATAGATACCTACCATGGCTAAGAAATGGTCATTACTAACCGACAGGTGGTCGGGAAAGTTCCGAAAAGGGTTCGATTAACTGCCGGACCATTGACCCGCAGTTGATCTTTGAAAGAGAAGCGCAGTTATTCGAACGGAAATTACGAACTCAGATAGATCAGTTAGGGCTGCAATTGAGTCACTGTGGATTATAATATTTAATTAAACTAACGGTCGGGAGAGCCATCGAGTCGTTAAAACGAAAAACCGTTCCATTAATTAAAAGCATAATAAGCTGCTTTGCACTAGACGAGGAGAACATTAATCGGGAAGTAAATTACGATATTAAATAGTGAATAGAATAATTGCAGACACAACTGGTTAGATGTTATTATAGATTAAATTTACTAAAACATTTTCATTTAGGATCACACTTATTTAGTGAAGAAATGTGTTCTCTGACAAGGTCAATAATAGCATTGAAAAGTTGATTATTCTTTTCATCATATTTGGGGATATTTTCCAAACATTCTGTCAACTTAGTGTTGTTGTTGTTACCCAGACCGTCCGACCTACCAGAAAGGTGTAAGGTAACTGTTTGGACGGCCAGGAAGTGCCACCCAATTTAGACCGGAACCCAGTGGGGGAGGCATCCACAGGGACCGTACCCTCCTTCCCCTACCATGTCAACTTAGTGTGTATGAAAAGGTATATAATCAGTTGAACTAAGTGGTAAATTAAGAAAATAAAACAGAAATTGAATGTCTTTAAAATTACAGTTTACAAGCTTTTATCGAGCCGGCGATGTAGTGTTTAAAAAGTTAACGGCATAAAACTTCGAATGTGCCTAAATACACTGCTCACAATTGAAATCTCAACACCATAAAGTTGTAGGTGTAGCTTTATGTAAAACAGGCAATGGAAACAGCAAGACGAGATATGCAAATGATCGCAGGTTCGTTACGCATAGTGACGTAACACCTTTCCGAGCAGCATAAAAGCGTCAGGTCAAGGAGGAGCGATATCACATCTAAATTGTAGCGTCTTTGGTTTCAGGATGTAAAAGTCATCACAGTATGCCAAGAGTACGTCGACGTACCGCAAACGTTCAGTTCTCGTCAACGGAACGGCAACAAATCATTGTTTCACGTGAGGATGGAATGAGACTTCGAAAGACCGCTGAATTATTGGGTCGTGATGTGAGCACAGTTCAATGGTGTGTTTTACGGTTCGTAAGAGACAATGAAACGACATGAAGATCAGATAGTAGAGCTTCCAAGTGTACCACACCACGTGAATATCGTATGTTTCTGAGAGGCGTTGAGAGGGAGCCGTTTACCACAGCAACAGTGTTACGGCGATATTTATCCCACTCTACAGGTAACGTGGTTTCAACGCAAACAATTCGAAACAGTTTGCATGACGCAGGACTCCGAGGTAGACGACCTTTTCGACATCTATCGTTTCCACGTCTTCACCGGTTATGTCACCTCCAGTGGTGTCAAATGAGACGCAATGGGTCGACAGAATGGAGAAACATTCTGTTCATGGATGAATCACGATTCTGTTTTGGCATGCCAGATGGCCGTACTCGCGTATGGTGGCGCTTTCAACAACGCCACCGGGAAGCTTTTTCTATTAGTCGCTGCACAGTCCCCCTAAATGGTACAATGGTTTTGGGGTGGTAAAGCATTTGGTGGACGAACACCTTTGGTCCACGTTTCTGGCAGTATCACTAGACAATGATATGTCTCTGACATTGTGAGACCTGTGGTGCAGCCATATCTGTCAACCAGGCATGGACTGCTTTTAAAGCAGGATAATGCCAGACCACATACTGCATAGGTAACTATGAATAGTCTACAAGGTTTTGATATCCAGCCTTGGCCAGCATATTCTCCGGATTTGCCGCCAATTGAACATATCTGGGATATCATGGGTCGCCAATTGAGAGAACTTCCAATTCCAGCAAACATGTTCAGTTACAAGCCCAATTGCATGCTGTGTGGAATGCCATCCCTCAGCACACCACTGACTATCTATCTCATTGACGGGATGCCTCGTCGTATTCAATCCTGCATAGCCTCTCGCAGTGGGCCTATTCCATATTGATCTTATGTCAATAAAATTCCATGCTTTCATTTTCCAGATATGATTTTTTGATTACTTGCACAACTCCATGTTATAATTATATTCTGTAATGTTCATAAGGATATTTCCATTTCTTCATGGTGTTGCGATTTCACTTGTAAGCAGTGTAATTACCTATTACTACTTGGGCTGGAGACTAAGATTTCACAATCATTACCGGTTTGGCAGCATGGCATAAACGATCACTAACTATTTTATTAAAGTAGGAATTTTAGAATTTTTCTGGTAAATGTAATTTCAAATTGAATAGCGATTAGAGGCGTTTTTAGCCCTACCCATCGTTAGCTTAATATATCATTGAAATGTTAATTGCTAAAAAGTATGCGTTAAGATTGCTTGTCTTTCATATAAGAACTGCAAGTGTATTCCTAACTGCATTTCCGCAAGTTTCGAGAACTCCTACTATAACTTTTGACTAAACTATTTAAAATGATAGGATTTCGTTCTCAATGCAGATTGTATTATTCATCTGCAGGTTTCGCAAATAAACTGGCCATCCTTAGGCATACATGGACATTTTCCGTTAAGGACCAATTTATCCATTAATAAGCGTGACACCGATCTGATATCTGCAATGAGAGCGCGATCCTAAATTTTTTCTCCTTTCTAAATTATAATATCTGCTGATTCATTCGTTATTGAACAACACTTTTTCTATACAACAGTATAGCAAAGAAAACAAAAGTCATAAGTGAAAAAATATGTATAATGTTTTGTTCGACAGTTGATGGGTAAAATCTGATAACATCTTACAAAAATGCATGTAAATTTCATGTAAAACATAAATATATGTTGAAGTAGAATTTAAAAGGTGTTTTATTTAAGCATATTTTTACCAAGTCCAGCATGGTTCAACTTGTGTGTCGCGGAATTATCATTATCTTCTTATTCGTCATTACAACTACTTATCAAATAGTTGATCTATTAAATAATCTACCAAATTCAATCATCTAGTCATACAATGTAAATCATTTATAATGCTTTCTGAAAACGGATCTAACAAACGGAAGTGAGAAAACTGAAGAATTTTTGGTGTGCATTATAACTTTCAGAAAGTCAAAAGAAGGTGCTTAACTGATCTCATACCTAGTCACCCGTGGACCATAGCAATGCGGCCATTATTGGTCGTCAGTCAGATCGAATAATAAGTGAGAACAAGACTCCTTAAACAAGGCTCTTTTAATTTTTCTGGTAAAAGTATTTATTTCAAACTTAGTAGCGATGCAAGGACATGTCCATAGCTAATAACATTTGAAGCACTTAGAATTAAACTAGTAAAAGGGCTTCTAATCTACACAGTGAGTTACAATAAAGCGAAAACGCCCTTAACCTTCACCACCCGTAAATCACAGTCGCTTCACTAGAATCCTGTGTGGTAGTATTTTGTTAACGGCGGGAGGATCAAAGTCGGACCTGCATCATTATTGGTTTTGAAGAAATTCTTTCTTACAGAATGATTCTAAAATCTTTGCCTTAAGGAGTTTTATACTGACTTATAATTCGTTTATATGCCTGTGCTGACGAATGTCAATGACCGAGAAACTGGTTCACTAGTCATAGGGAAGGATTAGTTCAGAATTGCGAATTTATCTTCATAATTCACGTTTAGCATTGGCAGTTGCGATTTAGCCATTTTTGAGCCCTTAATCAAATTTAAAACCGATAATTTTGATTATCTACAGACCAACAAATATTTTAAATTTACCCTTTAATGGTGATCGATTAAGTTCCCTTTCTTTCATATAATTGTTTCATTGAATTTTCTGGATCATAGTTAAAATTACTATAAGCACACTAAATGGCAATATTTTGAATTTTTATAGTGGAAAAAGAATTAAAATCAAAGGTCTGTATACAACTACGCGTTTTAGAACTCCATTGTTAACTAAAATAATCCCATTGTTAATTTATATAAAAAAAGTAGTTCATAGGAGTACGCGATGAAAAAAAGTTTTTAGCTGTATGTGATCAAGAAAAAATTTGGAGACCACTGGCTCGGTTACGAAGAAAGAGGAAACAACATTAATGCAGAAAAAAGTTAAATAGTAGTTAAAAGAAGTTTGATAGTTAAAAGCCAGGCCTTACCCACAACTAGACCACGCCTATTTTTTGAAGTCTGAGATTTTTGGTAACGTCGTTCCTATGGCACGACATAATTATTAGAAATAGAATATTGCACATGTGCTATTACCTATCAATAATGGCTGGACTTAAGATTTTATAAATTGTGATGGACTGCGTTTTGTCCATAATCACTACTGTAGGACAGGCTTAAAATACCAAGGAAAAACTGAAATAAATACCAAATAAAATTTCAAACTTTATTTTTCCAATGTCCTTAAAAGTTATAAAATTCTACCCAGTTGACATAAAATATTGCCAAATAAAATAGAAAGCCAGTGGGAAATTTTAACTTCGGTCAAGTGGAATGATGTAAAAATTGGAGACCATAAAGCATTTCCTGGGCAGAAATGAAAGGGCTTAAGGATTCAAATGGTCCATTATTTGACCTCATAACTATACATGTTAATTGTATGAGTTATGCGATATTATAATGGTGAAAAGGAATGTAGTTTTAGTCATACGGTCTTCATTAATTCTAGACTGTATTATAGCATAATAGAATCAAGTTAATTCCATCTAATCATTCGAAATGGAGTTAATTTTTGAAAAGTTTTCTTCTGATTACAGCTGCTCCAGTGAAACATAGAATGTGAGGAAGGAGTTCATCAGAAATTAATGGTAGTGTGAGCTTATGACGTGTACCTTCTTTTGATGATTTTGCCTGAGATATATATTATTAAAGCTCTTTTCTTTTACTCTTCAAGAATTCCGTTGAAATATGATTTGTTTCTCTTGTAAAATATTAAAATCGGAATATAAGATATGCAATGCATTTTATATTCCTATATCGTATGGTAACTGATAAATAATAAAATTTAGTGGAAATAATAATGCTGGTAAAAAAATTTACTTCAGTAAAGCAACATTTTGGTGTGGAATTTTTAATATTCTGTAATTCTCAAGGGGGCGTCACCTTTTGTGTTTGTGCTGTGACCTACAGTAAAAATTCTAATCTAACCATGAAAGTTGACAATCGAACCATTTTTCCTTCTGAATCTAGACTTATTCACTGCTTTTACATAGAAAACCAGACGATTTATATTTCGATGACGTCATTTGAATAAAGTTCATTTTTTGGATGAAGTTTTAAGTTTTCAAATATAATAAATTATTGTATTACTGTGATAATTTAAAATATTTCATGTAATCGCAATTTAGAGATGCTTAAATAAATTGCATTTCAGTGTATTGCATTTCAGTGTATTGCAGTTCAATGTATCGCAATTTAGAGATGCTTAAATAAAATTGCATTTCAGTTGAAAAGTGTTCCATAATCAATGCTTTATGAATGATTGATCTTTCTTGTTTAATCTATTCTTGGCAACCATATCCTTGCCAAACTATGATTTGTGAAATATCCCTGCTAAATTTGGTTCGCTTTCACTCAATAGATATCTCTACAAACGGTTCCAAATGGCTGTTTTAATTATGAACAGCTTATGCATAATAGAATATCCTTTAAATTTTAGTGAATCCAAACACCGATGCCTGCGATGGAAATGAAGTCCATAAATGCATAATGCTAATAAATACTAATCACGCTACGTCGCCCGGTGAAAACAAATCAGTAACCATTTTCGATCAACAGATGGCCAGAATCTTCATGCTATCCCGAAAACTTGAGGTAAATGCTCAAATGCAGTTGAACTATATTAGTGCATTTAATGAAGAGCGCTTTTATCTCGAAATAATCAACGATATTAGAACAGCTGTGGTTGGGCTTGCATAGATTTATTGTAGATTATATATCGATTTTAATCTCCATCTTTGCATTATCGAAAGTGCGTAATACAAATTTGACTCCTACAATGTTTTATTAATCGTTCAAAAACTGCTACAATAATAACACAATAAAAATTTTTCATAAATACAGCATAAATACAAACATAAACTGGTCTAATTGTTTCAAAGGTAAATAACAGCCTTCTTCGTCAGGATCGACATCATGAAGTCACTTATTCAAGTCACGTCATAGCTTTTTGGAGGAAGTCAGACTATATGGCCTCCGAAACCATTTGGTTCCTGCATATTTGCATTTAATTTTTTCCTGTTTGTTTTAATTGGTTTCGTGTCTTTTCCGATTTTTTCTACTTATTTACTACAGCTCTTTTAAACGCCTCGAATTTCCTTCGTTACCATTTTTTGTAAATTTTCTTTTTATTCAGTCTTTCTATTCATTCTGCTATTCGTTTTCTTACCGTCTTATTTCCTTATTGATTTTCTCTGTAGTTTTGTGTGCTCGCATTTTACTACCAGTCGTTTTGGTTTTCCAATTTCATTTTTTTCGGCGGCGTTGACAACTTCCACTACCTATTAGTCCTATTTTCCACTACCTTTAGCCACGTGTGTCAGTTGTCGACTTGACTAAAGTCACGTTTCTTGTCGCTCCTGAATAATGCCGCTCCTGTTATTTGCCTGAATTGTCTTATATTAAAACTAGTAGACCCGTTTATTTGCATATTTATTCTGTACTTACAAGTTTTTTATTTGTGTTATTATAAAGTTGTAATGTAGAAATGCACCAAATCAGTACTAACTTTGCAATACTTCGGAAATGGCTAACATAATGACACACTTGAAGTGGATATTGATTCAGTTTTGTCTTCATGCAGCGTGATGCTTCATATGTTCGTGATACGTATATGGACTAGATATAGTTACTATTAGAATTCATTTTGAATATCTATTTAAAATGCATATTTATTGAACTATTAAAAACTATCAATATAACTTTGAATTTTAATTATAAGAATCGGGTGATTTGAACTCAAACCATTGGTTTGAGGCTGCAAAACTTTAGATTTTAATTGATAATAACATTTAATATATGGGTTGTATAAGTTAATGAATGTTTGTAGTTTTTTATATACCTAGATGCAATTTAGCTTTGCCGTAAGTATATAGTTTTTCCCTTTTAATCTCACCAATAGTACGAATTCAATGAGTACGTCATGATCTGTGTTATGTATTCAGTATTTGTTGATGCAATTCGGTTATAAATATCCATATAATTATTTTAATTACTTTCATTACAACTGATTTAGAATTTATTTTGTACACACTTTATATTTATTTAAATAAATTCAAATCTACATTCGAACCCGTTTTGCATAAAATTTTGATATGTAATTATTGAATACGGATGCTGATGAACGAAATGATAAAAATGTTTAAAAATGAATTTAAGAATGGAAAATTAAAATCAATTTCAAAATAGCTTTACACCAATATCCGAGATTTTTTTATATAAATTTACGTTCATAGCATCCATGCCTTAGGTCACTTAAACCTTCAAAAATACATATTTTTAAACGTTATACTGATTTGAAGTATAACGTCTGACATTTCGTGAAGCAAATTGCTTTAAAATGCGGATTACTATTCCACATTTTGAAACAATTTGCTTGAAAAACGAATTATAAAGCAATTTGTGTTCTTTAAGTTAAAGTGTCCTGCTACACTTGAGAGCGGATTTTATAGGATTTTATAGCTATTGTTAGCGATATCTCTTAAATCAGCAATAATATTTGTCTAAAACTTTGTTTTTTAAAGTTGATATGCATTATTTACCATAAAGTGTACATTGCATATGCATTTATACAAAATTCAATATTGTTTAAAATACATACTGTGAGTTTTCAATGCAAATATGCAAAGTTCACGAGAAAGAAATGCACCCTTTTCAATTTCATTTGAAGTGTTTTAGAACTGCCAAAGCAGGAATGTTGTTACGTGCTGCTGTCGATTGAGAAAGATGGATTTCGCGAATTTTAACGAACGCTCATAAGTTAGTATTGAGTTCCTTGAGCTGATAGGGTTTTTAGCTCAGCGTTATAATGCTCATCTACCACGTTTTGATCATGGAATCAAACTGGGTAATGTCATATGGGTGCCTTCCTCAAAATAGCACAATAAATACTGATCTTAATGACCCTTGTTCGAAAAGGGAATTGTCCACCACTATTAACGCTAAGGGAATCAGAACGATTAAGTACTTTTCAGAATGCGACCTTGTATACATACATACAGACGGATTTTCGGATGGGGCCAATCTCAGGGGCTGATCTGGTATACAACTCACCTTACTAAATGGCACGGTCAAGCAGCAGGAAATCAGTGCGGGTAACATTGCCTCCAATGTCACATGCGAACTTAAGGCAATATTTTAAACTAAACCTTTACTCTTCACTAACAGAAACAAATAACGCTAACGGAGTAGTGATCTTTTGTGACTCTCGGGCAGCCTTTCAGGCAATACAACAAGGTCGAGCATAGCTGACAGAGAAAAATCTCTACCTTCTGGATAGAGACAACCAAATGGGGAAGCCCTGCATTTTGCAATGGACGCTGGAACAAGTTGGCATAGAGGGAAACGAGATTGCTGACGATTTGGCTAAAGAAGCCAGGGATCTCAACAACGACACTTTAAGTAATCTCGTAACCCTAGATGATGCAAATGCAGTGGCGAGATACAGAATTAAAGAAAAGCCGATCCTCACCAGGTCTTTCACCAGGTCTGTGAAATAAGTGCGAACAGAACAGTCACCAAACAATTACTAGACTGTGAACCCAACATCTAAGAGGAATGAAGATACACAGAGATGGCACAAAATTTTATCGACTCTGTGGAAATTGCCCAGAGACTGAACTTACGCATTTTTCAGGTCCAGACATTTTGGAGACCATGGAGAACCTGGATGAATTTCGACAGGAAAAACTTTACTCTGACAAGATCCTCGATGTAGCTAAAGCAGTACTTTCTGCACGTGGATCAATCTGACTTCTTGACCAACCAACCAATGTCATATGGGTGGTTGGCAGTTCTTGCTGCAATTGTTGTGTGACAATTATATGTGACTAGCAATATACCCGTTCTTTGTATAGAATGTATAATATAAAGAACTTAAAATTCACAATTATGTTCAAATTTCTATAGTATTTTAAATAACAATATCATTCAAAGCATTCTATTAAAATATTTAAATGAATGCTTTTGAAAAGAAGTTTAAGAATCACTGTTTTCGCTATACAAAATCATCTCCTAAGGTAGTTCTAAAGAAAACACATAATGGCCCCGTTTGTAAACAAATTTACAACAAACATGAAATCGAATCAATATGACAAAATGAAAGTGTTAAAATTGTATGGGGAGATATGACAGTACTACTTATATTCTTTTAGATTAGAAGGTATACCCGTACTACAATATATGAGTTTGAAAAATCTTTGCCAAAATAAAACAAATGGCGTAATAAAATATCAATTACCCCCTCAATCTTTAAAGTTGAGGGCCGTAAATGATTCCAATATATGCCAATATATGATATTATTTCAATATTTGCCAAAATAAAACAAATAACGTATTTAATAGAAAATATCAATAATCTCAGTAATATTTAAACCTGCAGGCCGTAATTGATATTATCCAATCAAAGATGCAATTTCCATGAAATTTATTTTATATACATTTCTGTATTTTTTAAATCGGAAAATATTTAATAAAAATCGTCTGCCGTATAAACACATTGGATATAAATCCGTTACTAATGGGCATGGCATCATTTTCTTCAAATAAATTTACGGGAAAAATATCGTCTGCATAATGCCATGTCTGTGGAAGGTTTAACTGTGCGTTTTTAATTAATATCTAGACAATCCTTAGTCCTAGAAACTCGAAACATTGACTAAATTTTAAGTGTGTCTATTCCAAGGCTACCCACAAAATTTCATGAAATTCGGTTCAGCTGTTCTTCCGTGATGATGAGACAAACATACAAACAGGCAGATTTACAATTTTATTTATATAGATTTAAAAATATTGCTGGACACAAGAAGCGTTGGTAGTTGTCCTAGACCGGAAAGTTTGAATTTGCAACATGATTTTAGACGGGACACATATGTAGACATGTAATCATTATATGAATAGAAACAGAGTGTTCATAAGCGGGAATATGACTCAGCATGTAAAATTGCTGCATGGGGGCCATATTATATATAGATTGCAGTTAACGGGTCACAAGCAGTCGGCAGAAAAAAAATGTATCGATAGAGAGAGCAATGAATTTGGAAGGCCTAAATAACTTTTCGGTTATTATTTCCTTCAGTTTGCTTTATAATTTATGTTTTTTAAACTACCCATTCTAACTGGTTCGGTTATTAGACGAATCACCGAACTAATCAACATTTTCTGCATTCCTACTGTAGAATAGGGATATGTTTTGGATCGTGGGGTTTTCAGAGTGTACTTGGAATGAAAGAAGAGTTCTTGAGTAGACAATGAGGCCAAGCAAAGACGCTTCCTTACGGACTTCCTGGGTCCGAAAGACCCTTATGTCCACATTGAAAATAGCAATGTCCACTTTGGATGGTTTTTCTAGATAGCAATAAGGATCTAGTATGCACTCTTCTCCTTGAGGGTGCTCTGAAGAGGTCATAGACGGCTGATGGTATGCCGTCTTCGTCTTGGAATAGCTGAAGTACTAGTCTGTGGCTGGAAGAGAAGGGGAGGGCGGGGCCAAGGAAAAGCGGGCCAATAGAAAACGCGTAAAGACTTTCCATGAAGCAGGAATTCTAGAGGATCAATTTTATACAGTACAGTATAAAGTTTTACTGAATGTACAGTTTTAAATATATTTAAATTAATGAATTACTTTTTTAAAGTTGCAGACTTAAGTTTTGGTAAGCGTTTTAGTAGAGTTTAGATTAGTTTAGGAATTAAGTTGATTTATAAGTTAAGCTTTAGAAGGAATCGTGAAAAAAAGAAAGGCCTTTTACAGCTACACAATTATCTACAGTTTGCACAATTTATACCAAGATTACAAATTATTTACAATCAGCATGTGCGGGTGTTATACAACTGAAGGGAAGACCGGGCTGGCATTAAATTCGCGAGCAAAGCAAGTCATTGTTCTCGTGGATTGAGAGCTCACCGGGGAGGACGAATCAGGTTTCTCCGTTTCACCTTGGAATTGTCTGGGCAATAGCCAGGATGAAACAGGTCGCCATCATTCGCCGCCCGACGAGCAAGGTTAGGAAGCTCCTGCCTGGAGCATGGAATATCTAGGGTGCTTCCACGGGGGCACCGAAGGACCGGAAAGAAGATGTCTAGGTCTTCTTTTCCTGAGATAGGAAGGTGTGGAAGTGTCGTAGTTACTATCTACGTTTCTCTGTCAGGATTAGCTAGTGTTCTTCCTGAAAAAATTTCGTGATGTTTTCCGAATATGCCCAGCAATGTCTGGGACTTTCAGATCGTGGTGAATAACTTCGTTCTGGACAAACCGGGGTGCATTAATAATGCAGCGTAACACATTATTTTAGAAAACTTGCAGTTTCTCTATATGCATTTTTGCAGCCGACCCCCAGACGGGGCAGGGGTACGAAAAGGCAAGTACGATGATTTGTTTGTAGATGATCATTTTATTAGGGAGGAACATATGAGATTTTCTACCGAGAAGTGGGAGGAGGGCTTTGAAGTTTATGCTGGCAGATTCAACTTTGTTCAAGATATGCTCTCCAAAAGTCATTTTGGCGTCCAATGTGACGCCCAAATACTTTGCGGAGAGTGAAAAGGAGATCTGTTCATTGAAGATTTTAAGGGAGAAGTTATGACTAAGATCTCGGTAGTTCGGACCAAAAATGACGACTGCACTCTTGGTCGGATTGATTTTGATTCTCCAGGTAACGAGCCAGTGCTCAAGGCTATTCTTTATGTAGCTTTAGAGTGCATTAATAGCGTTGTGTGGTGAACAGCTTCTTGAAACCAGGACTGTGTCATCTGCAAAGATGGCCAGCTGTACTTGCGAGATCCTGGGTATGTCATTAATGAAGATATGAAACAGGAGCGGACTCAATTTTCCGCCCTGGGGTACCCCGGCCCTGAGTAGACATTGAATGATTCGAGTAGAGAGTGGAAGGAAACCCCATTCGATACAACGGTGACTAGGAAGAGTCTAGTATTCGAGGTGTGGCTGCATTACTGGGCGAAGTAACAGAATGTTGGGGTAAATATAGATGCTTTGTAAATGCATATCCATATAAGCCGGTATATTTTAGCCTAGTACAGACAGCCTACTATATAGTAGTAGCTTGTATATTGTCATTTATTCTGGACATGTGCAATACCAATTTGTATATATGCTGTCCGTTGCTTTAAACAGTAAGCTGCTTTAATTTCTGTGAAGTCCCCAATAAACTGAGTTATACTTTAAAAAGTACCGTCCTGTTTTATTGTCCTGGGACCGAAAGGTCAAAATATCAAGTACCTACTCTATGTTTGAGTTAAGTCACTTTTGGCAGATTAATTAAAAATCCTCTACATAGGCATCTAAAGAGGTTAAAGCGACATTTAGGTCTTTGCACATTTATTAAAATTGACTTTAGAGGGGGGGGGGGGGAATTAAAACACTATTTAGTTTCACATGCAAAATATCCTACTTCAGTTCGACGTGAAATGACATAAGTCATAACGGAATTCCTCGTGTATCTCTTACAATTGGACGTATGAAAACTTTTCTCAGAGTGAGTGTCCAAATGGATTGCTTTCTAGATCCATAGATTAATTTAAACTATTATATAATTTCATTTCTTTTTTTTTATTTAGAACTAGCAGCGATTGCCCGGCATTGCTCGGGATTTACCATGAAAAAGTGTGATAAAAATTACACCGGATCATATAGGGCCATGAATCTTATACATCGTTTTTTCACTGTGAAAGATGTAATTTCATTGCATTATGTAAGAAAAAAAATCATTGCACTATATAAGTCATAGCCGCACAAGAAAGAATCTTCCTCATAAAATACTGATAATTAAATAACCATTTTTAACACTTTACAACATAGTTGAAAAGTGTTTATGACTTTGTTCATTCTGCCTGTTTGTCTGTTCGTTAGCACGATAACTGCCGTAAAAATGACTTTATCAAAATACAATTTTAGTATGTTGTTCAGACGTTCTGTGAAATCTATGGGAATATATAAATGAATATTATCACCCAATTAGTCTTGAATTGAACCCGTGTTGAAAAAATGAAATACATTGAACCTTATGGGACCTAATTTTTCAAACATTTTTAAGCGAATTTAAAATTCACAAATTGCTTCGAAAATACTGAGAAATATTCAAATTATCCCATAAAATATGTAAAAAAATATTCAGCAAAATATATTCAGTAGATTTTTAAATAACAATTAAAATATTAATTAAACCCTTTATATGAAGAGATCACGTGGCCATTATACGAAGAGATCACGTGGCCATTATACGAAGAGATCACGTGACCCACCTCAAAATAATATGTGGCACCCATCTTGTGTCGAAATCGTGGTTTTTAAAATTATTTTTAATTTATATTTAGTGTCATATCCGTCCTAAAACCGCTTTATTTTTTCTTAATTTCTATACATCTGTGTTCTGAAACAGCACAATTACAATATATTTGAGTTTAAATGATCAATACCATCCACATTGTCTCAAAATTGTGATTTTTAAAGTTCTTTTAATTTAAATTTAGTGTTGTATCTGTCCTAAAACCGCTTTATTTTTTCTTAATTTCTGTGCATCTGTATTCTGAAGCAACACAATTGCAATATATTTGAGTTTAAATGATCATCAAGCTTTGATTATTTCTACAACGAAACCTAATTTTTACTTATGGAGAATGTAAACTGATTGGGCTGTAAGATGAGTTGTATAAGAATTGCTGAATTTCTTTAACGCAAAATTATTTTGCTCAGGAGTCTGCAATATAGATGATATGAATGAAATATTAATTGATTTTACATAGAGAAGCAGATGATTTAATGGCAGACTTCTTCGATGAAGTCTTATGAATCGAGTTAAATTACTTTGGCCTCTATGGTTTTAAGTTTTTAAGTAGAATAAATTATTGTAGTACTGTGATGAATGAAATAAATATGTATGACTGAAACATTTACTTCTTTTACACAGAGAGCCAGGCCATTTATCGATTTATATTTCGATGATGTCATTTGATTCAAGGTCGTTTTTGTCGAAGAAGTTTTAAATTTTTAAATATAATTCATTATTGCAGTATTGTGATTATTACCGCTGAATGTATCGAATTTTAGAGATGTTTAAATAAAATTAAAGTTGGAAAGTGTTTCATAATCAATGCTTTATGCATAATTGATCTTTCTTATGATTTCTTAATCGTTGTTGGGTAAGCCTGTGAAAAATAAACTATGGTGATTGTTTTCATTCAAATTCATATTTCAAACCTGCGATTTTCAAAAGTTACTAATACGTTCAATAAACTCCCACAAAACTCAGAGATTTAATTGATTCTCGCGTTTTAAACCAACTATTTACAATCTTTTTCGATGGGAATCATAGAGTTAGAGAGTAGAGCTCCTAGGAAAAAGTTTTATTTTCCATTAATATCTCGACAACTCCTGGTCTTCGAAACTCGGACTAAATTTATGGGTGGCTATTTTAAAGCTACCCACCATATTTCGTTAAATGCGTTTCAGCCGTTCTCCCGTGATGATGAGACAAACGAAAGTTTCGTTTTTTACTAATATATCGAGAACCACTGGTCGCAGAAACTCGAAACGTAGACTACATTTTAAGTGAAGCTATTTCAAGACTACCCACCAAATTTCATCAAATTCTGTTCAGCCGTTCTCCAGTGATGTTGGATCATACATACATACATACTTTTCTTCTTTATATATGTAGATGATATTAGAAAGAACCTTCCTCATAAATTGTTGATAATTAAATAACCATTTTGATTTCTTAATACTTTTCGTTGTTGAGTAAGCCTGTGAAATATAAATCATGATGATAGAGTTTCCATTTAAGGTCATATTTCAAACCTGTGATTTTCAAAAGTGACTAATACTTTCAATAAACTCCCACAAAATTCAGTGATTTAATTGATTTTCACGTTTTAAACCAACTATTTCCACTCTTTTTCGTTGGGAATCATGGAGTTAGAGTGTATGACTGCTAAGAAAAAGTTTAGTTTACCATCAATATCTCGGCAACCCCTGGTCTTAGAAACTAGAAACTTAGACTAAATTTATGAGGAGCTACTTCAAAGCTATCCACCAAATTTCATTAAATTCGGTTTAGCCGTTCTCTCGTGATGATGGGACAAACGAAAGTGTCGTTTTTCACTAATATCTCGAGAACCACTAGTCGTAGGAAATCGAAACATGGACTAAATTTTAGGCGGAGCTATTTCAAGATCACCCAACAAATTTTATCAAATTCTGTTCAGCCGTTCTCCCGTGATGTAGGATCATATATATATACATACATACATACTTTTCTTCTTAATATATATAGATTTTAATTTTATTGAACGATGCTAATTCACAGGATTGTAACATATGCTTTAAATCCAATTTTTAAAATGTATGTTTTTTATTTCGATAAGCAGAAATTGTACACATCTTGGCATTATATTAAATTAATAATTCAATTAAATTCCTCCATTAAAAATACTGAATTAAATGACTCTACTAATTGTACCATTATCATCATGTTATAAAATTTTTCTTATTATATCTGATCCGAAGTCTAATCTGCTTGGAAAACTGGAATCAAATTGCTGTTTTTAATATTTTAATTCCGGCACGATTCTACTTTCTGGGCAGAAGAAACTGGGGCTCCTTTATGCGGTTAACATTCGTGAAATTTGAACACTGTGAGAATGTATTCAGAAACTTTTTTTATTTCGTAAAGACTATGTTCAAACTCGGCTTGTTTAGGAAAAGTTTGATAGTGCAATGCTATCAAAATATTTTGCAGGTAACGGCTCCGAGGTAATAACACCTTCACAGAAGAACCATCCGCAACTCATCTAAATAGGCCTTTACGTTAGTTAAACTAACTAGTTAAATTTGTTAATTAAACTTACCATATAATCTGCAAATTTGTTATTTAACTTTTAGAACATTCTATACAAGACTTTCAGAAACATTTACGATATTTTTACTTTCTCATTCTATGTAATATGGTATTGAAATAATTTTGTTTTCGCGAAAATTTTCGAGTTCACGATTTTAATGCCAATATATGTTTTAAGACCGTCTAAACACGTTTTGACTATTTTTGGAGAAATGTCCCTCTGTTTGTCTAATGTCTGTGGTCGATTTCTTGTAGACACGATGGCAGCCACAAATATTAATGGATTTTCGCGAAACTTTGATTCCGGCTTTGTTATCGAAAATTTTAGAACTACATAGAACATTTTGAAATTCGAGCATAAACATCAAAATTTATTCGAATTTTTTTTAACATAGCATCTTATGACAAAATTGGACACAGTGTAAAGTACCTTGCTGCCCCAACCGAGAATCGAACCCTGGATCTTCGAACTGGCCACTTAACGCTCTACCATTGAGTTAGTTATTGGCACGAAATTCCAAGCTTTTATTGTCGAAGTGGACTCTGTATTATCCACACTCTGATGTCAGATCGGTGTGCAACTGACCATCTGACTGACCACCGTCTGCTGTTTTTACCTCAGGCTAGCGCTCCTGATGCTACTATATTTACCCAGGTTAGTATCCTGTCCGGTCATTATCCCCTCGAAACCGGCGCTCAATCTTCCACTGAATCCGTACTAGTCGTACTAGGCTCACTTTCAAACCTCCGACATCTTTGCACTGACCTACAGGGTTGATTTGTTCGGGTGTCATTGTAAAGTACCTTGCTGCCCCAACCGGGAATCAAACCCTGGATCTCCGAACTGGCCAGCCGACGTTCTCCCATTGGGACGAAACTGCAAGCTCTCTGCCGAAGTGGACGCTGCGACATTCAAGCATAAAAATGTTTATTTATGGTTCAATGATCACAAGACTCAATATTTTCAACCATTGTTGTGAAAGATAGCCGCTATGCAATTTCTTTTTGTTCGTGACGTCATTAGATCGCCTTAGAGGGGCAATTTACCTCCCGGGGCGTACATTGTCATGCATGGTATCAATGGGAAGATTTTTTCAAGCCTCTTAAAGTGGACAGCAAGGCGATATAATTGTAATAATTTTAACCCACGGTACTGATTTTTTAAATTTTTTCTTGTGAAATTTGAAAAAGAAAAGATAATTAATCCTGGTATGAGAACGCCGAGTTAAGCCACACCCCAGTCTAATTTTTTTAGTTTTTAATAATCTGAAACTGTTGCAATAAACGCTTGTTTTCAAATTACCTTTTTGAAAAACGTTTCCACCGGGCTTTTGAGCGACAATCATCATGTCTGAGATATTAACTTTCTCAACTTTAAAAAGAATATCGCGGTTGAAATGACAAAATCTTTATATCTTCCTATTTAGATTCAGGATACAGGCACTGGAATATGACAAAATTGAAAGAGCTCGTAGAATTGGTTTAATTAAAGTGACTGCTGTAGCTTCAACATGTTGCGTAAAGTTGAGATTGCGAAAAAAAAATGTAGATGAACGTTTTATAATTAGCAATGCCTTTCACAGTGGCGCATTTTGAAAATACATTTGAAAAGAGATAAACGTATATAATCTGACATTTTTTGTCTAAAATCAACTAAGTACATGTATTTTTATTGTTATTTTGAGGAAATTTGCCTCAAAATTTTCCTTTTTATAAAAGATGGGTTTAAACCCCTATTCCAGCCCGCTCTTTCGTTTGTAATTTTATTTTTCAACTACTAAACATTTCACGATAATGTCAGATGACAAAATACAAACATAATTTTTTTTGAAAGAAAAATATAAAATGTGTCAAGTTTAATCAGATTAGTCAAGTTTAATGTATCGAAATCTTTGAGGTTTTTCAAACATGTTCCGTAATTAGGCAACAGGTGCACATTTCCTTGCGCAGTCTCCCACAAAAGCTCCCAACTATGGTTGTATGGCCATATCTGATTGTCTAATAACAGGTCCTAAAGTGTCGTAATAACAGGTCTTTTGAAACCTTAAATTTTCGCAACTAATGGATTTCGCTTCATCCGGGTTACGTTTAGAATATTGCACACAAAAAGATAAAAGAAATATTAGCTGTTTAATGTATAATTTTTTTAAAGTGAATTGCACCATCAATAGAGCACTGTCGAGATATTTCACGTTGTAGACCTAATATCATAGAAAATGAAATATAGTCACTATTATCAAATGTTTGAGACTTTGAGAATATCTTTACCCAGAAATGAAGTGAAACTTTTAAGGAGTTGTCATGGGCTGTTCTCAAGATATTAAAACTTTTACTCTGCTCATAGAGAGCATGTCTCTTAAAAGATTCAAACGATTTCCATGGAATTTGGCATGATGTTTAAACTGTTAAGAAATAACCTTTCGGTTTATCATGGCCTCACGTTAAATGCTCTACATTTTTTCACACTTGGAATAATTTCTAAGAATCTCGAAAATTTTCAGGAACATAATATTTTATACTGTATAGCACAAAATAAAAAATAAATGGAAAATTTAAATAAATAATATATAATAGTATAAAATAGATATAGAATAAAATAGAAAACGAAAATTAGAGTATGTATTGTAAAAAAAACTAATTGTAAAAATGTAATCAAAAATATGTAATTGTAAAAAGATTGTCAAAAAGATCTAATTGTAAGTAATTGGGAATTGTTATAGATGCAACTCTCTGCAACTTGATGAACCGTACTTTATATTATAAAGTAAAATTGTTATTAAAAATCACTTAATTTTACGATACAGCAGAGAAAGTTTTCATTAAACAAAATAGTAGTTTTTCTCAATTAAGAAACTCATAAAAACCTCATAAATGAGCCGCCAAAAAAGTTCAAACTTTAAGAAGTTTAGGATACTTAGCAATATCGCGGGAATTACTAATTGTCAAGATTTCCCAATTGCCAAGGTTTCTTGTCTTGCGAGTTTCAATTTAATGAAATCTATTCGAAGTAAAAGCGCTGGGTGATAAATTAAGAGAGGTGGAACCCCGGAATTTATTGCGACATCTTTCGTTCATTTAACCTTGTGAAGGGTAATGGCAAAAGTGGCATCTTCGGTATTTTCCGCAGACAATTCTTTTAAAAGGTGACAAAGTTAATTATCCGCATATCAACTTTGTCACTCCGACACTTTTTGAAGGCGGTAAAGCGGTTTGACAGAATAGTGTTTGAGAAATAATTTCTGCAGGCATTGCTAATTTTCGTAGAAAATTAGTTTTACAAAGAAAAGACAAAAAATAATATCGCTTAATTTTGATATGTTCGTTTCTGCGTTTTTATTTTTCTTGTAGTTAAAACAGCATTGAAATGCTATGCAATGCTTTCTTACATGTGAATAATAAGTATGATAAATCAAGGGTCATATCTGTATGCTAGCCGCGTCCGGCAACCAGTCTGGTCGCTTGTTGAAAAAGCGCTCAGATATTTTTAGGCCGCCCCAGATTACATAAACCACCTCTAGCAAAGCCTACCAAAACCAGAATTGTGAAACTATTTGTATGAATTTTAAATCAGAGATATTAAATTATTTATTCCTGCAAAGCGTCACTTATTGTCAGGGACATTTAATAAATGTTTATGATATTAAATTTTTGCAAATTTGGCTTCATATTCCAAGCAAAATAAACAGACGTACAGGAAGGATTTTCTTGTATAATACATTATACGTGAACAATTATATTTCCCCTCCTATCGCAAGGTACATCATTCTAACTTTCGAAATCTTTAATTACGTTTGTATTTTCTACAAATTACTTTCATTTTAAAAGCGACTCGTCATTTATAAATTTTAATCAGCGGTTAAGATGGCTTTTGATGTCTGACTTATTAGCTGTGTCGTTTTAGAAAAAAAAAACGTCAGCCAATCTTTGAAAAGAGCCATTTTCCTGTTCGTTTTATAAAACGGAGCAAATTAGTTGTACTTAAATGAAACTTAAAAATAGCGCGTAAGACCCTTTTAATTATCAGATATTTTCAGTAAAATACATAAATACATTAAATTTGTAAAAATGAGAATCTATAGCAATGTAGGAACAATCGTAAGTAAAATATCCTTTAATATCTCGGTGTTTCCATTTTCTTGTTCTAACGTAATAGATTCGAAAATAATTTATTTCATTTGTGCATATCCTTTTGAATTTGTGCATTGCGATTTAAAAGCATATTCAGAGATTGCTTATTGTGGGACCGATGATTTTCCACGGGTATTCAGCTAGTATATATTAATTGCCAAGTGTGCCCGTCAGTCTGTCACGATTTTTTTAGGCACTTCCCGAATATAGACTTGCAATTTGGTACACGGGTAGATTGTTGGATAAAACCCTCTGGAAAACTCAGATTTTTCGAAAATGTTCCGTAGAGGGGGTGCTCCACACCAAAATGTTCGAGATGTAAAATGAAAGAAAACCATGCTTTGCGATGAGATAGAGACTTCAAATTTGGGGTATAGGTAAAGCGTTCGAAAAGAAGAAACTATGCAATTTCAGATTTCCAAGATTTTCTATTTTAGGTGGTGGCGCACATAAAAATGTTCGATATAAGGAATACATTATAAACGACTCCTTTAAAAGTTGATAGAGGCTTGAAATTTGGTATACGGACTAATCATTTGATAGAAAAACACAAGACAAATAGAATTTCTCAAAAATGTTCATTTAAGGTGGTGGGTACTCCACACCAAATCTTTCGAAAAATGAAAAGATAGAAAAAGCATGCTTTGCGATGGGATAGAGACTTCAAGTTTAGTGGTTAGATAGATAGTTCTAAAGGAAGAAAATGTTTTCCAACATTTTCGACTTTAGGGGATTCTGCACACCAAAATGTTCGATTTGAAGAATAAATGTGAAACGCGAATTATTAAAAAAATTATATTATTCAGAAATTGCTTATTGTGAAACTGTTGATTTTTAACGGATATTCGGCCAGTATGTACTAATTACCAAGTGTTCGTCTACCATCTGTCTGTCATGATTTTCTTAGGCACTTCCCAAATAGATAGAGACTTGCAATTTGGTACTCGGGTCGATCGGTCGATAAATCCCCCGGTAAAATCGAATTTTTCTAAAATGTTCTGTAGAGGGGGAGCTCCACATCAAAATGTTCAAAAAGTGAAATGATTGGAAAGCATTATTTGCGATGAGATAGACTTCACATTTATTGTATGGGTACACAGTTCAAAAGGAAGAAAGTGTGCAATTTCAGATTTCCAATATTTGCTACTCTAGGGAGTGCCTCGCACAGAAATGTTCGATTTGCCGAACAAATGAGATGACTGCTTTAAAATTTGATAGAGGCTTGAAATTTGGTATATGCGCTAATCATTTAACTCACTCAAGACAAAAGAGTTTTTAGAAAATGTGCGTTTAAGCGGGTGCTCCAAAGAAAAGCGTTCGAAACGTGAAATGACGAAAAACCATGTTTTGAGCTGTGATAGAGACTTCAAGGTTGGCGTACTCGTGGATAGTTCGAAAGGAAAAGCATGTGCAATTTCAGTTTTTCGATATTTTCTACTTCAGGGGGTGCCGCAAAACCAAATGTTTGATTTTCCTACTAAATGAGAAGCACCTCCTTTAGAAATTTAATATAAGCTTGATATTTGGTATACGGGGCAATCATCTGATAAAAAACAAAATAATAGAGCTTCAAAATATATTCGGTACTTCTTAAAATAAATATTAAAATAATAATTACAACCTTAGAGTATGAAGAGATCACGTGACCCACTTCAAAATTGAATAGGGCATCCATCTTTTTTTCCTTGAATAAAAATCGTGATTTTTAAAGCGGCGATATTTCAGCTGCGATATATTTTTAATTATCACAGAATTACAATATTTTAGTTTACTTGAAAACTCCAAACTTCATCGAAATAAATGCACTTTATTCAAATGACGTCATCGAAATACAAATCGTCTGGCTCTCTATGTAAAAACAGTGAATATTTCATTCATACACTTTTATTCCGGACTCCAGAGTTAAATAATTTTGCGTGCAAAAATTTCAGACATTCTTGTGCAACTCATCTTACAATCACTTGTTTACGTTCTGCATCCATTACAATGAGGCTTCGTTGTAGAAATAATCAAAGTTTGATGAACATTTAAACTAAAACATATTGTAATTGCGTTGGCGCAGAATATAGATGCACAGCAAATACGCAAAAATAAAGCTATTATAGAACGGAAGCAACACTAAATATAAATTTAAAAGAATTTTAAAAATTACGAATTTGAGCGCGACAGACCAATGGTTAGCGCGCGGGAAATGTACACGGTCAGTCCGTGTTTGATTCCCGCCACTACCGAAACTGCCGCCGTGTTAACGCGGGGCACGATCACGTTAGACATGTGGGTTCGTAAGTCCTTCCGAGAGGTTGATGGTAGGAGAAGAAGAGTAAGGTCTCTGTGGATGCCTCCCCCACTGGGTTCCGGTCTAAATTGAGTGGCACTTCCCGGCCGTCCAAACAGATACCTTATACCTTTCTAGTAGGTCGGACGGTCTGGGTCAAAGAAGCAGAAAAATCACGATTTTTACTCTGGGAAAAAAGATGGATGGCCTATTCTATTTTGAAGTGGGTCACGTGATCCATTCATATTATATGGGTGTCATTGTTATTCAATTTTTATTTCAAAAATTACCGAACCTATTTTGCTGAAATGTTTCTTATATATTTTACGTGATAATTTGAATATTTCCTAAAATTTTCGAAGCAATTTTCGAATTTTAACTTCGCATAAAAAACGTTTGAAAATTGAGGTCCCATAGGGTTCAATGTATTCTATTTTTTCAACCTGGGTTCAATCCAAATCTAATTGGGTGATATTATTCATTTCCATTCACATATTTCCCACAAACTGTCTCAAAAACCTACTAAAATTTCATTTTGATAAAGTCATTTTAAAGGCAGTTATGCGAACGGACAGACAGACAGGAAGACAAAATTAACAAAATCATAAACACTTTTCATCTATGTTGTAAAGTGTTAAAATGAAGTATTGGATAAGTCATTAAGTAAATTACTAGAATTTTTCTGGATAGGAAAGGATTCTGAAGTTAAGATTCAACGTATGGTCCAGCGTGCAATTTTGTACCACTGTGCAGTCATTATAGTGTTTCAAGTCAACAAATCAAAGCATTTGTGTTAATATATAACTGGTTTATACACGACGCTTGAAACCAAAAATGTATTAAAGTTTTGCAAACATTGAAATCTTTTTTTATTAATAAGCTATAAAGAAATCCAATATCGTCTGAAAAGCAAAATATACAAAAAAGTTTTAATCTTTTGTGGTTGGATTCTTGATCTGTGAATTACGCGACTAAAAAGAAAAAAAATCACAGCTAGTTGAATGTATTTCTTTTCTTCGGGCAAACTTTATATTTCTCTCTTTAATAGGTGTTTGAAAACTTAAATCGATTCAGAGGGGGTTTTCTTCAATGTATTCAATGCATTAATAAAGTGAGTAGATTATTGAAATTTCCTTAGATAGTTATAAAAGAAAGCACATTTTGTATTGACAGTTCGGTATATTTTACGATTTTTTTATTTCTTAATCTAAGGGAAAAAGTCTCAAAAATGTATTTAAATGCAGTTTATTATTAGCTTATAAACATAGTACAGAAATATTACTAAAGGAAAGTGTCAATTTGAATGACATTTTATATATAATAAATATTTCTGATCTACGAAATTCTGATTTTAGCTGCAATTTGATTTCATATTGAAATCTATTACAACTCAATATTTTAATGAATTTAATGGGTATTTCTGTCTCTCATTTGCGGTTAAAAATCGAATCACAATTGTGGGGGGAAAAACTCCAATTGATCGTGCTAAGCATCACTCTTCAAATTAAAAGATCCAGATACCTTGCACCTTCGGGTAGGTCGGACGGTCCTGGTCGAAGAAAGAAATAAATTTAAAGTTTAGACACGAAGCAAGCTATTATTCTAACCTTATAGCATCGGACTACAGCTCTCGTGATCTTGGGTTCAAACCTGAACAGGATCAAAAGCAGTTGGCCCCCAAATGAGCATTGCATCTATCATCACAAGAGTGCATTTATTGACAGTTTTAGACATGTAATGTTAGCTATTTGCATTTATACATTGCAAAAAGTACGCTGAGGTCACCAGTTACTAGATAGCGCACAAGTGAGGCCCTTACTTTAATAACCCAAGCACGCACTCCCCCAACCTTAATCTAGCACTTTTAACAGCAGTAGTCTGTAGGTAGAAGCAGTAGGCAGAAAGCTACTTTTAATGTGTTATATTTTATTTTATAACTTTATGAACGGGTCTTTACTTGCATTTTCTGGGGACCCTATATGTCGAAAATTTTTGTAACTATTTCAATATTTCAGCATATTGTTATTTCTTGAAATATAGACAAATAACTATATAAAATTTAAAAAAAAGTGTAAAAATTTCAAATTGAATAAAGTATTAGAATTTTTTTTTACTCTCCAATGAAGTGGGGTACTAAGCAACGGCTTTGTCTGCTTATGCTTGTCGGTAAATGCATTCTTAAACCATTTTGCCATGGGGTATGACTGATAGCTACTGGAAAATCTCTTATGTGTAAAATGTCTACGTTTTCACGACTCATAAAAATCTCGTAAACGGTTTCTTGGGTCTAAGGGTTTTGTATTTCCTAAAGGAAACAAATAGAATTTGTCCAACCCTTACTTTCAAATATTGAAATAACGCACACTATAACTATTTATCTAACGTACCCTATATTTTCACCCTAACGTATTAATCTAATATACCCTATATTTTGTAACCAATTGTTTTAACTTGCACTATAACCATCATTGATCAAATGACGTGACACGCAGAACTCACTAAATGGCTAAACACTGGAGACTTTCATTTTTTTCCTACCCAGACCGTCCGATCTACCCGAAGATGCTAGGTATCTGTTTAAACTGCCGGGGCACTGGCAAGCAGTTTCGACCGGAACCCAGTGTGGGAACCATCCACAGGGACGGTACCCTCCTTCCCCTGCCACCATCCTCGGTAGGACTTTCGAACCCACAAATTTAACATACCAGTACTCCTCGTAGACACGGAGATAGTTTGGTCAGCATCGGGAATCGAACTCATATCCTCTGAGTGTATTCCCCGTACTTTAACCACTGTGTTATCCCACCCACACTGGAGGCTTGTCCGATAACTTAGTAGAGAGGTGTCAAATAAATATGAAGACAACTATCACTTGAAGATCCGCCATCAGGGTCGGTTTGGTACATAGGCAAAGTAGTATCGGGGCCCACAAAGTTCTGGAATCCATATTCCGAGCTCAAAGCACCTTATTTTACAGTAAAATTTGAATGGAGGGTCTTAGACTTTACTTTTGCCTAGGAACCAAGTATTGAGGCGTCGTCGTTTAAAACTAGTATTTTGATTGCAAAAATTAAATAATTTGTAATATTTTATTTTTGACAGTTTTCTCCAACGGCCAAGAAAGAAAATAAAAACAAACAAGAAAGATCCATCATGCATAAAACATTGATTATGAAACACCTTCCAACTGAAATGCAATTTTATTTAAACATCTCTAAAATGCGATACACTCAGCACTGATATATTTTAAATGATCACAGTACTACAATAATGTATTATGTTTGAAAACTTAAAACTACATCGAAAAAAAATGAACTTTATTCAAATGACGTCATTGAAATTTTAATCGTATAGCTCGCTATATAAAAGTAATGAATATTTCATTCATATCACTTTTATTCCAGACTGCGGAGCTAAATAATTTTACATGAAAAAAATTCCGCAATTCTTATACAACTCATCTTACAATCACTTGTTTACATTTTGCTTCCATTAAAATTAGGCTTCTTTGTAGAAATAATCAAAGTTTGATGATCATTTAAACTCAAAAATAGTGTAATTGCGTTGGCGAAGAATATTGATGCACAGAACATACGCAAAATTAAAGCGGTTTCAGGACGGATGCAACACTCAATATAGATGGAAAAGAACTTTTAGAATCACGATTTTTACACTGGGAATAAAAGATGGATGCCCTATTTTATTTTGAAGTGAGTCACATGATCTCTTCATATAATATGAGTGTAATTACTATTTTAAATTTTATTTAAAAAACTACCGAACCTATTGTGTTTATATATTTTATGGAATAATTTGAATATTTCCTAAAATTTTTAAAATTTGGTCCTATAGGGTTCAATGTATTTCATTTTTTCAACCTGGGTTCAATCCAAAACTAATTGGGTGATTTTATTCATTTATATTTCCATAGGTCCCACGGAGCGTCTCAACCACATACTAAAATTTTATTTTGATAAAGCCATTTTTACGGCACTTATCGTGCGAACGGATAGACAGAATGAACAAAGTCATATAGCAATTTTCAACTCTGTTGGAAAGTGTTAAAAATAATCGCTTTTATTTCGGAATAAATAAATATTTTAATACATTTTGGATAAGAATGATAAAATTAAAACTTTGGAAATACCAGCTTTTATGAGGTTTCGCAGAAACTAACGCAGAATGAGCAAAAATACTCATTCAATATAATTAAAACATGGGATAGATGCTGAAAGGTAAATTAAAGTGATTGTAGAGTTTAATGTCAACCAGAAATAAATTTAAAACAGGATGTTTAAGTTAAAAGAAAAGAAAATTTGAAACTTGTTCTAATGTCATGCACTCTCGGCGGTTTTATTCTATGCCATTATTTTTTTATTTTGTCAAATGAATGCACAGGCAATTGTTCAAAGATTAATTTTTCAGTAGTTCGAACTTAAACATTTCTCCCGTCTCTGCATTAATTAAAACATTCTTACACTTTTCCACTTTATTTCTGAAGATAGTATTATTCTTTACATTTCGATAACAAATTAGACAAAAGGGGGGGGGGGGTATTCATTGCGTTTCGAAATAAACGTTTTAAAATTACCAGATATTTTTAAGCTTTATCGAAATAATAAAGACTCTTGACGAGTAAAAAAGTTTATTTTTCTTTTAAACCGATAAGGAGTCTTGTAAAGATGCCTCAATTGCATGTTTCAACATTATTAAAAGTTTCCTTAAAATCCTCCATGTTAATGCACTGTTGCTGTTTTCGTAATTTATGAAAATTCTTTCATTTTAAAACGCGATCTGAGTTTTAACAGAGTTGGTATTAATTCTTGTTCATTACATCGAGAGAGATATCTCTCTATATTGAAAAGAAGAAATATCTCATGCATAAAGCACTGAATATGAAACACTTTCCAAATGCAATGCAATTTTATTTTAACATCTCTAAAATGCGATACATTCAGCGGTAATATTTTTTAAATTATCACAGTATTAGAATAATTTATTTTACTTGCAAAATTAAAACCATGGAGGTAAAAGTACTTTCTAACTCCATGCTTAAAAGTTCGTCGAAAAAGTTAATGCTATAAAATTGTCTGCTTTTTTGTGTAAAATCAATGAATTTATATCACTTCATGAATTTATATCACAATTTCATTCATATCACTTTTATTCTAGACTCTAGAACTGAATTATTTTGGGTTAAAAAAATCAGCAATTCTTATACAACTCATCTTGCAGCTTGATTTGTTTACATTCTGCATTCGTTAGAAACAATAATCAAAGTTTGATGATCATTTAAATGTGAAAATATTATAATTGCGTTGGCGTAGAATATAGATGCACAGAAAATAACCAAAAATAAAGCGGTTTTAGGACGGATGCAACACTCAATATAAATTTAAAAGAACTTTAAAAATCACTCTTTTTACTCTGGGAAAAAATGGATGCCATATTTTATTTTGAAGTGGATCACGTGATCTCTTCATATATATTGAAAAACTACCGAACATATTTTGCTAAAAAAATTTCTATACAATTTGTGAGATAATTTGAATATTTCCTAACATTTTCAAAGAAATTTGTGAATTTTTACTTTGCTTAAAAAATGTTTGAAAAATGAGGTCCTATAGGGCTCAATATATTTCACTTTTTCAACCCGGGTTCAATCCAAAACGAATTGGCTGATATTATTATTCATTTACATTTCCGTATGCCCACAGGCCGTCTGAACAACATACTAAAAATTCATTTTGATAGAGTCATTTTTACGGCAGTTATCGCGCGAACGGGCAGACAGACAGACAGAATGAACAAAGTCATAAACACTTTTCAACTATGTTGGAAAGTGTTAAAAAGTAGCTGCCACCGCTATTTGAAAAATTTCTCGTTCTTTAAGATTCTCTGTTTCGCACCGCCAAAAGTATAGTATACAAAAGTATAAAATTTGGTATACATATAGAAAATGGTTTGGGGAACACGTTGAAATAAGCCGTTTTCTGATATACAGGGTGAGTCGGAATTGTTTTTACAAAAGCAGAGGGGTGATAGTACCCCACCAGACGAGCAATAATTACCATGGAACATAGAGTCGCATTGCGCTCAGAGAGGCAGAAAACAGTAAAATTAGAATACGAACCTGCACGTACACCAGTGTTGGGAAAGCGAATGAACGATACCAAATGTTGCACAAACATATTTATTGTTCAGCAACAAACTCGCAGCAAGTGCTCAAAGTGGCGACCACGCGTGTCGTTGCACCGTTCATACCGGCGAAAGGAATGACTGACGCACCCTCTCGAAGATTCCGGGTGCTGTGTTAATGTGGTCTGCGGCAACAACGATGCGCGCGACAAAATCTTCCGCTGAGTCCACAGGCATTTCGTACACTAAAGATTTCATGTGACCCCAGAAGAAAAAGTCAAGTGGGAATAACTTGCAGCGTTGAAGTTATGCCGGTTTTTAAAGGGCAACGAGTGCTCTGGTTGGCTATAGCCGGAACCTACTAGGAGCCAGTTATGCTGATTCTGCTCCCTGGACATTTGCATACGGTAACTGCGTTCGTGTCTGGCGTTGGAGATACTACGTAGGCAGGTACACAATGACGTCCGAAGCGCTGACTGCGTCATGCTCGACGCGGTTCGACGTGCCTCTTTTCTGACTCTCAGAGTGCAATGCGACCCAATGTTCCATGGCAATTATTTCTCGTCTGGTGGAGTACTATCACACCTCTGCTTTTGTAAAAACAATTCCGACCCACCCTGTACATTTTAGTTTAAGAAATATTTAATGGCAAATTCAAGGACAGAATATTTGAGTTGCGAGTTCGCATTCTGTATAGACTAACAATAGCAAGACCACGAATTTTGGAAGACAAGTAACTGCATGGTTTAATCTTTGCAGGACGGATCACTTTCTTTTTTACTTTCGATGTGGTTCACGAGATATTTTACCTTTTATACATTCTTGAAATTTGGTATTTTGAAATTTGATATAAAAATGTTCTTTTGTATCAGCACGTCCTTCGATTTTCTTTGTCTCGTATCGTAAAAACTATAGCATACAAAAATATGAAATTTGGTACATTTGTAGAGAAATAATAGGGTAACTTGGTGAAATAAATCAGTCACCGATTTAAGCTTTAGTTTGGCTTGGAATAGCTAAGCAAGCTCTGTGAGTTATGGAGCTTGGTGAAGCGTAGCGAGCAGGGGACAGCTTTTGTAGGAAAATCGGTGAATTGTGTTGTCTGTGAATCTTACGAGTGATTCAAGACGCGGTTTTTAAAAACTTGAATGGAAAAGTTTTTCAATAATTGTAAGTAAGCGAACAAAATTGATAAATCCTCAATTTTAGCATAGTAGTTTTACCTTATCATGCCTTTGTATAGGAAAACCATTGTATACTCAATTTTGAATTCAAGATTCTGATTAAAGCTGTTGTTTAAACACCAAAACATATTTTGAACACTTTTCAGAAAGATACTTCAGTTTCTATGTGTGTAACGATGCGGTGATATACCAACTTCAGGATAAATTCACGTTTTGCCGTAAAAGTTTAGGTACCTTACATGAAAATCTAGAACAACTTGGAATGTATTATAAGCCGCTTGCGTAGAATACGAATTATGCGAAACGTAAGATTTTCGCCCCATTTTCACTTTCTCATGCGTAGTATTGAGAAAGTATTGTTTTCACGAAAATTTTCGATTTCCAGAGTTTGACGCCAATATATGTTTTAAGACCTCATGAACGTGTTTTGACTATTTTTGGAGTAATATCCATCTATCTGTCTGTCTGTCTGATGTCTGTGGTCGATTTCTTGTGTTCACTATAGCAGCCACAAATATTAATAGATTTTCACGAAACTTTATATCCAGTTTTGTTATCAAAAAATCTAAAACTAGATAGATTTTTTTTTTAATTCGAGCGAAAACTTCGAAGCTTATTCGAAATGTTATATATTTTTAACATGGTAGCATGGTCAAAATTGGACATAATCATGCCTAAGAGGACTTATTTATAGCCCAATGATCACGAGGCTTAATAGTTTCAATCATTGTTGTGTAAAATAACCGCGATACATTTTGTTTTGTTCGTGACGTCATTAGCTCCCCCTTGAATGGCAAATTACCCCTCTGTGGGTACATTGTCAAGTATGGTATCAAACGAAATATTTTTTCAAGCCTCTTAAAGTTAAGGGTAACACGCTATAGTTGTAATAATTTGGACACGTGAAACCGATTTTTCAAATTTTTCTTGTAAAATTTGAAATAAAAAAAATGAATTCTTGTATGAGAAAGTAGAGTTGAGCCCACACTCCAGTTTATTTTTGAATGGGAACTGATAAATTTATAGAAAAATGGTACTAGCGTAATCTACGCTGGAAGATGAGTTTCACTTATAATATGGTGTATGTGATAAGGCTTTCACACCTCTGTGTTAAAATTGTATATTAAAGTATTGTTTTATTTCTGTGTGATTGAAAGTGTCAATTTCGAAATGTAAATGTCTTTTCTACATGTTTTCAATTACATTGACTTTTAAGGGAAGTGAACTCTAAAATCGCAAAAGTGTTTATGTTCCAGAAAAATAGTAATAGTTTTGTATTTTCGCTTCTCAGTCGCTAGTTGGGAACTTGCAGGTTTTGCGCACGCGCGCGTTTGAAAAAGGATTTTGGAAGCAGAGTGGAAGGAGTCGTGGAAAAATGTAGACGTGTGTGTTTGATTCGCGTATGATCGCGAATTTTAAGAAAAGGTGGATTAATTTTGAAAGTGGAAGGATGTGATTAAAATATGTAACATAGTTCGACAAGTTGTGCGTAGAGTCGTTTGGCTCGGTTCAGAGATGAGTCACTCGTGTCTTTAAATGAATCAGCCTGGTAGTAATGGAATAATGAGTCTTGTGAAAAGAGAAAATGGTTCTTTCACTGGTCGGCTTGAATCGCTAATAGGGCAAGAGGGAAAGCTCATTTTACAGCGATTTGTATTTGCCTGACTCCGCCTTGTGTCCTAAGGTACGAATCAACCAATCTCCGTAACCAACCAAGATGTCGAATTCCGCCAGCATGATGTTGTGTAGTCAAGTTTCCCGACCATTATGGATTTTGTTCTGCGCAAGAATCTCGATGAGTTTATGCCGAGAGTCCATCCTGATATCCTTTCCCATGGTACAGAATTGTAAATGTTATATTTAAAAGAGACGAGGTAAAGTTTTATATATATTTAGTCTTCCACCTAACGAATAGAGTGTTAATTGTCAAATCCTCGTGAGCATCGAATCATTGATGATGTTATATGAAAATGTCGTATATGTTCAAAGTATACAAATGTCGTATATAAATGTCAAGTATAATGTGAGGAATATTGTGTTTATTTTATGTATCAGAAAATAGGTGTATTCTCTTGGTTCCTCTTCCTCCAGGGGTGTTCTTAATGGTCACCCTACCGAGTGTAACTCTGAGTTATTGCGAGAAATGCTTGTACTCCACTGTTTTCGATCAACTGCCTTGTTATTTCATGTTTAATAAATGTGTTTGATTTCAAAACTTTGTCTTCTCTGTCGAGTATACCAAAACGTTCGCGACAGAATTGGTGCCGTTACTTTTCTCGGTGAGTGGGGAAGAGCTGAGAGAATTAAAATTTTTAAAAATTTTCTTAAGAATTGAAATTTTGAAGGTTAAAAATTACCGTTGTGCTAAAATGAGTGTTTTCTTAAGTAAACAGAGTTCCATGTTCTGCTTTCGGTATTCTCAAAAACGAGTGTTCTTGGAATTTGATATGTGCCATTTGATAAAAAAAATTGATTTGTTTGCATATTTATGTCATTTGATTTGATAAAAACTGGTTTTATTGTAAATACTGTTTAAGAACATTGCAATTGCATATTGTGTTAAACTATACGAGTATATTTGATTGTTATGCAAAATGGCTCCAATTACTAGAAACAAAAAAGTAAATGTCGGTAAGATGAGTAAAAATTCAAGTAAAAAATTAAATTCCTCCTTGAATTTGTCGCTTGATATTGCTACTGAGTCGGATTCTGTTAATTCTAAAAGTAAAGTTAAAAATGTTAGCCACAAAGCTAAATCTAATGAAGAAAATATATCAGATAAATCGCCGGTATGTCTGAATTCTTCTTCTGGCACTTTGCCAAATCAAAACAGTGCTTCATCGGTAAATGATAACATGTTAAAATCATTCCATATTTTCACACCTAAGTTCGCACATCATATTCCAAAATTCTCGGGAAATTCAGAGCTTTCGTTGTCACAGTTTTTGGAAAAGTTAAATTTAGTAGCCACTCATGCAAACTGGAGTGAGTGTGACAAATTAGTTTGTTTGAGATTGAATTTAGAGGGGGAAGCAAATAGATTGATTGAAGAGAATCCAAAGCACAGAAATTGTAAAAATTTGCAGGAAATTATTCACATTTTGAAAGATCATTTTGAAGTGACCGAAAATGTTACTAAAAACATAATTTCACTCGTGAACTTTACACAGAGACCAAATGAGTCGGTTAAACAGTTTTCGATGAGAATCGAAGCTGCTTCATTTAAGGTTGTTCCGGAAGATGTAGATTCCGAAAGTGAGAATAAAATCAGGCAAACACTTTTAAAAACTTCATTTATTAATGGTTTATATCCGGAACTAAAAAGATTGGTGTTGTCACAAAACCCTAGAGATTTTTATTCGGCTAGAAAACTTGCAATTCTTGAGGAATCTATTTTAAATGAAAATAATGCTATGTACTTGACTAATCCGGTACTTACAAAAAAAAAAGGTGTTCTCACACCAGAAAAATATGTTCTCACACCAGATCAAAGTGAAAGTATGTCAGATTTAAAAAGAAAAGTGTTAGAACAGGAAAGGGACATTGAATTTCTTAGGGGTAAAATAGAAAAATTTAAGTTTAATTCAGATAAAGTTAACGAAAAGCGTTCACCGCGTCCAAAGTGTGACAAATGTGGTAAATTAGGTCACGTTCAAGAACAGTGTTGGAAAAAGGTTTTTCAAAAAAGAGATGTGTACGGTATAAAATGTAGGAAAATTTATACCAGTCCTGGAACTAGGTATCACCAGGGTGAAAGACACAGAGGGCAAATGTCTGCAAATGAGTGGAAGTATAAAAAGCAAGGAACGCAAAATTATAAAAATAAGGAGTCATATAAATCTTTGCAAAATTCCAAAAATCATTCTTCTGGGAATCAGAGTAGATATCCCATGCACAATTATAATAATAGAAAAACTTTTGATAGGCAAACATCACATTTTGAGGAAAATAATATTTGTCATAATATTACAAATTCTTTGTCATCTTCTTCTATTATAAAAGGAAAATTAGTGAGCAGTGAAGTGTCAATATTGATTGATACGGGTAGTTCAATTAATTTAGTGTATGAGGAAGCTTTAAATACTGTACCCATTGCACACATGTTGCTAACATACAAACCAACAATTTTGCGTAGCTTTAGTTCACAAGATACTAAAGTTGAATGTTTAGCCACTATTTCACTAAATTTGGGAAAAGAAAGATTCCCTACCGAATTTTTTGTGTTAAAATCACCAGCTCCTATTTCATATAATGTAATCCTTGGTAACAAGTTTTTACATAAACATAATGCTATTATAGATTATAATCACTTCTGTTTTAAGTTTTCAAACTCTTCCATTCCTTTTGTTGGTTATCAATGTACGAATAATTTACTTTCGATTTCAAATCATGAACCGGCAAATGAGTCGGAAAGTGCAGACTCAAACCTAAGTAGTGTCGCAAAGCGTATTGCTGTGCCTGACTCGCAGATGAGTAGTGGAAAAAATGTTCCTAATTCACACAAGTATGACTTGCGCCCAAGAGGCCAATTTATTCATTAAAGTTACTTGTCAATTAAGGCAATATGTCAAGAGAGCAATTGGCTCAAAAGTAAAGTAAAATGTTTAGATTATGAAATTCTCACATTTTCAAAAAAAAAAAAAAAAAAAAAGACTGATATTGTTGTGAGATGGACAATTATGTTTCATAATATTATATTTTCAATTGTTTCACAAAATGTTTTGCAAAACTGTATGCTATGTTAAAATGGATCCAATATTTCTGAACTTCTGTGTAATTTGCTTTATGTGTCAGTCAGCTGAATGTTCTGTACTGCAAGTTCTGTGCCAGTGCAGCTTTCTGAATGTGAGTGCCATGTTAATCAGGTTGAAGTAGTGTTTTAAAATTCTAAATACTTAAATAATAATTTTTTTTTTGCTTTACTTTAATGATAAGCAGTAACGTTTTAAAGTAATTTTAAGATAATTAAGTACTTGATGGATTAGAGTTTTGGTAAGGATTTTTAAGGATAACTGATAATTTTTATCTCTGTTTTATTTTATGAATGTGTGAATGATTTTTTTTTAATTTAAAGGTCTAGTAAATTTTAGAAATTTTTTTTTGTCATTTGGTGTTTGTTGACTTATTGGTTGGGGGTACCGCCACCTCTAGGTTTGCAACTTTCTAATGGACTTGTTTCTTGCCTGGGTGCCTGATCAACATTCTTGGTTTGAAAATTTGTCTCATTTTCTAAATTAGTAATTTTTTTAAATGTCCTTTAAAGTAATTTGTTGGCAAGGTTGGATAATAGTTAATAAATTGATTTCTGTGAAAAGTAAATTTATAGAATTTTAATTGTAAAATTTTTGAAGAAAGAAAACTTTTTGTTTAGTTAAACTTTTTGTGAGTTGAGTAAATTAAATTTTCATGTCTCTGTGGTACTCACCAGAAAATGTATTAGTGTTTAAATTTTAAAAGGGGCAATTTCATCATTTGTGTCTTGTTAATTTGGTGTTGTCTTGTAAAGGTCTATGCTTGTATTGAGACTTATTTTTTTTTGACTCACGAGTCAAACTTTAGGCCACTCTTGGATTTTGGTTATTATGCTGGTCATGATCTTGTTTGTTTTTGTTTTTTTTCTTTGGTGTACATGTACATCGCTCAAAATTTACACTAAATTCCTCTCAATGGAACATATGTCATTGGGAACTTAATGCAGGTATTTTCCTAGTATTGTGTGGAAAAATTCCCCGCTTTGCAGGAAATTTTTCTCCCGGGCCCCGAAGGAGTGTGATAAGGCTTTCACACCTCTGTGTTAAAATTGTATATTAAAGTATTGTTTTATTTCTGTGTGATTGAAAGTGTCAATTTCGAAATGTAAATGTCTTTTCTACATGTTTTCAATTACATTGACTTTTAAGGGAAGTGAACTCTAAAATCGCAAAAGTGTTTATGTTCCAGAAAAATAGTAATAGTTTTGTATTTTCGCTTCTCAGTCGCTAGTTGGGAACTTGCAGGTTTTGCGCACGCGCGCGTTTGAAAAAGGATTTTGGAAGCAGAGTGGAAGGAGTCGTGGAAAAATGTAGACGTGTGTGTTTGATTCGCGTATGATCGCGAATTTTAAGAAAAGGTGGATTAATTTTGAAAGTGGAAGGATGTGATTAAAATATGTAACATAGTTCGACAAGTTGTGCGTAGAGTCGTTTGGCTCGGTTCAGAGATGAGTCACTCGTGTCTTTAAATGAATCAGCCTGGTAGTAATGGAATAATGAGTCTTGTGAAAAGAGAAAATGGTTCTTTCACTGGTCGGCTTGAATCGCTAATAGGGCAAGAGGGAAAGCTCATTTTACAGCGATTTGTATTTGCCTGACTCCGCCTTGTGTCCTAAGGTACGAATCAACCAATCTCCGTAACCAACCAAGATGTCGAATTCCGCCAGCATGATGTTGTGTAGTCAAGTTTCCCGACCATTATGGATTTTGTTCTGCGCAAGAATCTCGATGAGTTTATGCCGAGAGTCCATCCTGATATCCTTTCCCATGGTACAGAATTGTAAATGTTATATTTAAAAGAGACGAGGTAAAGTTTTATATATATTTAGTCTTCCACCTAACGAATAGAGTGTTAATTGTCAAATCCTCGTGAGCATCGAATCATTGATGATGTTATATGAAAATGTCGTATATGTTCAAAGTATACAAATGTCGTATATAAATGTCAAGTATAATGTGAGGAATATTGTGTTTATTTTATGTATCAGAAAATAGGTGTATTCTCTTGGTTCCTCTTCCTCCAGGGGTGTTCTTAATGGTCACCCTACCGAGTGTAACTCTGAGTTATTGCGAGAAATGCTTGTACTCCACTGTTTTCGATCAACTGCCTTGTTATTTCATGTTTAATAAATGTGTTTGATTTCAAAACTTTGTCTTCTCTGTCGAGTATACCAAAACGTTCGCGACATGTACATGGTTTTAAAATAGTACATATTGTTACCGAATATATATCCTCCGAAATAAAGGGTGTATTCTCAGGAGTCCAAATTTATGGATGACTCACTCTTTATGAGAATCACCAATGAGTGTAAATAAGAACTGTAAATAGCTAATAACGCACTAGACATCTAACAAACTCACAAGACCGCTGCTATGTATAATAAAACATCCATTAAAATATCCACTTATTCACAAAACATGTAAATGTGTCGGAATGAACACGCAGGCATATTTTGATAAAAACAAATGATAAAGTTTTCCTTCAACTGTAGAAACCATAATATAAACTCCATTAATGTAAATTATAAATAATAAATCATAATTACGTGGTCTATCCTTTCTGCCATTGTCTGCATCCACAAACGCCACGCTCCGCGTACCAACCGGTACCAACTCATCTCTTTTTCCTCCTTCTCATGCCCCGCAACCTGGTTTTATAACCGTGCTTTATAACCTGGTTGCCAGCACACTCTACTCTCCGCAATCTGCGCGGCTGCAACTTAAGTTTAACTTTTCTTTCCCCGGGGAAGACGCTGCTTGAAAAAATAAAAAGTCGAGAATAGAAATTGTTAATCCTTACAAACAGACTATTGTATTCTCAAGACACTAACATATTTAAAACTTTTCTTACTCTACTCCTATTAATTGAGTAATGACCTTATATTCATTCTGCTGAAATTTTTTGAAACATAGGCTTGACTCGGGAAGTTCTTGACCAATTTACAAAATTCGTACAGCAAAACTCGTCAAAAGTCGCCAAGTGGGCGATAGTTAGTTAAATGTGTCACCAAGGGTACTCCATGTGTTGCTAAGTTCAAGCACACCTAACCTTTAAATTAGTACAATAGCTGCGTGTAGTCAATATGAAGATAGTTTAGAAATTTGTAAAAATACTCTCGAATTCTGATGTATGTATCTTTTGTATTTTATATATTTTGCTCTAACTAAGGAATACAGCGACAATTGTTTATTAAAGATAAATAAACGTATCATTAATTTCTATTTACCTATCTTCCCGTCTTTGTGACAAACAAAACATTCGTAGTAATGTTTAATTTTAATTTTGGAACTTCTGTATTTGTTTCAATTTGAAAACAAAATAGACAAAGCGACATTAACTGCATGCAAATTTTTTTAATTCTAAATTAACTGATTTTTTAATTAATAACATCAAAATCTCGCTGACTCGGCGATTATAGATACTAAATAAATAAACTTGCAAGGTATGTTTTACGGACATATTTAGATGCTATTAAAATATTTCTTGAAATTCTTTCTGCTAATGCATTTTGCATTTATATTTGAAAAGTAAAATCTGATGTGGGCAGCACATTAACTTTCTTGCAATAATTTTACTTCTTTCAGAACGAAATAATGACATATAGGATTCCCGGTACAGCGTTTTTAAGGGTAAAGTAACGTCATGCCAATTGAAGTTAAACGCTTTTGGAAATTTATTCATCCTCGCATGCAAAAGAATAAAGAATCGCACTAAAAGAATAACTTATTCATCCCCACATGCAAAAGAATAAAGAATGACTCTAAAATAATGACTTATTCATCCTCGCATGCAAAAGAATAAAGAATGGAACTAAAAGAATAATTTATTCATCCTCACATGCAAAAGAATGAAGAATGACTCTAAAATAATGACTTATTTATCCTCGCATGCAAAATAATGAAGAATGACCCTAAAAGAATGACTTATTCATCCTCGTATGTAAAAGAATGATGAATGACCTTAAAAGAATGACTTATTCATCCTCGCATGCAAAAGAATGAAGAATGACTAAAGGAATGACATTCATCCTCGCAAGCAAAAGATTGAAGAATGACCCTAAAAGAATGACTTATTCATTCTCGCATGCAAAATAATGAAGGATGACCCTAAAAGAATGACTTATTCATCCTCGCATGTAAATCCTTATCAAAATGCAATTGAGATTATATTAATATTCCGCGAAAAGAAAGACATATTGGAGAATATTCTGACTTCAATATAAAAATTATTTTATGTATAAAACTGTTTTATGTCATGATTGTAAATAACTAAATCCATAAAAATTATGTTATGTAATGTATGTATATATGGAAAGGTACTATTTGAATTTTGAAAGTTTTATTCTCACAAGCAACAGTTTAATTTATTGCTATTGGATGATTCGTTATTACGTCTTTAATTATAAATGCATTTGACAAACGTGCAATATCTCTTATCATTATTGTCTCTTTATCATTATTGGAAGCCTTGATTTTTTATGATTTTTAATTAAATTGGTAATAATATTTTGGGTGGAGTATTTCAAACATTTCAAAAAGTTTCCTGTATTCAGTGGCTGAAATAATCATATCCAATTGTTCTCGAAACACTCCATTTGGGAGATAGTGTGTGTCTACCCGCGAGCTTGTGGAAACAATAACTTACATGTAGACACACTAACATACACACACATGCATATACGCAGATACACATACATATATACAGGCACACATACATATACACAGACACAATACATATGCACAGACACATATACACAGACATTAACTGAAAAACGTTCCATTTGAGTTCAAGGATGTTTGAAATGTGCTTTTCCGTCGAAAACTCGAATTTGAATTCTTGACCCCATCAAAATATTTTCCCTATACATTAAACTATGTTTGTAATGAAAGTATAGTAAATTTAAAACAACATCACATTTTTATGAGAACTGATAATGTTGTTGGTTATTAAGAGAAAGTTTGACTAAAGTACTTTTAATCGTGTTTTCTAATAATATAGAGAATATCATAAAGTTATGTGCTTGAAAAGTGTATAGACTATACACTTACAATATATGTACTTGTAAAAAGTCTATACACTTGATCCAACATTTATTTAAATGTAAAGTTTCAAAAATTCTAATAAATTCTAAACAAACGATTGTAAATAATATAAATTATTACTTTCCGTACATACATAGTATATTGCATAAGGAGAATATTATATTGGGATCCAAAATTCGAAAGCGAGTTTTCGACGGAAGAATATTTTAAGCTTCCCTGAATTTAAATCGAAATTTTTGAAGCGATGTCTGTCTGTATGTGTGTATATGTTTGTTCGTGAGTGTGTGGATGTGATATCTCATGAACGAAAAAAGTATTTCAAAAATGAAATACTTTTCTACGAAATTTTACATTTAGTGAGTACTCGAACCGTATTGATTTTAAACTCGGAAGACTCATTCATTTTTTCATAAATTTTTGAAAATAGAAACATTAAAATATCCAGACAATCAATAATGATACATAAATAGTCAGCATTAACAATCAGCACCAACAAATATTTTCGATTAAAAGAGTTCGAAATGTAAACCCCTAAGTGTGATCATTGAATTTTATTGATTTATTGTTTGATTCACGAAACATATTGTTATTGTTTTTATTGTATAACTCCTCAAGCAAAGAACATGCAATGCGGAAGTCATTGTGTTTTTCCCATAAGCAATAATACCACAAAACCTAGTGGGCTTATCTTTATAATTGTCTAAATTCTTTTCGTGTTTCTACACTCGCCAAAAGCCTTCGGGTGACCTAGAAAGATGAAATTTTGTACACTTATAAAATCGATCACTGGACAAACCCAAATGTAGCAGGACTTTCAATATCCCTGAAGATGGTGAAAATGGAGTTGCGCTTATCAAAAACCCCAGAAGTCCTCTGGAATCTAGAAGATTGAATCTTTGCATATTTATACTATCGACCATGAGATCGAAACTAAAAGGTGTTGGATATTTGATTTCCCCCCGAAGGTGTAGAAACTTTTTTTTTACACAAAAAGTCCTTTTAGACCCTCCCTCTAGAAGTTCCCCTGTGGTCCAGAAAACTGAAAACTTTGTTCTAACTTTTGTCTTTCTGCTTTTTCAGACCAATCAAATACCCCCCCATTGACCTAGAAGACTTGCACAATTATAGTATCGTCAACGGGTCAGAATCTAACTGAGACGGCTTTTTGATTTCTCCCCGGAGGCAGACAAAAGAGGAAAGGGGGTTGAAAAGTCTTTCCAGAAGCCCCGATGGCAAAAAGGTTGAAACTCTGCACACTTATAGTATCGACCATGGGACAGATGAGAACTGTGCCAATTTTCAAATAAGCCGAATATTTTCAGCTCTAAACTCCACACATTGCTTAACCAAACTAAAAACTTCATAAAAATGCAACTATATTTAGATTGTTAGTTTCCCTGTCTTTGACAGACTTAGATACTTGAAAATAGATAGATTACCAATTAAAATGTGTGTCGTACACACATTTAACTCATTTTCATCATTCGCAGTGCTAAATGGATCGCATGGTTAAAATTTCAGAAATAAATATATTTTGCTTATGTCTGGGTATTTCGAAGAGTATTACTACTGAAGTTTGTATAATTTCGGTTGCTAGATCAGTCACTAGAAATATCGAATTAGGAATACTTCAGTTGCAAGTACTTTATATGTAGAATCTAAAAATCATCCAAAGGCAGATCTGAATAAAGGGTAGGACCAATATGATTGGCAGAGATTTCTGAACACACCCTCACACTGCAAAGTCACCGGTCATCTCTAGAAATATAATCGTATGTAATTCCGTCGTTCTGACCGGTCGACAGTACTTAACATAGTATTAGTAAAGCTGAGAATTTTTTCTCGTGCTGGTTTGAAGTTTTTGTTGTTTTGAAAAGTTGCTATAAAAATATTCATTTTGGATCAGTGTAGTAAACAGTACTAATAAGATCAGGTAGGATAATTTGATTACTTAAAAAAGTTGAGCTTTTATTTAGTTAGGACTTTTAAAATAAAGCAGGTTTCTAGCGACCATGGACGTTTCTATGGACGCCAATGTCTGCTGACTTATCTGCAAAGGGGGATCAAACTTTTTGGGATAGGGTATGTCAAATACCTGTCTTTTTGGAAGGTTCTTCGTTTGAGATGGACGCTGTACCACACATAAACAAAAGGTATATTTTCAGGATTGTATAGTATAAGTAAAATACAGAACTTGAATTCTCGACAATTTTGTACGTTTGGGGGCCTATGAAATCGAAATAAATAATTTTAATATGAATTCTGTGTGTGCATGCATGTGTGTGTGCGCGAGAATGAGTGTGTGTATGCATGCGTGTGTGTGTGCATGCATGTGCATGCGTATATGTGTATGTATGTATGTATGTGCGTACGTGAACAGTACAGTATATGTATTTATTCTAGTTCAAATACCTTAAAACTAAATGCTGTGAAAGTTAAGTCACGCATGCGGTACCCTGCTGCTGCTAAAATTTTGATACGATTTAGAAAAATAGATTTGAATTTTTTTCGAAATAGCCCTTCATATATGATATAAAAGATTAAATCTGCCGAGATGTTTTGCGAAGTTTTAAAATGCTCTATGTCGCCAAATGAAAGAGAAGGTGTTTTTTTGAAAGTGCGAAGTGTTTAAAATATTGAATATCTTTTATGAATTTAGTGTACGATAAAACTTAAATGAATGCATTACATAATATATGAAAATGTGTCTGTAGAGAAAGTCACGTGATGCTCACATTTCATATCACTATGTCAACATGTACATTTGTATAATGAATTGAAAAGTAGAAAATTCCATGATCCTATTCCTCTTTGTTACTAAAATCCACAATAAAACGGTTTTAGAATCATGGGCAAGTACCTCGGTATTAAAATAATCGCATTTTAACTTCAAAAACCTTTTTAACCCTTATACATAATGGGTTACTCAATGACTCTATCACGGTTATTAGTTTTTATTTCTTGGGTGACTGTTTATCTTTTCCGCCACAGATATATTTCTAGTGCTAAACTTTTTGTAACAGATTGATGAGAAATTAATTGCCGTCGTCTTTTTCCAGCTTCATTTGAATTAAACAGGGCTTATTTGCTATTCGAAAGTTTTTTTTAAGTTAAAATATTTTAAAGAAAAATTAGAGTTTTTAAAAATAGAGTCTTTATTTTGTCAACGATAATTATTATAGTTCCTAATTCAGGGATAATTGACGTTTTTAAAAAGTGTTGCGTTTGTTTTTCGTTTAGAATTCAGACTCTCAGATCCCGAATAAAGGGCGCGCTTCCAAAGCTACGATTTTGATTCCATTGCAGATGACAACATCCACGAAACGGTTTCATGCTTTACCTGTTCTTATCATAATGCAATATCCGATATCTATCGAGCATGGGGAATTTTCTTTGGCAGCAAAATAGTCTCCTATTTTTGCAAACCGCAGGACATCGAAAATGCAGTCCTACCACGTGTTATTAATAATCCCACTTATCAGGAACTGGGCTAAAACAAGCCCATAAGGTCAAAGTCCATGGTAAAGAGTGTAAAGAGCCTTGCTGTTCAAACCGGGAATATAACCCTGGATCACCGAACTGACCAGTCGACGCTCTACCGTTGAGCTACTGGGACGAAGTTGCAAGTATATATTGCCAAAGTGGACTCAGCACCTCACTGACATACACACGTAGCAACATCCTTAAGAAAGTGCTCGAAATATGTTGATGGGGGTGGGGGTATAATATGTTTTATCGTAAAAATCTCAAATGCGAAAATTATCGAAATGGATTTTCTAAAATAGTATGAGAGAAACATTATGAAAGTCGGTCGTACATGAAGAATATACCACGTCGTAATCCCATCGTTAGAAGCGCCCCGTAAAGGCAGGTTCCAGGACTATGAATTTGGTCGTTGCAGCGCCTGAGTCTAAGAAATGTATGTCAAAGAAATTTGAATACGGCTACGTTGCAAATTGTCGGTTCTCATAGAAGTTCACAAAATTGTATCACATACAATTGTTTTTTATTTTTGCTGAGAAAGTAGATATCTGCTATTCCATGCTGACTAGACCATAATAAGCGCAAAATCGGGTATAGAGGTTGCTATATACAATCAAAGTTTTATCATAATTTTAGAAATACCCCTACAGGCAGGTTTGTGGACAATAATACTTCTAGCTTGATTGAAGATGTACGGAATGGAATTTCTGCATTCAACGGATACTATTGTGATGTACCTATCTTTGATAAGAAACAAGTATTTTTTTTAAATAAATAAATGATTATTTCATGACGAAATCATGACTTCCGTTTTCCTTATTTTAGTGTTTGATTTCCCTGTAAAACATATATCTGGATTTTTTCTTCTGAACCGCTTGACGAGAAATTAATTGTCTTTATTTCCCGAAATCAATTGAACTAATCGCGCTTGTTTTATGTTCTAAGGTTTTTTCCCCAGAATCAAATTATCATTAGATTGTTATTGATCCCGTGCAACATGAGGTTGTTATTTTTAATGGATAGCACTTATTCTTCCCAGTGCAGGTAATACTGTAACAAATAACCGATATCTCTTATCTTGCTTTAAAAGTTCTGGATGGAAAGCAGCATTTACAGTTATTAATTGTTATTATTGTCAGTTCTGTTATCGGCAATGCAGCAGACGTGCTAAAATGCGGAAGGCTCCATTCACCGATGCTTGTCGAAAGTATACTGTGAGGATTCTATTATTTATTGATCATTTTATTCTAATTCTACTTTCCCTGATTTTAAGTTATGTCCTAAACTTCTCAAATTCCATTCCAAAGAATCGAATACTCATGATTGGCCAGATCTATAAGAAGGGCAAACTTTAGAATGACGGCTTTGACATTCTGCCGAGTTCCCTCGTGTGTGTGTTCTGATCGTTCATGGAAGGTAAACATCGAGAGCTATAGCCTGCAATCTTATGAGCATATAGATTGTGTCGTATAGTTTGATCGTCGTAGGTTCAGATTGAAAGCCAGTTTAGAAATAAGCAATTTCATTGTAGATTAGTATGTCACAGGTAGATTTGCAATGCTAGCATTATAAAAAATTTGTATATAAATTTGTAATATATATATATATATATGTATGTATGTGTGTTTTGAGTTCTCAGCGGAGCTAGCTGTAAATAAAATTGTTTATGTGTTAAATGTCGTGATTCCTTCGTCGAACTCTAGTCATTAGGTTATTGGCATTTTAATTTAGAGTGAATTAAATTGTAATTATTCATACAAGAGTTACGATCTTGGATTGAAGTAGAATAGTACTTTATAGTGTTCAATTTTAAAGTGTCTCAAAAACTTTAAATACATCCATAAATAAAAACTAAAATAGATCTAATAGGTTGCATCAACCAGTTTTTTTTTGTTTTTTTTTCAACATTTTGATTTACCAAATGCTCCATTCCGCATTGTAATGCTTGCTTCATCTTCTTCATCAATTTACGTTAATCCTTCATAATCCACCCATTCTATAGTCATTATGAGTAACTAGCATTCCATTGACTTCAATTTTTCTTCCTTAGCATGTTGTTCGGTCGAAATCAAGCGACTTACCGTCCCACATTTTGTCATGAACGGAACAGATGAGCCTATTACTCTGGACTGCGAGTACATCTACAACCAAAACGACATCCGTCTCGTAGTCAAATGGTTCTTTGAAGACGACTCAGAACCCGTCTACCAGTGGATACCTGAATTGGGAGCCCGCCATGAGTCAGGAGTGCTCCGGGGCAGGCTGGATCTCAAGTACTCGGTAAGCACAGTGGACGCGTACTCCAAATACAGGGCCCTGAGGATTGAGAGACCTTCGACAGAACTGAGCGGGAAGTACACCTGCTTAGTATCGTCCCTGGCCGGACAAGACTCCAGGTCACAACTGATGACGGTATTTGGTAAGTACATCTCGTCATGAAGTTAGTGTTTCTGTAACGTATTTTCTTTGCAACAACCCGTTTCCTTAGCAATAGTCAAAGTGCTCTTCTCAGCAGAGCATTCTTTAAATTATGGAGGTAAATATACATAACGCAATATAGATATAAAATTATTAAAATTCTTACATACGAAGTATATCCCCAATGTTATTAGCACACAATCAATAGTTCATCTAGCAATACTTATCATAATTCTGACATTGAATCTGTAGTAATTACAGAAAATTACAACGTCAAACCACAATTGCGAATTGCGTGCAACGCCTCACACTGTTGACATGACTAAGATGATTTTTTGAAGACTTTTTACTATAATTTATTTTTGTAACGAGTTTATTACTAGGCAGACGTCACAATGGCGTTCAAAGAATTTTGCTCGTCAGCATATTTAACGAAATGTGGGCACGCTATGTAATAGCAATTTAGAAAATTCAAAAACGTAACAAAAATAATATAAAATTATATAAAATATAAAAATGCTAATATCTTGTAATAACAATAAATATATAGTAATTTCAATTTTTACCTATTCAAAGCAATGTATATGCTTTGAGAGAACAACATATTTTTTACACCTGACTAATGACGTGTTTATCCAACTTTGCTCTAACAATAGCAGCTAGAAGTTTTGAAAATGACGCAATAAAGTTTTAAAAATGCAAAAGTGGCCCAAAATTGTAAAAATACTTATTTTATATCAGCCACCGCCACGGAATATGAATTATGCGCTCGGGCAGATCTCTCTTTCCAACTTATCCTTTAAATTCTAAATGAAATCGATCAAGAAAACAGTCAGTTGAGTGTTGTAAACTCATTTGAATACTTTTGTTGCCAATTGGTTGCCATTTGGAAACTATGTAGTTTTGCGTTATCTTCTTGATATATGAAGGCATTATTTGGCAAAAATACCTATACAAATGGTTGTAGATAGTCATCAAAAAGGTTCAAATAGCTTATATCGGTGACAGATCTATCGGTACGAGGGATATCATTGATCCCAATGTTAGTGCATCTCAAACTATTAAAACACGTCCACCAGTCTGTTACACCACTTGGTAATATGAATCCATAGCTTCATGTAGTTTACGCCACGCACATACTCTTCCGTCAACATCACAAATTTGAAATGACGATTCACTAGACCGAATTACATGCGTACAATTGTCTAACCAACAGCTTGCTGTAGCGTACAATCAGTTACACTATATGTTTGTAAACTGCAGTCGAATTTTTTCGTGTAGTTTTTCTGTCGAATTTTTCAATAAGAGCGCGATGCAGACGTCTAGTGACATAGCCTGTTGTTCCATGGTGAGGCATACAGTCCTTATGCACAAGCTAGTAGACGACACCTCGTGAAATACTAATACGACTTTCTGAAAGATACTCGACTGATCTCTTTTCGTGATGTCTGCCTTTGTCACGGGCGTCAACGGCTCATTTACGACCACACCAACTCCTTTGGAAATTTTGTCGTATTTCATACACTTGGTTAGTGTGCTGGAGTTGCACTCGGTAGGTTCCGGGTTCGATTCCAGTCACTGCCAAAACTGCCGCCGTGTTCACGCGGAGTACGATCACGTTAAACATGTGGGTCCTTAAGTCCTTCCGAGAGGTTGGTGGTAGGGGAAGGAGGGTACGGTCCCTGTGGATGCCTCCCCCACTGGGTTCCGGTCTAAATTGGGTGGCAAACAGTTACCTTAACCTTTCCAAACAGTTACCTTACACCTTTCTGGTAGGTCGGACGGTCTGGGTCTCAACAACAACAACATACACTTTATGTGCAAATGCATATACATCCTGTATTGCTTACTGTATACTGTATACACATCCTACATTGCGTAGACAATTGTTCATTAAGATAACAGGTATTAATTGCATTACTCATCATATGATTTAATTTTAATGTGTATGATATAATTTTATTTTTCTATATATTTAATATGTTACCACTGGGGTGTATTACTCACTTCAGAGTTCTTTAATATGAGTAATGTAAGTTCTTGCGTGTATTATGTATATAGGTTGCTCTGAGAATAAGCGATGTTTAAGTTTAATCGTGTTTATGCAAATATGTATATAACTATATTTACATTTAGAAACTAGTTTGTATAGATATATGCCATTTAAAAATATTTAACACATATATTTCTTTGATAGATCCAAACTTATGAGTAGATGTATACTTTGTATGTTATTGTATAATGTAATGTGGGTAGGTGCAAGATAGGTAACTGCTATAATTGACAATTTACCCTACAATATTTTACATTTTTAAACGTTAGCTTTTATTAACACTTTACAACAAAGATGAAAAGTGTTTATGACTCTGTCTGTCTGTCTGTCTGTCTGTCTGTCTGTCAGCACGATAACTGCCGTAAAAATGACTTTTGAATGTGGAAAACAGTATACATATCTTCATAAACAAAGACATTTGAGAAGTAATTATCATATCAAGCGAGTTGTGAAAAGTATTTAAAAAAATGTTTCCTAATAAATGGACATGTTACTGAGAGCAAAGACTATTAATAAACTGAGAAATGTAGTATAACAATTGAATATTAAACAACCTAAAGGTTGCAAGAAGGATAATTTAATTAGATTATTAATTAAATATATCAGAAAAACAGGTGAATATAAACCTGTTTTAGTAGAATTATTAATTTAGATATATCAAAATACTTCAAAAAAAAGAAAAAAATTTTTATTGATAAACCTGAAAAACGTAATAAAATTAAAAATATTTTTGATTCTTTTAGTTTAAGATTTGATAAAAATAGTAATGATTTTAAATCTGTAATTTTCTTTCCTGAAGAAAAGACACTAGAAGAAAATCTTAAGTTATTTACAGAAGATAGAAAATGTCGTATATGTGGTAAATATTACGAACCTGAAGATAAAGAAAAACATATAAAGAAAGACTTAATGATTAAAAGATCAAAACAAAAGAGAAAATGTATTATTTGCGGTATATATTATAAACATTTAGAAAATCACATATCAAGTCGAAAACATAAAAAAGCATTATTAAATGATGAAGGTAATGTAGAAATTAAGGAATATGAAACTGCTTATATATCTAGATTAAGATCATATAGAATTAATAATTGTAATAATATTAAAATCCCTCTAGAATTTTTAGAAGAGAAAAGAAAGGTTGTAATAAAAAAATAAAGCAAATTTTGGAAGAATTTAATGGTATAAAGGTAAATTTTAAATTGTTTTGTTTGTATAAATTGAATGAAGAAATTCAAGAATTTACATTCAAAACTGAGAATCAAATTATATTAAAATCTAATGATTTACATACTTTTTATGATTATGTTATTGACAACTTAAAAAATGAATCTGATGATTTTATATCAAAAGGATCTGGTTGGAGTCTTGAAGAAATTAAATTTTTGGAATTGGGAATAAATAAGTATGAACCCTTGAGAGGATCAAGTTATATTGATTTACCTGAAAACATTAAATCTAAACAAGCTATAATAAATGTAAAAAATAAAGATAATAAATGTTTTATGTGGTCTATATTATCAGCAATTCATCCTGTAAAAAAAGATCCTCAAAGAGTGTCAAAATATGAACAATATAAAGATGAATTAAATTTTAAAGGAATTGATTTTCCTGTTTCATTAGACAATATTAAGAAATTTGAAAAACTAAATAATATATCTGTAAATGTTTATAGTTATGATGGTTCAATTTATCCACTTAGAATAACTAACAATAAATTAGAAAAACATGTAAACTTGTTTTATATGAAAGATGAAAAAAATGACCATTATTGTTGGATTAAAAATATGAATAGTTTGATCAGATCACAAATTACTCATCATTGTATATTTTTATGTGATAGATGTTTAAATCATTTTTATTCTGAGGAAAGATTAAAGATACATGAGGAATACTGTAAAGAGAAAGAAGCTATCACAATTAATATGCTTAAAAAAAGTGAAGTTATTCAATTTAAAAATCATGAACGAAAAATGAGAGTACCATATACTATATATGCTGATTTTGAATCTCTCTTACCTAAAATTGATACATGTGAGCAAGATCAAACTAAATCATATACTGTGAATATCAAAAACATGTAGCAGATGCATTTTGTTATATCAAATATGAAAATGAATACTTTAAACCTCCTGTTATTTATAGAGGACCTGATACAATCAAAAAGTTTGTATCTATGTTAAAAGAGGATACTTTTAAAATTGAAAAATTTATAAAAGAAAAAACTAGAAAATATGAAAGTATCAAATCAATGTTAGAGTTCGATGAAAATCATTATAAAAGAATCCATTCAGGTCCTCTGTTTTCACGCATTTATTTTATATGTCTAGCTTTTTAACTAAGAAAGTTCAGTAATTCATAGTTAAAATTTATTCTTAATGTAAAAAAGGTATATATACACATTTTTAACTATAAAAATCATGTTTTTAATATTAAAATGGATCAAGACCTTTTTTTTTCATAAAAAAAGATAAAAAAAAGCTATAAAATCGTGTTTTTTAGTGTAAAAAGAATATGTGCGCTCAGACGTGCGTATAGATACTACTCTTACGACATAATACTTTTTAACGGTCAATTTATCATGCCTGCAACATACGTCAAATCGTGGGACAGACATACAGCGCATCCATAGTCTAATAGACGAGACTAACTTTAATAGCAGTAGTGTAGCGTGCAGATAATCTAAGGAGGCAGACTACAGACTCTATAGATTCTACAGCGAAGAGTTTAGAGTCTACACAAACAATCCGATACCAAGTTACATTTTTTTAATCGTCCACCAAACTTAATTAGTGCATGAAATATGTCTAATAATGTATAATTAAAGTGATAGTTGCTTGGTATCAGATTGTGTAAGTAGCCACATTCCCTCCCAATTCCCTTCACGCTTTGCCACTGATAATTATACACCTAGGCCAAATTATCATGAACGCCGGATTAGCCTGATTCTATAGGATTTAATGTGATATATATATATATGCATATAAGATTTAATGTACAGTAAACTGCACGTTAAGAGACGACTTCGTATAGGATTCAGAAAATATTTAAATAATGTGACGAACAGTTTCTCTTCTGTTCTGGACTGACATGAGTTTGATAACACTCTACACAGCTCGAACGCATTCAGTAGGTGCTATCATTCACATGCCTTCCACTGAGACTCGGTTTTTGTCTAGTGGTGTATTCGGAAAATTCTACTAACTGCTAGTTTTCGCACCACTCTTTCGAGCACCTCTGATCATTCCCCAGCAGGGATCGAGATCACGCCTCTATACGCGTATTTCACGTTATAAAATAGGAAAATACGCTTTGAAAATGAAGTAAGACGTATTTTTACATATTGATTTCATATAAAAAAAATTGCCAATCGCGAAGTTTGCAGGTAACGCAAGTCCCTCAAAAGTCATAAAAACGGAAATCGGTCACTAAATTTCCGAAAATGTTACGAATTTAAAAACAGGCACTCATTTTGAGATTGGAGTTTTCGCATTCTTCTGGTTATCTTCTGGACGCGATTGGGAAAACTGCGCTCGTAAACGACGATTCCCAATGCTACACGCAAGATATGTCCCATGATTATTTTTCTTTCACTTTTGAAACCTGCATAGACTCTTTGAACATTCAAATTTGTATAGACTAAAATTCTTATAATTATTTCGTATTATGTAGAAAAATAACTATTTTTCACACGTATCATTAATGACGTGAAGGGCTATTTTGCAGCAGTACCGAGAAAAACAAACTAAATTTGTACTTTATTCTCAGTATATTTCATATAATGGGAAAATATTTTCTGCTTATTCAGAGATCATTTCTTAAATCTTTTTTTTAAACACAGAAAAGTCAACATTTTTTCTGTTGGGTAACTCTGAAATTGCTTTTTATAATATCTGGAACTTTGAGGGTAATGGCTCATTTGTTAAAAATGACTCCTCTGCAAAGCAAAATACTCCTTCAAAGTAAAACAGGGAGCAATTTATTCTTCTGTAATAAGGTGTAACAACAAGGTAAAAGGTGTAACAACAAGAGACGGACATGACATTAACTTTCCATACCAAATATTCGGATATTTATTCAAAAAATTTTGTACTGTTCGTGTTGAACATGATAAATTCAAATTTCTTAAAACTTCATTTGCAGTTTATTTTTCCTCACAAGCTCTTCTTACAACCATTCTTTTCTGTCGATGCGTTAGAATTTCTAATTTACCACAGTTCGTTTTTTTATTACATACATTCCAGGTTCTTTTAGAAAATTATAAACTACAGTTTTAGATCCTTTAATTTTTTTCGAAATTTCATACCCACTCAATCCACATTAAAATCAAGAATTTTCCCTTTTTCAAGGTCAGACAGATGAGTTCCTTTTGGCATGGTACAAAAATCGTGAAGAAATGAGGCAAGTGCGAATTTTGTTTAAAAGCCCAGTCTTTATATTTGAAATGGTCATTTTCGGCTTTCAAATATGCAAATTTTACTATAATTTTAGATGAAAAAACAGTTGTCCTTATACTTTTTTCCAAGATCATATGAGTTTAAAATTTATAAAGTAAATTTATACATATTTATTATCAATATTTTTATTAAAGAAATTTGCATACATTTCCATCTAAAATATTTCTAGATTTGGCGAGTTTTCGCTTGTCCTTATACTTTTTTCGCTCACTGTATATGTATACATAACTTTTGAAAGGCATGTGTGCTTTGTTTTAAATCTGTTTGTTGGCATTATAGCGTATATATTTCATTGGTGTTGAAATTGTGGTGCAGGTTATACACTCTTGATATGATGATTGTACAGATTGTTTATTTGTACATATCTTATATAATGCATTCGCTCTTGCTTAAATTTTGTTTGTTGGCATTATATCGTATGTAACTTTTGGCGTGGATTGTATCGTAAATATGGTTGTAATGGCTCTGTATGTGTACTTGTATTATAATTAATACATTCTTACTTTGAGATTTTATGATGTGTATTGATTCCCTTTGATTTGTGGCTCTTGTAATTGGGTAAATACCGGGTGGTCAGAATGAAGACACCCCTACTCTGATCGAACTACTCAGTGTAAAGGCTCCAAAATTGTTTAACATACTATTCAAGACATGGGGAAAGGGATTACGTGAAAAAAATTTAGTTCCAGAAACACCGATAGGTGGCGCTGTACAACAGGAAAAATTGCTGAAAAGACACACAATACACATTTGTAACACATTTTATTCGAACATACCGAACATTCATATCACCAGGACCTTATCGATGCAGGGAATGCTGCGTATAACGTTATCCATTGATTGTTCAACAATAGCGGTGGCAACATCGTCAACGACATCCGAACGACTCGATTTGCGTCCTCGACCCGGCTGAACTCCAAAATGTCCAGTTTTCTCGAATCGAGCGATCATTCTCCCGAGAGCTTGTGGAAGTAATGGTCCTTTGCGCAAATTCTTAAGTCGACGAAACTCTCGAAGTGCAGCTGCAGCATGTCCTTTGTTTTCATAAAACAGCTTTACAAGCAAAGCGCGTTCTGGCAATGTGACAGCCTTCGCTGATAAGAATGAAAATTTCCCAGTTTTATCCCTTTTATGTCCAGAACATAGTAGCTGCAAACCAAGGGTTTATGCACATTTTTGTGCTTACAGTGCGAAATTGCAGTTACAATGACAGTTTAAGTTTCGTCACGTTTTTGTCTTCTTTTTTTTTCATATCAGCAAAAGAAATGAAAAAGGAAAAATTCCATATCCCATGTTTTTTTGTGTGTGTGTGTGATTATTTTGTGTCTTTTCAGCATATTTTCTGTTGTACAGCACCACCTATCGGTGTTTCTGTTACTAATTTTTTTTTAGCGTAATCCCTTTCCCCATGTCTTAAATAGTAGGTTCAACAATTTTGGAGCCTTTACACTGAGTAGTTCGATGTACAGAGAGCTCAGAGTAGGGGTGTTTTAATTCAGACCACCCGGTACATTACATTGTATTTTTGTTTACTTTAACATATGGTTGGTATTGTGGCGCATGTTTGCACTTTTGTGATATGGTAATTGTACATATTGTTATTATATAGCTAATGTATTTATATAGTGTTATAATGTAATTTGTACATATAGTATATTTAACATTTTGGTTGGTATTACGGTGCATGTGATATTTTTGTATGGTAGTTGCACATCTGATTCTTTGGACCTGTTTTATATAGCACCTTGTTCTTGTACTTGTATTCTGTACTTGTTTTACAGTAAATAAAAATGATGTTTTGTCTCTGATTATTTTCCGGCCAAGGGGGCCTGGAGTTTGTTAGTTTCAGTTAGAGGGTAAGGACCTTCTTCGCAGTGTGGGCTGCTGTCGTGGTCTTTTTGTTTTGTCGGTTTTGACCTCCTGCGACATGCTCGGTGTTCTCGGTGTCGGGGTGGTCCGGGGGGACTCTGCCTTTGTGGCGTCGGCAGTGGCCTCGGCGGTGGCTTTGCAGGGCATGTGCTGAGGGCGGCAGGATTGCTGTCGCGATGGTGAATCGTCGTTTTCATATACTTTCGGATGGGATGGGTGTTCTTTTTCTATTTATTGTAAAATAAATACAGTTGAATTTTACTTCGCGCTCTAAAGCAATTCAAACTGTCAGAATTCTCTTTACCAAAATTTCTTTAACGTACACACAACCAAATTATTTTATAGATAATCTAATTAAAACTTTCTTAAATATATCTTAAACAACTGTTTTGATGATTTGGTGTTTCATAATTAAAATGTATGCGTATTTAGTGGATTGTGTATCACAACCATTTATGCCCCTTTGCAGTTCCGGCCAGCACTCTGGACGTTAAGTACCAGGTCGCCAGTCAGCACCTGAACGTCAGCTGTGAAGCCGCAGGCCTCTTCCCGCGCCCCAAACTTGAACTTTACAGAATTCTGTCTCACCAGAGGTCGCCGGCAGTCGTTAAAGACGCTCTCACGAGCACCACCAACTCTGGCCATGCATATAATGCTTCCGTGTACAGGTATTTCGATCAAGATGAACTGACGAGACCGATGACTGCCGGATTCGAGTGCGTCCTAGAAATTCCAGGGACTGACTACCAGAGGAGGAAAAGACTGGCCTATCACCCAGGTACGTCCCGGGTAAGTACAGGTTCATGAATTGCGTCAATAAATGGATACTATTTTATGAACACTTAACACTGAATTTAGGAAATGTGTAATCCGATGTTAGATAGCCAGCTGTATATTACATTTTTCAGTGATCAAGTTCAAGCAAATCTTTATAGTGAATAAAGTAGTTTTTTGTGAACAACATTGTCCCTCCCCTTCTGAAGGGTAACATTACTATCCGATTTAAACAAACAGTATTTCTCTGAATGTTGTCATTTGCAAAAAACTAACTTTTATATTATTTTTAAATAATTGAATTCAAAAACGTACATTGCATGACGATAAATGGAAGGAGTGAACGAAAACTTCCTGTTTAAAAAACGCCATGTTTAAGACAATGATTCTGGAGCTGGGATAAAATATATCCTATGTATGTATTTCTAAAGTAAAAGGCTCGTTTCGAATAAAATAATATTTATATAAAATTGTAATTGCTTATAAAACTTTATCAGTGCAGTGTAAATTAGAGCTTTTTCTACGTGTTTAAATTTATTTTACTTTTCAATTTATGTTTGGTCCCATATATTCTGTACCCTGTTCTACAACCAGAAGCATTACATCTACTCATAATGATATAACTTTAATTAGAAAAAAATCAAAAATAAACATTCTCAACACTGTTCTTTCTTATTGTATCAAGTGAGGTCAGATAAGACGTTACTGACTAACACTAGCGACACCCAGACATATATTATCTAAGCATTATGGTATTTTCAAGTTTTTTATCTCCTTCTTTCTACCTTTATGGTTCATGTTTTGAATAAGGCCAAAACCTTGAGACATAAATATCAAGATAATATTTTAAGAGTAAAGGAAGCAATTTGTATATTGATATCTAAGGAATATGAAACTCATTTCTAAAATTACAATGTAATAACATTTAAAGCTCAAATCTAGCATCCAAATTTTGACTACGCTATTCTACTATTTAGTGTTTTATTGTGTCACATATTGATAACGTTCTCTCTTTTGCATCACACTCAATTGGATATTTTACACTGATATTAGAGATTGCTGATTTTCTTACTTTTATCAAACTCATCAATGTTATGTCCGGAACAACATGTCTGAGGATAATCTTATGGCTCTCTTTCCTGTTTGCCCAAATGACATGGTGCGAAAATAGAAACCGTATTTTTTAATGACATACATTTAAAATAATAATATTTAAAATTAAACTCTAGTACACATACACTGGCTAAAAATTAAAAATAAATCACATTTTGTTTTAATTAAGTGCGCATTTAACTGAAACATTTAAAACTATTTTTGCTCATACTTCTTCAAAAATAAATTTAACGACTTTTTATTTAATTATATTTAATATTAAATATGCATTTAAAATTTAATAATAAACTGAACCTTACTCTGGTCACTCTTAAAACTTTCGGCCCGTATAGGATAACGATTGGTTAGGTATAGGATAAAGTTTGATGCTGTATGTTCCGAACTATGGGCTATGGCTTGTGTTAGGTGTTAGTATCTCTTTATATACACTAATTATCAAGAAATAGTAAATGCTTAGATTCCATTGAGTAACCCATGCCGTGATAAAGAGAAACTTATCTACATCTGGCTGAAACCTCGTCCCCAGTTTATCGCATTATGCTAAAAACAAGTGTTTCAAAATAGGGGAGAAAGAAAATGGGACTTACTTCTTCAAAAATAAATCTAACGACTTTTTATTTAATTATATTTAATATTAAATATGCATTTAAAATTTAATAATAAACTGAACCTTACTCTGGTCACTCTTAAAACTTTCGGCCCGTATAGGATAACGATTGGTTAGGTATAGGATAAAGTTTGATGCTGTATGTTCCGAACTATGGGCTATGGCTAGTGTTAGGTGTTAGTATCTCTTTATATACACTAATTATCAAGAAATAGTAAATGCTTAGATTCCATTGAGTAACCCATGCCGTGATAAAGAGAAACTTATTTACATCTGGCTGAAACCTCGTCCCCAGTTTATCGCATTATGCTAAAAACAAGTGTTTCAAAATAGGGGAGAAAGAAAATGGGACTTACATCTTGCATAATGAAGGAATATATATATATATATATATATATATATATATATATATATATATATATATATATATATATATATATATATATATATATATATATATATATATATATATATATGTTTGTGTAATCTGTAGCGGAACATTTTAATGTCGTACAGCCATGAAACTCAGCACACAAGTATTTCAGGTTCCGAATAGGTGCACCTCGGTATTATGTATTTTTATTTCGAAATAGTTTATTAGTTACTTTATGCTCTAGATCGATTTTCACACAAATTCGTTCTTTATAGCAACCTAAAATATTGTCACAAAGTTACCGTCTTGACACCATCGGGAAAAAATTCTTTGTCAAGCAAACTATAAAAGGAAATCATACTATTAATAGAATTTTTAAAAGATATATACTCTTCGTGCGGCCTAAACCTCTCCTATATTTATATTACGATATAGGAAGTTTGTCGTGCCATCCAATGTTTATAATTTAACAGCAGCTGCTGTCACAGACTGCGCCCAGAAAACAATTTTCCTAAATTTATACGTCGTTTTATTATGATTTTTTAATCGAGCCACCATCTCTTAGATGTTTCTTGAATGAACCTAACACTTTTCCGTTAAGGATAGGACCTCTTTTCATAAGCTGTTTCACCTACTGAGGCTACACTCACGCACGGGTTAAGGACATTTTTCTACCTACTGAGTGTCTACCCAAGTGTTTATTGTCATTTTATACTTTAAATACGGAGCACGGGAAATTTTCAGCAAGCAGTGAAGAATTTATAAGGGCATTAACAAATTACAGTATACAATTGTCTTGAATGCGAATGGGAAAAAATTGAGAGCGGAAACCAATTTTGTTCAAAACATTCATTGCGGAAATCGAGTTGTGTTATCTCCACCTTCATTTGTATTATTTGCACAACGGCTGTATACTTAAGACACGGGGTGATGTCGTGTAATTTCTTCTAGTTTGTTTATAATTTGTATTTACACCAACCCGATGAAAATAAGAAATAACATTAAACGAAATTACTCGGGAAATTAGTTTCAACAAATAAATTTAACATTTGTTTAGAAATCGAAAGTACCAATATTAGAAGAACCAGTTGTTTAAATGGAAAAGATTCGGGCCATTCAAAAGCAAATAACAACAGAACTGTTGTTATTTGCTTTTTGCTCAACATTATGAGTCTTCAGCTGTCTTGAAGTGCCACCTGTTAAAAACTTAATTTAACTCCACTATTGTACAATCTAATTATATTATCGTCATCAAAGCAAATGAGCTTTTAAAAATAGTTTTTTAATTATATTTTGTTTATCAGCGATGGGACTGAAAATTAATTACTAGTATAGCGTTGGTTAAATACGCTTCATCACTGGGAAAATACGTCTGCCAAGAAAAGAAATGTGCAAACATAATTTTCAACATTTTAACTGAAACAGTTTTCAACGTATATTCACTTTAACTTTCGCTTTAGCTAATATTTACTTTATTATGCGTCCGTAAAATACTTTTCTTTTGGGGTATATATAGTATATAAGTAATTGGATTTTAAGACTTTTAGAAAATTGCAATGAAGATAAATAGTGAAGTGTTGACAATAGAGGTATTTGCAATATATCTCTTTAAGGACATATATAGAAATCTGTTCTAAGATTCTAAATTCGACTTTTTTATTCAAACATATATTCCAAAGATCCATATATGTATACTATATCAGGGCATGATCACTTAGTTGAAAATTCTTCATGCAATTCGAGTCACTTAGCCCTTATACATTTTGTGGACAATTGCAATGCTTGTCTCATAAATTTTAGAACAACCGAATTTCAATCCAAAATTGCCTTCTCTCGTGACTCTGTGTGTTACATAACGTGTAAGACGTAATTTCGTTTTTTGTGGCACTGTGGCAATAGAACAGAAAATAGCCACAGGTGTCTGTATAAGCCCAACGACACTGAATGATGCTAAAAAAGTTTGGATTGATTAAATAAAATCGATGAAACTACTGTAAAATATAACTGTAAAATAAAATATCTGTTAAAAATAAAGAATACAAAAAAAAAAAAAAAAAGTAGAACTGTATCAACCGACTTTGGAGTTAAAAACAGTCTCCTTTTAAAGAATAAAATAAAACAGAGAAACTTCACCAGAAAATGTAATAGAATTTTTGTCTGAAATTTGTCTTGTTGGTCCGATTCTTTTGTCTTCGTATCCTAAAAAAGTTGGCTATTTTTTTGCCTGCAAAATAGAATTCCCACTTTGTTGTATCGCCCATTTTGGCGAAGTTTTGCTGTCAATATTATTCCGGTCTACTAGTATGGCTTAAGATATGGTTTTAGAGTGTAGTTGCCACTGGATAGTAATTTTCACTAACCACTTTTGACTAATTACTAGCCAAAGACTTAACTTAAGAACACGTTAGCTATAAATACAGAAATATAATTCAAAAAGTTATATTCACTAATTGCAATAATAAAATATAATATGAATATAATATTTTATACAGAAATAATTTCACAATTTTAAATTTCAGTTTTATTTTATAAACATTAACATATAAAAAAAGAGATTTGGACAATATTTTTATTCTATTTTGCACTCATTTGAAAAGGTTCTGTAAATATATTGACTGCTCTCTGGCATCGCTAGTATTGACGGCAGAAAATAACTAGCTACTAGCAACTAGTAACTTTCTTTGTACTAGTAAATACTAACGCTGTATTTGTAGCTACACTGTAGCTACTGGTACAGAGACGTTTACTAGCCAAAATTAATTTTATGGGTCATCTGGCTAATAGCTACCCCATAATGTATGATATATCGACTATAGTATCATAAGAAGTGATAATAACAATGTGAGAAATAACTAAGAAATCTAACTTTTCTAAGTACATATTTCTCTTACTAAAATGTACTTCAAGTTCACGCTATTTATAACAAAATGTAATGTTAATAAAATTACATAATCTCATTTAATTGTAGTATTAAGAAATAGCAAATCAATATAAGGCATTCCACCTTCTATTTCCTAATTTATCTTCAAAATGTTCAGATACATGCATTAATTTTAATCTTATTTAAAATACATTATGTCTAAAACAAAGAAAGGGAGAAATGATGAAAGTATAATTAAAAATTTAGAATTTTTTTACCAAGGATGCTCTTTGTTCAAGAGCACTTAATACCCTTTCTCTTTCAAGTTCGTTAACTTACTCAATTTATTTAATTACTTTCCGCCGTTACTCTTAGCTTTTAACTTAATGCCTCCTGTATCAATCAAGTAGATTTTATATTTTTGTTCAGCAAGAAAACAAAAGGTTGCATATTTTGATATTTCACCATTGAGAATCAATTTCTAAATATAAGCTATTTAAAACAATCCTGGTAAAATTGAAATTCGAAGAAATAATCGCTTACTTCTTAAAGCAAATGAAAGTAGCTTAGAATTCAATAGATAAAATATTATAAAAGTTGTTTTTAAGTTAAATTTCTTTAGTAAATAGAGAAAGTAAAAGTAATTTTTCGCTATTACAAGATTCTCGGTCATATGTGACTCAAAACAAAACCATGGGAATAAAACCCATAAAATAACTGTATGTGAACATAACATAATATTAAGGAACAACAAAAGTGATAATATAGAAATACCATCTATAAGAATAATTAAGTTCTATTTATTTAAATTTTTCTTTGAAAATTTTGATCTAACACTCCGTTATTCATCTATATGCCATATCTATATTATCCCTTCTATTCTTCCTTAAAATTCTGTTAACTTCTTTTATATGTACTCTGTATTGTTTGAAAACAAAGAATAGAATTCTTATTTCAAATCAACAAAAAAATTGAGTTTTTTTTCAGAAATATCTACATCTAAATTACAATTTAAAAAAATCTGATGTGGGCAGCACATGACTTTCCTTATATAATGCAATGAATTTACTACTTTTAGAGTAAAAAAAAAATAGATTATTTTTATAGTAGTTATTTATATTCTTTTCAAGATATTGAATTTTCGTCAATGAGTCGTCATTTTCCATGTCGTCATCATCAATGTGTCGTCATTGATTTAGAGTCATTTTTATCCATTTGGCGAGTTTTTCGTTAATTTGGCAACATTTAAAAAGTCGCCAAGTTGGCGACATTCCACCCAATTCGTCGCCAAAATCTCGCTAAGCGTTATGGACGAAGAAATGAGTTATTCTTACAGCAGATAAATGACTATCGGCGTTCAAATACAAAAGTATTACTCAAAGTATCTTTTTTCATGAATGGAACGAGCTAGATCCACGAGAATGATGTCACAAAATTTATCGCATGGTATTATATAAGAAAAGTGAACATGTTTCTCAATAGGAAATATTTTTTTTTTATTTTATGACTTTTTGATATTTTTTTTAAATGTGCAATATCTCGAGAATGGTTTACGTTAGCGTTCTAAAATTTATGTTAATCGTTTTCTATTGAAAAATTACATAAGAAATGCCTATTTGCATAACTTTATTAGCGGTTTTGATTTTCTGACGATTTCTTAAAAATCTTCACTCGATTTGGGGGGGGGTTCTGAACATTCGATTGCGTATAAAAACAATAGACTTCCAGTGTTTACAGATTGTGATTTTTGTTCCAAATTTCGTTCGAATCAGTCCATTCGTTAGTCAGTTATCATCTCCACAGACTCACTGACACACACACATACTTTCACACGCACTCATACATACTTTCACACACACGCTTACATACTTTCACACACACACAGACACACACACACACACCACTTCAAAAATGTTTGATTCTTGATCAGTGATCGCTTGAAACGTGCTCTCCCGTCGAAAACTCGAATTCGAATTTTCGACCCCGTCACAATACTTTCCTTATACATTATGTGTATAAGGAAAGTAGAAATTATCAAGTCTAAACATATTTTGTTCAATTCCACGAATTTATTGTCACTCTTTTTTACAAGAGTAAAAATTTTCTAATGCAAAAATGCTCTTTTTCATTCCGAAATGTAACAGAACGCGATTATGAATATTTAATAGTTTGAATAGTTAAAATTGTACAAGAGAAACGGTCTGGGCATTTTTGAAGAACTCTAATATTTATTTTTTAATTATTTCTTTAAATAATTAACGACAACACTATACAGATTTAGTTTCTTTATGTTTTTACCTTAACATATTTTAAAAGTTACAGCTCCTTCGTTGGATTTCCAAACTAGCCCTTAGGAGAGATTTATTTCTTGAAATAATATATATAATGTACGTGTAAAAAATAATAGTCTTATTTATTAAAGGCATTTAGTTTCTTAAAAATCAATATACATTCAATAAAAGGGAAAAACTTATTGAAATATCGCTTCTATTGGATTATGACTTCCACATAATTTGTCTGTATATGTATATTGTTACGAATATGTAAAATGTTCCACTACGCTTTGCCTCTATTCAAATAATACATAGCGGTCATTTGATTCTGTTTAAAGCCCTTGTTCTAATCAAGTAGAAAATACCTTTACAGGCATTCTTATTACGCGAATGCAGAGTTGCCATGTTTTATCTTTCATTGTAGGGTTTCCATATTTGGTGATTTATCGTCAAATTGACGACTTTTCGAAAGTGCTAGAACTTTCTCGAAATGACGAATATTCTGGGAGATACGGGCCCTTTCTGGAAGTTTTTACGGTGGGTATAAAAAATGAGTCATAGATCAGTGGGAGAGGTGTTGACGTGATACGAGCTATATTAAATCGTGAGGTGCGCAGTGCTTTGAGAATAGTATCTGCTATTTTGTGATTTAAATGGGCATTTAATTGCTGTTTTAATGTATCTAACATTTATTTAGAGACCTTGCAATATAGTTATTGAGCTGTTCGCTGTATATTGGTCCTGTTCATGCTTATTAATGTTTCTTTTAAATAAAAATGTTAGTTATTCAGACTCATTCTTGTGCTGAGAGTATACCGGCGATTTCAAACCATAACAATATATCAAGCAGTTAAACAAATGAAAAGTGTGTATCTCTATCCGACTTTCTGATACACCATCCAAATACAATATTTAGATTTACTAACATTAAAATGAAATCATTAAAATAAAAAAAACTGCATCCTTTTAAGATTATTCTTACTGTATTAGTAGTGTATTGTTTTGTATATTATTTTTACATTTTTCAAGTTAGCAACAGGTCAGTTACGCCGATTGGACCAGTTGATTTTACTGAATACATGTTATATTCAGAGTTGAATTGTAATTATCATTTTTAGATACACATTTCTTCTGCTATCGTTACTGGAATTATTATCAGTGTTATTCCAGAGACAAACATTTTAAATACATATAATTCATCCTTGAACTATGCGAATTGAAAAACATATATCCATTAGTGTATCACGCATAAAAATCCATGACGATATGTAAATTCGCATTCTCAATGGCCGGAGGTGGATTTCCATATATTCGTGTCCCCAAAGTGAAACTCTTATTAGGGAGGGGGGATGTATGATATCATTATACTTTGAATCCTAGTAATACACAATTATTTTTATAAAGGCGACATCACGTCGATATTGCGTAATTTCATATATGATTTTGAAAATATGATATCAACATTTTAATTTACATAAATCCAATAAATAAAATAACCTGATGTCGGCAGAACACGACTTTCACTACAGACTCAAATGCATTTTTTCTTTCTTTCTATTTTTCATGATTCCTTAAATTACGTTTAAGAACTCAAAATAAAATGAATTTGCAGTTTTATTTCAATTTTCGTTTTCATTTAGCGACTAGAGGTATTATCCGGTGTAACAAAAATTCTAAAACCTATGATATCTCATGAACGGTTGTAAAGAGCCTTGCTGCCTTAACCGAGAATCGAACCCTGGATCTCCGAACTGGCCAGCCGATGCTCTACCGTTGAGCTATTGGGATGATGCAAGCTCTTATCATCGAAGTGGCTCTGCATTCTCTACCTTCTAATGTCAGAATGTCGGACAGCTGACCATCTGACAGACCACCTCCTGATATTTTTACCTGATGTGAGAGTCTCCTGCCATTACTATTTTTACCCAAATCAGTATCCTGAGTGATCGTTAACCTCTCAATTTGAAATCGACGCTCACTCTTTCAGAGTCCACTGCATTCGTACTAGTCGTACTAGGGTCACCTTCAAACCTTTGACATCTTTGCATTAATCTAGAAGGTTGATTTGTTCGAGCACCATTGAAAAGAGCCCTGCTGCCCCAACCGGGAATCGAACCCTGGATTTCCGAACTTGCCAGCTGACGCTCTACCGTTAAGCTACTAGGACAAAATTGCAAGCTCTTATCGTTGAAGTGCACGGTTTGAGGGTTGGTCTTATTATTTTCGTCGTCAAAATTTACGAATAATTACAAGCATGCAATTCATACATTTAAGCATACATAGTCTCTTATTTCAGATTTTAGCAATTTTAGCGGACCATCTCGCTAAGTACTGTTTTTCCAAATCGTACCAAAATCTAATCAACACCTCAGTATCCCACAGCTGATTTATTTACTAAATTTTGTGAAATTGAATCAATTCGTTTTTCAAGAATCATATCCAAACCTAATCAGCACCAGAGTACACCACAAATGACTTATCTACCTAATTTTGTGGAATTGAGTCAATTATATCTTCAGCTAGAGTGGATTTGCACATTACACACAGGCAGACACACACACGCAAACATCACGCTAAACTCGTTTTTTCGGGTTCTGTCGTTCCCGAAACGTGCAAATTCGGCGAAAACCGAGTTGCGATTTTTGGCACGATTCCAATCCTTTCCCAATACATTACCATGTATTATAAAGAGAGAAAAAAATATAAAGAAAGAAAAAAATATGTATCTAAAATACACATTTAAATTTAAAGAAAATAAACTGCACATACCTTGAGATATATATTTAAAATTTTATAGAAAATTTTCGTGTAATTTAAACCGTAAAAAAATTAGGGTGCCAACCGATTTCGAAAGCAAAACACTTTTCTTCTTCAAGATAATCAAGAAGGGACAACCTCCCTTATTCGAGCATTATCGACAGCTGGTGATTCAAATATTACAAGACAAGAGTATTTTTAATAGATTCAACCATTTTGATTGGACGATTTGCTTTAAGTTTTAAATCGTGCGTGGCACTCATCAGTAGCTTCAGTAGCACTCATCAGTAGCATCATGTAGCTTCCTTTAATATAACAATCGAATAGGGTCAAGTATTTATAAAGAGATGCATTTTTGACGAAGAAAACTTCGAGATACATACATAAATACAAAAACAAAATATTAAAATGGAACGCTTTATTTAAATTGTACTGAATGTTAAAGGCCAAAGTGCATTAGGTTCTAACAGTAGAAAGATTATAGAATGTTAATAACAAAAGAATTCTAGAATTTTAACAAATAATTTCTAAAAACTTTCTAATAGGACGTTTCTAGAATTCGCCAAAAGTCTCCAAATTAGCAATATTTCGCCAATTTTATCGGCCATGTCACCCGGACCTTCAAATAGTAATGGTTGCCTGTAAATGTCGTCTTCCCTCGGGGACAGTGAATATGCCGTGAAGATATTCTATGTATTCGTAACAATGTATGTCAAGTGGTATTTTGACTGTTGGAATTTAAAATTAGAATCTGCCATAATTGCCTGTACACGATTTGAGCTTTTCTATACCGATACCAAATACTTTTGTGTATTGTGTTTGCATTATGCACATAATTTTGTATATACTCATCATTCCTCCATAAATTGGTTGTGTTCGTCCCTCCCCTTTAGTAAAAAAATTCACCGTATAATTATGCTTTTTGAAGTGCACTCTCTATATAATTAGATGCAAAATAGTAATTACATCAACTTTCATTCTATGATCTCAAAATATTTTGCTTATAATTATTCTAAAGTAAATTTTAAAACGGTTTTTAGCATACTATATTATAGAATAATAGGTTAAAACAAAATTGCATGGCAAATATTCCTGTTTGACTATGCCACTATCATTTATTTATGGCTGATCATAATTGCAGGCCATTTATTGCTGTATCATTAGTATCCTATTAAAAACAATTTCAAGTATTCAGAATGATAAATTGGGTCAGGCTCATCCCTTTCCACAAATTCATCTCCCCGTAAACAATTAGTCATAAGAATAGCTTATATTTTACTTGAAGCAAAATAAATAATAAATAATTGCGAGAATAATAAAACTCCATTAAACAGAGGTTTTAAAATTCCATTTAAATTTTGTGATGACATATGTAGTTAGATATTGAGAAATAATTGCTAAGATGTAATGTGACAGTTTACGACTCTATTTCAAATATTGTCAGACTTTAATTTAATGAGCCAAAAGAAAGGACAACTTCAAATATATTAATGCCAACCATGTAAAATAACTAATGCACTACCCGTGTAAATAACTAATGGTTATTAAATGTGATTCCCACATTTAATCAGTTGTTAGTAACTTTCCTGAATATTAAAAACCATTTAAGATGGAAAAGAAATGGCTCACATTTTATAATCGTTATAGCATTGTAAATGGTAAAATGTGTTGACTATTATGTCGGCGTGTGATAAAATGATTTAATTATACGTACAATTAACAAAATCAACTTACGTACAATTATCAAAATATCGCATTATTTATAAATTTATTTCCTTTTTTCCTGTTTGAATGGCTGGTATCAAAAGAATATCAAATTGAGCTTTTATCACTTATGAGAGGCAAAGTGGTGTAAGCCTTTTAAAATACATTTGTATCGTCACACCTACTTCGAATATTTTTCCCTTAGTCTCTAAATTAACTTGGATAGAATGCGCCAGCCAGTCAAAGCGACATTCTAGCTGTCCTACGATAGTTCAGTAATAGACTGCATGCGTTAAACTTCTTAATATGATTTATTAGAGTATACAAACTATATACGCTATTTACAACTTATTTACAATTTATGCAAAATTATTAATGGTATCTGAGGTCTTATATTATCCAAGCTTTAGTGCTGGGTGGTAAAATTCCTCTTTAATCCATATCTAAATCACAACTGATTAATTCTTGGCGCGGTAGGCGCAAAATAAACCCGCCAAAAGATAGTTCGTCGCCAAGGCCGGTTTGCCCGCCGACACTAGCTATAGTGGAAGTGCTGCATCATTTTGGTATGCTAGCCAATCACTCATTCAGCCAGCCAGTCAATTCGGGGCTTATTATGTAGATAATCGCTTCCTCATTAGATATAACAGCATTTCGGTTTTTATGTGTTCTTCAGGTATTTACTTATATTAAGGACTACCAAAATTAGGACACATTTTTATAAGCATACACATGGCTAGAAATGCGGGGAATTTAGAGGAAGTCTAAATCTGAATATGTAATATTGCAATAACAGTCTCGGTTGACGATATGATTGTAGAGTATAAACTTCACAAAACACAGCATACACAAATTATTACGGGTATAAAACTATTTCGACGACAAAAGATAGTCTCTTCCGTCAGGATATAAAGGCGGGACAACCACACCAGCAAAAACAAGAGGTTGTTAGTTTAGGCGTTTGTGTTTTACCGCTGATGGTGCAGTTACTATGTCTTTCTCTCCTGAAAAAGGAAGCTAACCCTTTTATTCTGCTATTGATTTGTTTTATGCTGTGTATGCTTGACAAAATTCTTATATTACTTTCCTTATATACATAATGTATAAGGAAAGTATTGTGACGGGGTCGAAAATTCGAATTCGAGTTTTCGACGGGAGAGCACGTTTCAAGCACCCCTGATCACGAATCAAACATTTTTGAGGTGACGTGTGTGTGTGTGTGTGTGTGTGTGTGTGTCAGTGCGTCTGTGGAGACGATATCTCACGAACAAATGAAGCGACTCGAATGAAATTTGGAACAAAAATCACAATCCGTGAATACTGGAAGCCTATTGTTTTTAAACGGAATCGAATGTTCAGAATCTCCCTTAATTTTCGAGTGAAATATTGAAAAAATCATCAAAAAATCAAAACCTTCAATATATTTACACAAATAGACATTTTTTATGTAATTTTTCCTTATAAAGCGATTGATATAAACTTTAGAACGTCAGCATGAACCGTTCTTGAGATATTGCACATTTTTCAAATATATTTATCAAAAAATTCCATAAATTAAAAAAATATATTAATTGTTGAGAAACATGTTCATTTTTCATATGTAATATCATGCAATACATTTGGTGACATCATTTTCGTGGATCTAACTCGTTCTATTCATGAGAAAAGATACTTTGAGTAATACTTTTGTATTTGAACGCCAATAGTCTCTTTATCTGCTATAAGAATAACTTATTTCTCTTTCCATAACACTTGGCGAGATTTTAGTGACGAATTGGGCGGAATGTCGCCAAATTAACGAAAATCTCGCCAAATGGTTAAAAATTACGCTAAATTAATGAAAATGACGACTAATTGACGAAAATTGAATATCTTGAAAAGAATATAAGTATCTACTATAAGAATAAGCTTTTTTTTTGCTGTAAAAGTAGTAAATTCATTGCATTATATAAGGAAGGTCATGTGCTGCCCACATCAGATTTTTTTAACTATTTGCGCCGTAGTTGGTGTGATTGAACGGCACGATGTTGAAAGGAGGGAGAGGAAGACCTTTACCACTGACGGTGATGTTGCACACAGAAGAAAAGGCGTGGTCTAAAATATACGTCTAAATAAATGGCAAAAACTTGTTCAATATATATGTATACAAACAAACTCACTACCTTTTACCATTTAATATGACACTACTCATTTCAAGATACAGTCAATCTACTTCGTTTAACTCTTTCAAATGACCAACGCTAATCGTCACTATTTTAATCACATTTTAACACACCATAAACAGAACAAATCACCTATTTTACTGAACCCTAAACTGGGCAATTAATAATAACAATTATAAACGCGACTAAACCGTTTCAAATTGTTTAACTTTCGACTTTTGGGACCACATGCTTTCTGCTGCACACAAAATAAATATTTGTTTTTCCTCTGAAGAAAATTTCCTCTCGAGTGGAAACTAAGAATTAGTTTCTAAGCAAAATGTCCTCTGTGTTTATGTTCCCAATAAAATAACTATCAACTTATATAAATATTGAAGTTTCATATAAGATAAATAAAAATAAATATTTTATTTGGAAGAAAAAATGGGATTCCGATTCTTGAACTAATTGAACTTTAATATTTATCGCTATATTCTAGAACTGAGACAAAGAGAAATAAAGTATGTTTTCTTATCCAAAAGCATGATTTATATAATAAACTCTCTCAAGATGTTGTTTCAAATAATCTGAAATTACAAATAATGTATTATTAACACCATCACCATTTAATTAAATCCATTAACTGGTTTCAAGGGAAAATATATGACCTTCTTTGTCAGGTTTTTGAAGGCGAAGGAGTCAAGATAGAGAATTTTCTACAGTAACAGATATTTTCCTACTTTATACTGTTACTAACCAAATATTTTTATTTATGTAGTTCCTAATGATATGTTTGTTAAAAACTCAGAGTCAAGAATGAATTATAAATTTTAGGAGAATAAAGTAGCGAAACGGGATAAAATAATTTGTGGACCATAAAAGCAAGGACCGATATCAACAAATAAAATAATTTTCATGCTGTATATTTTATCAAGGTTACACATAAAATGAATGAAATATAGTAATTTAATCACAATGAAAATAAATCAATGACATTTTGCAATTTTGTTATGACAGTGGAATCCCCGATTTTGCGTTTCTCCGTGGAACCGATTCAAAAACGTTAGATGCGGTAAAACGCAATACAAGGGAAACTGTATTATACTGAATCTATAAATATCGAGAAAAAGTAAGAAAATTAAATAATTATACCATTCGCGGTACTTTACTTTTGCATTTATTAAAGTTAAATTTATTATTCACATAGGGATTTTCTAAAAGTATAAAACATCTTGGAACACCTATAGTTGACCGATTCTCAAAATGAAATGTGTGACTCACTTTTAAAATGACTCTTTATAGCTACAGTCTATAAACACTATATTCGCGGAAACGGAACTATTAAAAAAAACGCAGTGAAATCTAGCCATAGAGGGAGAAAATACATTTTCAGTCCTCTAAGAAATCCTGCAGCTTAGACACGTCTAACCGGACTACTGTTAAAGTTAAATAGTAAAAGGTGCGAGCGCATTCCAGCATTCTATTTCAGCTTCGTTTCTAATGAAATATCTCCTGACGTGGAAAGACATATTTGATGTGTCACCCATGAATAATATGCCAGCGCTGAAGCGCCAGTTGGAGCAAAAATCTGTCTATTTCTGCCTTTATCTAGTTACATGGAAAATATTTTATGCATGTAATTTAAATAACATATAGTAAAAGAAAATACTTCGTAATTTATTTGGATAGACAGTGTCTATCTTGCATCACCTGACGTTTCGATACTGTAAAAATGTAGACACATTTATAATGTTGCCTGCACATGAAAATATATGTTCTTTTTACAAAATAGGACATAACTTGAAACAAAATAGGACATAACTCGAGGTCATAACTTGAAATGTAACAGTGTGCTTAATGAGCCCCACTTTGCCATATGCATTAGAAAAATGGGTTTAAAATTTAATAAAATGTAATGCTGTTCCGGGTATGTATTGCCATTTTATTTCTACATTTCGAACGAATCAATCGTTATAATCAACACCTCTTTAAAATTCTGTGATAAACGCATCAATGTTGTTTTCAGTATGTCATAATATCTAAAATTCAAATTTATGCAAAAAGGAAAGTAGAATAAGAATAAATTAAAAAAAAAAAAACCTCCGGTAGTTCTTAAATTTCTTAAAAGCACTCAGGATTGAGATTTTTCCTTTTCCGTCCTTTATTTACTCAATTTAATTAATTACTTTCTGCTGTTACCCTTAGCACAAGGAATCCCGAAGCTTTTAACTTAATGCCTCCTATAATAATCAAATAGCTTTTATATGTATAACTAGTAAGCAAAATAAATAAATGTGCAGTGCACGTGTCAGCTTCATTCAATATGTTTCTTTTAAAAGAGGATTTTTATTCATAATGTATTTAAAATATTTCCAATAAAGTTTCAACTGAAAAATGCGGGGTATAGTGGACTGTTTGTCCCCTTATAAATATATTTCAAAATTCATTGGGAAATGTTAAACAGAATAAAATTTAATAATACAGACAATGCGTGTCAGTGAACTGTAGTCGTTCGCTTTCGTCGAAAATGGAAATGGTGTTTGAAGAACAACGTGCGAACATCAAATTCTGCCAGCTTTTGGGGAAATCGCCGATAGAAAAATTGCTCCTGCTGCAGCAGGTGCAATGTTTAAAATAATCAGATAATACTGATGGATGACGACTTATTAATACTACAAAAATAATTAAAAAATATATATCATATTAAACACTTATTTCTGTTTACCTGACTCTTCTATGCGAACTCTACATAACTAGTGCAAAATATTCATAAATAACAACTTCATACGTAAATAATCAATTTTTTTTATTTTATTAAAGACAAATTTTATTAAAGACAAATTTTGATTTTTTATACATAGGATATTTAGAATGATATTTTTTTCATCAATGGTCATGATATTAACAAAAACAAAAAAAACCTCTGATGTGGGCAGCACATGACTTCTCTTATATAATACAATGAATTTACTACTTTTACAGTAAAAGAATATAGGTTAATCTTATAGTGGATACTTACATTCTTTCCAAGATATTGACATTTCGTTAATTAGTCGTCATTTTCATTGATTTAGAGTCATTTTTATCCATTTGGCGAGGTTTTCGTTAATTTGGCAACATTTAAAAAGTCGCCAAGTTGGCGATATTCCGCCAAAATCGTCGCCAACATCTCGCCAAGCGTTACGGACGGAGAAATAAGTTATTCTTATAGCAGATTGCCGTTCAAATAAAAAGTATTACTCAAAGTGTCTTTTCTCGTGAATGGAACGAACTAGATTCACGAGAATGATGTCACCAAATGTATCGCATGATATTACATATGAAAAGTGAACATGTTTCTGAACACTTTTATACATGTATTTGAAACATATGTAATATCCGGAGAACGGTCCACGCTAGCGTTCTAAAGTTTATGTCAATCGTTTTCTAAGGAAACATTACATGAAAAATGTCTATTTGCATAACTTTGTTAAAGGTTTTGATTTTTTGATGAATTTTTCAAAATTTCACACGAAAATTTAGGGGGGGGGGATGCTCTGAACAATCGATTGTGTTTAAAAACAATAGGCTTCCAGTATTCACAGATTATAATTTGTGTACTAAATTTCATTCGAATCGCTCCATTTGTTCGTAAGATATCCACAGACTCACTGACACGCACACACACACACAGACATCACCTCAAAAATGTTCGCTTCGTAATCAGTGATGATTGAAACGTGCTCTCCCGCCGAAAGTAAAAAAATAATCCCGAAAAAATCACTTTAGAACTGAATATATGGAGTCCTGCATAGGTACACAAGATATTTATGCATTGATGACCTTATTACTTTCCTTATGTACATAATGTTTAAGGAAAGTATTGTGACGGGGTCGAAAATTCGAATTCGAGTTTTCGACGGGAGAGCACGTTTCAATCATCCCTGATCACGAATCGAACATTATTGAGGTGATGTCTGTGTGTGTGTGAAAGTGTGTGTATGGGTGTGAAAGTGTGTGTGTGTGTGTGTATGGGTGTGTGTGTATGGGTGTGTGTGTGTGTGTATGGGTGTGTGTGTGTGTCAGTGAGTCTGTGGAGACGATAATTGATGAACGAATGGACCGAAACGAACGAAATTTGGTATAAAAATTTCAATTCGTGAATACTGGAAGCCTGTTGTTTTTATACGCAATCGAATTTTCAGAACCTTTTTAAATTTTCGAGTGAAATTTTGAAAAAATCATCAAAAAATCGAAACCTCTAATAAAGTTATGCAAATAGACATTCCTTATGTAATTATTTGTTTGAAAACTATTAACATAAATTTTAGACATGAACCGTTCTCGAGATATTGCACATTTTCCAAAAAAATTATCAAAAAATCCCATAAATTAAAAAAATTATTAACTGTTAAGAAACATGTTCACTTTTCATATGTAATATTATGTGATAAATTGGGTGACATCATTCTCGTGGGTCTAACTCGCTCCATTTACGAGAAAAGATCATTTGAGTAATACTTGTGTATTTGAACGCCAATAGACATTTATCTGCTGTAAGAATAACTTATTTCTCCGTCCATAACGCTTGGCGAGATTTTGGCGACGAATTTAGCGGAATATCGCCAATTTTGCGGCATTTTTAAATGTTGTCAAATTAACGAACATCTCGCCAAATGGATAAAAATGGTGCTAAATCAATGAAAATGACGACTAATTGAAAAACATTCAATATCTTAAAAAGAATATAAGTATTTATTATAAGAATAACATTTTTTTAACTGTAAAATTAGTAAATTCATTGCATTATATAAGGAAGGTCATGTGCTGCCCACATCAGATTTTTGTTCGTGCTCCGGCAATTAGTTTTAGACATATACTTCTAAATTGAAAGTTTGTTTAAACTAAATCGGAAACATTTCCAAACATTTATGAAAAAAAAAACGAAAAAAACAACAACTTTCAAATAGAAAAGTATTGCTGTACAGAAGTTAGTCTAGAAAAAATACCGGTGCAATTATCGGCAATAATCATTAATATATTACTAATAGAAGAACCGTAAAAATCTAACAAATTAGGGAAAATTGGATTCGAATTTTCCCTTAATTCAATGATTTTCCCCGCGATTGTGTCCTCGTGCTGTAAGGGTGGACGTCAATTTGAAATGAGACTTGGCATAAAACGCATTTGCGCAATGATATTCGCAGCTGACCCCTATATTTGTAGAGGGAAAATTCCCGATTTTTAAAGAAGCAGTAACTGAATATTGACCGTTGAATATTGTAGTTAATTGCACCATGGTTTTTCTTTAGGTTGATTAATGTACAACGTTACTCTTTTTAAATGAATATTTTTGCTCAACAGATATTATAAAAATTTAGACTGATTAAAATATCCCCTCCCCTCCCCTCGCACACAGAATACAAACATTATATAAAATAATTTCTCATTTAATTTAAACTTTCAAATTGGAAGTATGTGTTTAAAATTAATTGCAGAAGAATGAAACGAAGATCAACTATGCTAATACACCCTGTAGACATATTCTTACTTGGTTCAGCATCATCTACTTTATGCAATCGTAAATTTGCACAGTACGAGTGTCCCATATTTAACTGGCTCCTTAATTCATCCGTTAAATTAATCCATTTGTCATTAAACACGTTGTGTCTTCATGTTCCACCAGATTGTTCGGAGATGATGTAAGTTATCCATTAGAATGGAAGCATTTGATGAACAATCGAAGCAAGATTATTTACCCGCGCTCGTTCCTTGTCATCTGTTAGTGAGTTAATTAAAATCAGGAAGCATTCTTGTTAAATTTCGCATTTTACCAGTCTGAGGAATACATCATGATCGATGAAGAATACTTGTTTTCGTTAGTATACCATAAATAACGCAGAGCAAAGTTGTATTGATTATAATTTTTTTTTACACCATCAAAAATATTTCGATCCAGCAAATTCAACAAATAATTGTAGGGGTAATATTTCTTTATTGCAGGTAGTAGGATATTGTGGATATCATAACTGCAGAAACTGATATCGCTGGCAGGTTAAACAATAGTACTTTTAGGGCCAGTTCATTGATTTCAAGCAATTAATATTCTTATTGCCCATTCATAGATTTTAAGCAATTCTTTTTGCCCGTTCATTGATTTCGAGTAATTAATATCATAACAAAGTAAACTTTCACTTTTTCTTCCCCGACACATAGTTGTATGATTCCGTAAAGCACAGTTAAGATTCAGAACGGATATTTAAGAAATTTTAAGAATCAAGGAAAGTGGTGCGTCTTTTGTAAAATGAGCCACAAAATGTAATTTTGTAGAATAAAATTTTGTAGAATGAGCCATAGCCCCGCAAAATTGCAATTGCGCCATTCAAAATACTAAGAGCAACTGAACGGTTAAAAATTTCTCTAGACTGGAAAAGTACAAAGGATGAGGGTATGCAGTTTATTGGAGTCTCTGAGCTGGGGAAATTTCCTCCTTTTACCACCTGCGGAAATTAAGTGGGAATAGACTTAGGAATTTTTGAAAGTAGAGATTAGAGGAGAAGTGGGTGCTTTTATTCGCTGCATTATACACATTTAACGCCGCGCCTATTAGAGTCAAATTAAAGAAAAATAGAAGAAAAAACAAAAAAATGCAATGGTTTAAAAATAAAATGCAAAGATAATGAGGAGAGAAGAATATAAGTTCCTTGATTGGTGATCAGCAAGGGTAGGCGAGTTGCGTCGCGAAATCCTAATGCTAAGGATACATTCAACCAGAGGTTAAAGAGTAGTTAAAAATTTAACAAGTAAAAATGTGGGGCAGTACAAAGATACTACAGATTTTGGGTACTGTGCTCACGTTTGGCGCATATGAAAATTACAAAAGTCCACTTACTTAAAGCTCACTTATATGTTTGAACTTCGAAAATTATTTTCGAAAATTCGGGATTCTTTTTTAAATGTTTTGTAGAAGAGAGTGCTCCACACCAAACGTTCGAAATGTTAAATGATAAAAAAACGGATTTTACAATGAGATGGATACTTTAATATTGGTTCAAGTATCTTTAAATTGTTTTTCTCATGACATGGATTTTCGAGTTATTGATTTGAAACTCACTTTGACTGAAAATAGAAATAACATAAATTAAAATAACAGAAATAATAGAAATAACAGAAATTATCTGGTTCATGAAATAAATAGTGATAAAATATTTATTTAGTTGTAATAATTACTTAAATTGATCTAAGACAAAAAATTATCATTCTTGCGCGGATGATTACAAAGATCTTAATCCTTATATTTTAAATCTAATCTTTTAATTATGAGATTCATATTTTACTTCTATTACATTAAAAAATCAAATTTTGTTGTAGTAGTAAAGTAGTAGCGGTTTAACCCCAATCCGGTGCATCCGTGCAGGGTGACGTCATCAGCTTATCTTATCGGATGATTATCGGATCTTATCGGATGATTTCATCCGATAAGATAAGCCGATGACGCCATCCCCGATGACGTCACCCTGCTGCGTTGCTGCTGATTGCAGGGAAATCGCTACTACTTTACTACTATACTAATAAATGTTTTCTTTTTTCACCCAAAAAGCAATTTGAAAAACCTTAAGACAACGTTATACAATATGACACGAATACCGAAAATGTTTTTACAACGCACTGCCTATCCGCAAGGAAAAACGACATATACAGGCACCCATTGTTATTGAAAGCACCAGTCGGGTTGACCTTGGTTACAATTAGGCAAATTATCGCCCACTTTGCTATTTTTGGCGAGTTTAGGAAATTTCTCGAATTTCATAGATTGAATTAGTTTTGCATTAGGTTAAATTCCGCGAGTTATGTTATGTTTTCGATAACTTTCCGTTGAGGGTTGTAAAGTTCTTTCTTAACATAAATCTTCTTACTACCCTATTATACTATATTATATGCCACATACTTTTTATTCGGATATGTTATAGGTTAATAGTGATTTAACTCAAACTTTGAGACTTCAACCTTCCGGTCCAAGGGCAATAACACAGGAATGCAATGGATAGAATCCAACTAATCTTTATTATGAACTTCACATAAGGACAGCATCTGGCTGTTTAAATCAATGGATGATCTAAACAATAAATCTTATTGTACACGTCCCGATTAAATTACACCTTATGCATTGTGCTACCCTTAACTAGCCTGATGCTCACACTTGACTGGAAGTGATTCCAAAGTTATTATATTTACCATTGGCCTCCTTCACGACAATATACTTAATCACGATCAGCTCACGAACTCACGCCAGGCAGAAAGCACTCCATCCAAGCCAACTTTTAACTCAAGATCCGACCAGACTCGCTCGTGAAAACACCTAGAACTTCCCTCAAACACCTTCTTCCCGAAACTTATCCTACTCTAAAAGTAGGAACGCACACAATGCTGATTATGCCGGTGATTCGTCAAAATACCTGAACCAGTTAGGATCGTTAGCATAAATAACAAATTATAATAAAACTGAGGGAAATAATATTTGAAAGGTTATTTAGACCTCACAGGGTTGAAGACCCAGACCGTCCGACTCATCCTAGGACTTGAGCAACCATTTGGACGACCGGGAAAAGACCTCACAGGGTATCGAAGCGAGTCTTCGTTCAATCAGAAGTGGTTAGCGTGATGCAAGTCAAAATGAATTATAATTACATCAGTGTTTTGAGAATATAAACGGCTATTTTGTGAATGATTTGATCATTGAATGACTGTTTTATCGTACCTGACAACTGTTTCCTAACTATGGAAGAAAGATTTATTAGATGTATAGTTCTTGTTTGCGCCTACTGATGTTTTTGATAATGCGTTTATTATCAGGAAATTCGACTCATTCTTGTAATTTGAGAATTCACTCGCAATTCCAGGGGATACGTATTAATAGTGTATATTTTTATCTCAATCATTGTGAAACAAATGAGCTTAAGAATGTGGAATACGCATCAGGGTGATTAAAAAAGGATTTGCCAAACTTTACGAGGTGGTAGTATACCAGTGGCGACTCGTGTATAGGCACTGTGGCACTGCTGGAACGACAGTGCTCTCTCTCCCTCGCAGCCTCGCTTGCAGCTTTCTATGTGCGCATGCGCACATAGGAAGCTATATTAGATTTGCTCTCAAGGGTTTCTTTGGGAAACCCTGTTATTTCATTCCTTTTTTAACTTTGTTTCTTGCTTTTTGGCTTTTTAACTATGTTTTTTGTATCTTTGTTCTTTGTTGGAGAGAGTGGGTTTTTTTTCTTTTGTTGTTGTTGTTGTTGTTGTAGCTGAACCTTGGCTTCTTTGTTCCTGGGCTCGCCGGCTGAACTTTTGTATCGTATATCTTCTTTTCCTGGTGGTCCTTTGGGAGGGGGACCTCTGGGTTAAACTCTTGGGGAGTCTTTGGGGAGAGACTCCTTCTTTTCGTTTTTTTATCTTGAAACCTGTTTGCCCTTTGGGACTTTACACATATTCATATATTCCTTGTATTCCTGTTCAGCTTTGCGGTTCCTGGTTTTTTTTTCTCCCTGGCCCTGCTGGCTCGTCTCTCTGTGTTCTTTCCTGAAGGTCTTTTGGGAGGGGGATCTCTGGGTTATTCTATTCTTGGGCAGTCCTTTGAGGGGGGAGACTTCCTTTGATTGCGTTCTTTCATCTTTTAACCTAGTTGGCCCTTTCGGGGCTAAATAAATGCATTTATTCTCATTTTTACTCCTGTCCTGCTTTGCGGCTTCCGGGGATTTTTTTTCTCTAGGTGAAGGTGTGTTTGCTTATGTGTGGGTGTGTTTGCTTGTGGTTATCTTTTTCTCGGATTCCTGCTCTGCAGCCGTCCGCTTTTCGGATTTTAAATTTTGCTTCTGGATTCCTGGTTATCAGCCGTCCTCTTTTGGTTCATAAATTCTTTGTTTTATCTGTGATTTTCCTTTGTTTTACTTGTGTTTTACCTTTTCGGATTCCTATTCTGCAGCCGTCCTTTTTTTGGCCCCTAAATATTTTTTTGCTTTCTAATGAAATAAATTTTATTGTCTTAATGTAATAAATTTTAATGTCTTGTAATAAATTTCATTAATTTTTTTTAATATGTCAGTTTAACCTTGCTTTATATCTCTGTAAGAAATGTAATTAATTTTTTTTATTTTTTTTTAATTTCTGGTTTTTCAAACTTTGTCTTAATCCTTTTGTCTTCCAACCTTGACTCTTCCAACCTTTTCTTTTTCTGTATTCCCTTTTGTATTTTGTGTTAGGGTTTTTTCCCTTCGGGGTTTTCCCCTATTTACAATTTTCTGCCTTTTGTCTCTCTTGTATTGCATTGTATTGTACTGTACTGTAATGTATTGTTTTTATGTTTTGTTCTGTCGTTGCCAATCTTTTGCTTGTTTTGATGTAACTACTTGTGTTGTGATTCAATTTTAATATGTAATATAATTTATTGAATCTAAAATAAAGTTCTCGGCCACACACTTAGCAACAGTAAGCCTTCGGGTCTGTCGTGTGGTCTGGGTTTTCAACACTCAACACGTATATGATTTACATTGCATTTCCATCTTTATATGTGTATTCAGAGATTTAACAATTTGGTGATTGCTTGGGGATGTACGTCTTTGACAAAACATCATTAAATCTCTTGATTTTATCGATTGACACAACCTAAACTAATAATTGAATTCTAATTAGAGATATATTCAAAATATAAACATCTTTAATAAAACGTGTTCTGACCTTAGGTGCGTTTGAAACGTGTGAATCTGAAAGTATTCAATTATCAAATTTTGGAAATATGTGTGTAATTTCCCGATGATACTGTGTAGAGAAACTAACAGAAAACACAATTCTGGTTTTTAAACAACAAAATACTTTTTTATTTTACTTTTAGTGGAAATATTCACTTATTTTACAATACTAATATGTGGGCTGTAAGGCAACAATCCGCAGCCGAACGTTCATTACACAAACCTAAGGTTGAAAGCAGATTTTTAACCATTATGAACATCCAGGTGGAATCAGAACTTCCTCTACTGGCACATATATATCTAAATTGGAGTCATAACCGTTCGACCACTAGTGTTATTAAAGTATCCCGAAAAAATATACAAAAAGCACTGCGAAAAGTTTACTATGAGGGCTGTGGTGTATCATAATAAACGCAGAGATACCTCTGTCTGTCTCGCGTTCGGCGACAAAAATGCCATTTACCGGAATATCGCCGAAATGATTACTTTAAGGAAATGTTGCCAAGTTGGTTATCATATAATAGATTTAACTTTTTTAATAAATCTAATATCTCTGACTATCCCTGTAGTTTTGTAGCAATTATTAATTTAATATTCCTGATTTAAAATATACCAAGTTCCCCTGTTCTTGAGACAGGTACGTTTTGTTAGGGACACGAATAGAGAAATTTCAGGAGCGCGAGTGTTAGTTAGGTGAAAGGCATTTCACATAACTGGTAATACAATTCATACACGATACATCCGTATGACGGGATTTAATTGTAGTAGATTTAGAATTATATATTTAGTTAATTTCTTACGCTCCATTTTTTTTTTAAATCCAGTTTTCGATTCGCAATATATTTATACTTTAGAATATACTAAAGCCTCTTATAATGATAAATTAAAATCGAGCAATAAATAGAAAGCCCTATGTATCACATGTGTTTTGGGAAATTATTTTTTAAAGAATAAAATCAAAATTTTCTTTTTACAGCGGTAATATCCCTTTAGTTTGTAAAGAACTTTCAGTTAAAGTTCTTTTGAATTTTAAAACCGTTTTTTAAAGTTCATTAATGTATATCAGGATCTATACTGAAAGATATTCTATGTAGTAAACAAATTTAATGTTTTTCCTTTCAAAATATAATTTCTTATGCTACAAAGTGAATAGTTTAGACCCACAGTTTTTATACTAGTCGCGAAAGAAAATATCACAATAGCAACATGATCTTAAAAGGTTTCCGTTGTTTTACTTTATTTTGGGACTAAAATTATAAATTATTGATTACCATAGAATTTCTAATTTTGATAATAACTCCACTCATAAGTTTCAAAGAAAAATTCGAAGAAATGCATAAGGGTTTTTAATCGGGATTTTAATGAAAAAAGAAAATATAAGGGACGTTATAAGTATTTTCTAATATAAGTAGGGGGATGGAAGTGGGGTGATTTAATGTATCGACCGGTTACAAAGACAAGGCAAAAATATTATTTTTCTCTGGGAGAATTGAGATAGAGCAGTGAGATGAACAAAGGTAGGGGAAATTGGTCAAGAAAATAATGGCTACGTGATCCAGGAATATGGGCTTTGCCAATCTGAGCCAGAAAGATAGGCATTGTTAATCCGACAAAATTAATTTATAAGAACAGCGAATTTATTTAATAAGAACAGCGGAAACAAGAACAGCGAAATATGAAACAGTAAAAACTAAAAACAGAATACTGCAAATCGCCCCAAATACTAAAACTGGTTACGAGCCATTGAATGTCATTGAACTACGAAGTTCAATGGCATTTCACAAAAATTGAAGTTTCGGAAAATAAAATAGCTATCTTCATCAGAAAACGAAATAATAAAGAAGATACGAAATATTTTAATTAATTATAATTTTAAATATTATTTTGGAGAACGAACCTAATTTTTCTTGTCCTCTGTCTTTTAATTCTGTGTTTTAAATCATAGAAGCAGATAGTCAAAGCAGGGTGGATCTTTTATTGATTCATTTACGTTTTAGATATGGCGTGTTCACGAAATAAAAGTAACGACCTCAAGTATGACGAGAAAGAAACGTGTTGACAAGGTATGAGTCACAAAACGTCGAGTGTGATGATGAAAATTAAAAGAAAAAGAATCCTGAGAGGGGCTAATAGATTAGAATCGAAAATTTAATAGAATGCTAAAAGTCATTAGCATTTCAGAGGAAGTGGGGTGTATATTTAATTAGGGGTATTATCGAAACATTGCTGTCGTTAATGTGTTTGGGTTAAATTAAAAAAAAAATTTTGATTGCGTGCCGTGCCAGTGATTTTTAAATTATTTGGGTTTAAGTTCTTAACAGTAACGGTTCTCTTGATGTCCCCTTATGTCCTCTTGAAGTTTTGCAGTTTAGAAATACATACAGACACTGCATTTTACATAAGAAAATACAAAGACGTTGTTCATCAATTCATCTTCTGGTAAGTATTCAGTGAAAGAAATTTTCTTTTAAATTAGGAATATTTCAGCCTAATCAAAAAGGTAAATACAGGTAAATAAGTAAACAGCATAAAACTACATCTCACAAAATTTTTAAAAATCCATTTCACTTTAATTGAACTTATTTCGGAACTTCAAATACAAACAAAACGTTTTGAAAACATCTTAAGCATTCTTTAAAATGCTAATTACAGATAAAAGTAAATCGTGAAATTAAAACAAAATATGCCATTTGACTTTTGATATTTAGAGCGGTATGCTTTCCGCTACAAAGTTAAATATTTGTTTTTATACTCGTGAAGATTATTTTTTCATCTTCTTTATGAAATTTAAATAATTGATTTCTAGATAAAACTCGATAGGTTTGCGTTTCTAGTCAAATAGCAATCAGTGTATATCGATGTTCAATAATTGGTAATTAAAAATAATTTAGAATGAATAAAATAAACACATTTTTGAACGCAAGTTGTATTTATTGATTGTTCTGTGCAGGAACTTAAAAGCAGATGGACAAATAGATAATATACAAGCTGAATACCCGTTGAAAATCAACGGTCTCGCTATAAGCAATCCTGAATAAAGTAAATTTTTGAATAATTTGCGTTTACGTTAATTCGGCAAATCAAATATTTTGGTGTGCAAAACCCCTAAAGAAGAAAATATTGGACAACTTATTGTGTGTACTTCTTCTTTCGAACTATTTACCCGTACACCAAATTAAAGTCTCTATCTCATCCCGAAACATACTATTATATCATTTTCCTTTTCAAACGTTTTTTTTTTTCTTTTTTTTCTTTTGTGAAGCACATCCATAAAGGAACATTTTTGAAAAACTCTGTTCGCCTTGGGTTTTTTATCAGATGATTGGCCCATATACCAAGGATCAAGCCTCTATCATATTTAAAAGGAAGCGTGTCTCAATTATATTGGTGTGCGACACCCCTAAAGTAGCAAATATTGAAAATCTGGAATTGCACACTTTCTTCTTTTCAATTTATCTACCCGCACACCAAATTTGAAGTCTATATCCTATCGTGAAGCATGTTTTTTCTATTACTTCATATTTCGACCTTTTTTTTGTGTAGCACCCCCTTAAATGAAAATTTTTGAAAAACCGTATTCATCTTGGGTTTTTTCATCAAATAATTAACCCATATACTAAATTTCAATCCTCTATCCTATTGTAAAGAAGGCTTTTTTCATTTGTTCCTCAAATCGATTATTTTATTGAGCGGCACCCCCCTACAATAGCAAATGTTGAAAAACTGAAATTGCACACTTTCTTCCTTTCCAACTATTTAATCGTACACCAAATTTGAAGTCTCTATCTCATCGTGAAGCTTGCTTTTTCTATTTTTCTATCATTTCACCTTTCGAATGTTTTTGTGTGGAGTACCCCCACTCCCTTAAATATACATTTTTGAAAAATTCCATTCTTCTTGGGTTTTCTATCAGGTGATTCGCCCGTATACCAAGTATTATGTCTCTATGACATTTTAAAAGGGATGTTTCTCCTTTATTCCGAAAATTGAACATTTTGCTGTCCGGCACCCCCTAAAGTAGAAAATGTTGGAAAACTGAAATTGTACACTTTCTTCCTTTCAAAATATCTACCCGTACATAAAAATTTGAAATCTCTATCTCATCCCGAAGCATGTTTTTTATCAATTCACCTTTCGAACGTTTTTCTCTGTAGCACCCCTTAAACGAAAATTTTTGAAAAACTATATTCGTCTCGGGTGTTTTCATCAAACAATTAGCCCATATACCAAATTTCAAGCCTCTATCAAATTTTAAAGAAGCCGTTTCTCATTTATTCGAGAAATCGAACATTTTGGCTTGCGGCACCCCCTTAAGTGGAAAATATTGGAAATCTGAAATTGCACACTTTCTCCCTTTCGAACGATTTACTCATAGACCAAATTTGAAGTCTCTAATATCCTATCTCAAAGCATGCTTTTATATTATTTCACTTTTCGAACGTTTTGATGCGGAGCACCCTCTTTTCAGAACATTTTCGGAAAATATGATTTTTCCATGGGGGGTTTATCGAACTATCCACCCATGTACCAGATTGCAAGTCTCTATTGCTTCTGGAAGTGCTTAAGAAAAGCGTAACAGACGGACACTTAGCAATTAATATATATCGATTCTAATTCTACTATTTTCTTTATCAAATGCCATAACTTCTATGGAGAGCTTTAAATTTTTTTAAAATAAAATTAAATATTGTGAAATTTCTGAAGAATAACTCAACGTTTAATAAATGCAACTTTCAACTATATCGAAAACATGGTACAGACCATTGCCAAGTTTGGGAATCCTTCGCGATATATTGATGTTGAATAGATAAAATTTTCGTCTGCTCTTCATACCGTCTTGTTTACGGTTATTATCTTATTTACGGTTTCTTCCAGTGTATAGATAAGAAGGTTGAATGTAGTCTCTGGATATTTTGAGCTAGAAACATTTGAGTTAAAGGAACTGGTTTAAAAGCTTCGATGTTTTTCGAATAAATGAATTAAAGCTTTATTTGGAATGAAGCTAAAACAATACACCATATATTTTTCTGCATTAATCATTTTCTTGAAGTACGGCAATTCAGATTATTTTATAAGACTCCTTAATATTTACAAAACATGAATGTGCAATATTGTGGTCATGTAAAAAAATATAACATAAAATAACATGATAAAAATAAATTAAAGTTCAGATTTTTGCTTTTACTTTTACTAAGTATGACGCCCAGTATTATTTTCCAAAATGTCAACATTTACACGCCTCTTTTATCGACGAACCAGAGTTTTACACAATAGTATTCACTGTATACCACTTTGTACATATTAATATTATGGGTATACTCCTTTCAGAGATTTCTTTCAAAATTAAATATAGTGACCCTAAAAAATGTATTTATGATTCCAATGCATTCAAAAATGTATTTGATAGAACTCATTTCTGTAAACATTCGACATTTTGTAAAAATAAAAAATGGATTAATTTTATTCGATAGTAGTTTGCAAGCCTTTTTATAATTAGATAATCTGAACACTCTTAAAAATTAAGTTATAAATTTTGAAGTTTATTTTATAATAAAAATGCCTTAATAATATCAAGAACAGTCAAAAACGTTTAAAAATAGCTGTCTTAATCAAAAATCGACTCCTTTACAGTCTATCCTGTATTTAATACAATGCTTGTCTGCAAAGTTTCAGCCATTTAGGTCATCGGGGGTAGGGGTGGGAGGGAAATATTTAAATATTTTGAGAATTTAGAAATACGTTTCATCCCCTCCCCTATACTGTTTGTCTAGCCCAATGGAGGGAAAAAATTTAGCATCGTTATATGCTATCCCATGGTCGATACTATCTGGAAATTTTCAGTTTCTAGAACACCAGTTGGTGGTGGTGGTGTGGTGTGGGGGAGTATATAAAGACTTTAGATCTCTATTTCTGCCCCTATGAAAAAAATTGAATATCTCGTTTTGTTCGATTTTGGTTCATGGACGACGCTTTACTCTTGTTGTGAAAATTCGGCTTTTTAGCTTACCAAGAGAGGAGGGTGACTTGTGTGTGTAGGGGGGGGGGGGGAATTCACCATTTTCTCCGCCTTCGAAGGGAAAATTTCAAAATTCTGGTTCCATTACGCTCTCTCGCTTAAGTTGAAGAGATCGTCAAATGAAGTAGTTGCAGTCGTTAATCATTTCCTTTTACTCCTTCACTAAAGTTCTGTTTTTTTTACATTTTGTACGAAGAGATAGGAAGTCAACATACATAATTTTAACAAAAGTTCTCAATACGTAGCATTTCCTGTCTTACTCTATACTCACACTTTATACTGACTAAAATTGCGCTTCTTTTCAGAAAATTCTTTAATTTGCAAATATTGTGCGCCTTTTCCACGTAATTATACTTTATTTTTGTCTCAAAACATTTTTTCTTGAATATTGAGGGGTTCGAATAGATAAATTTGACGACCGCCACCTTTTCTCAAAAGTAAATTTCTGTCTTTTCGGTCGTACATTAAAGAGGTGCAGTGGTCCTTACACCTAATGCACAGATGTAAAACGAAGGCGTGGTAATAAAGTAATAGACTATTTTCAACGTTTCGGTATTGTATTCGATCCCACTCAGGGGTGTTCCGCAAAACTGTCTAAAAGAAAATAAAAAATGTCATGGCCCGTCACCAGAGGGCTTCTGTAAATACATCCGTGTAAGTTCGAAAAATATTTATATCGGGGAAAACAGAAAAATATGGCATCACTGAATATATTTAAAATATACATAAAAAGGGCAATTAAAAATTTTCTGGAGCTACCACCTGTGTAATCAGTAGGAAATGCAATTTCATTTAATATAATTACTCTGGGTACATAACCTACTGTTTAACGTGGAGTATCTTCAATGTATTCAAAGTCTGCTATAATACAAATGTCCTTGTTGCCAGCATTAAAGTTCCGTTCTTCCGTTCTACACATTGCCAGGTATTGTAGGGAAAGTACTGACACTCGCTTTACTGAGTATCGCTATAATAAAGGAACGCCAACATTGAATTTTCATTTCATTGCGGGTGAAATTGTCGTTCCTCTTGGCCCATAGTTGGAACAAATTTTGTTTAAAATAAATATAGAAAATTTTAAGGAAATATATATCAAGAAATTTGATTTTTAGCATGTTATTTTTTTTATAACTCTTGGCAAAGTATTTTACAATTGGAGTGGAGAAGAAAAGAACTATTTTTATTACCATATGAAGTATAACTGTAAAAAGAAAAAAAGAAAATACTTTAAGGTATTGCTTTATTTAGAGTTTTGTATTTTACTTCTTCCTATTTTTATTGAGAATATCTTGATTCGATGAATCTACTTTTCTATAAACCCTAAGATGCGTAGAATATTGAATGATCTGCATGAATTAGATGGCAGCACTAATATAGTTAAGCAATTATGCACTAGATGGCAGCACTACAACAGTTATACATTTATGCTCTAGATGGCAGCACTAAAATGAGTCTTTTACTGTTTGAAAGAATTGAAATTGTAAGACATGAAAGGTAAGAGTTTCTTTTTTAAATAACAGAAAAAAGAGAAGAAAATATCCTAGAACTTGTATGTTTATACTTTGATATTTAGAAAGTTATTTTTAACAGTATTTTGATGACTTTGGCTTATTGTTTTCCTTAAATTATCCCCCCTATCCGATATAAAACCAGTAATTTTACATTTTGTGCAAATTCATAATGAAATAAATTAACAAGCTGTAAAGAAGAAAAATCAGCTTTCATTTCATATTCAATTCATCCGGCATGAGTTCTGCCTAAGAGTTTAATTTTAACAGTTGAATTTTATCGTTAAATATAATAATATTATACTTTATCAGAATCAAATATATAACATATTATATTAATATTCTTCAAGTATACACGCATTAAAATTTAAATATTGAAATGCCTCTTAAGGGAGAAATATTGCAAACGGGACGAAAAAGATATCACCAATGATATTATTATCTTCTTCTATTGTCGCACTCCTTTTACTGACTTTGGTTTCGACTTTGTTAGTGCTGCCATCTTTATTCTGAAAGAGATATGTCTGTCAGAAGAACTCTTTTCTAAAATGGCGGCATGATGGAATTTTCTTCGATCGAAGATATATTAGATTTTAAACTGAAAACTAAGTAATATCTTTTAAAGTGTTATAGATTAAAAAAAATTGCCATTTCTTTTTTAAATCTAGAGATGAAATTCGAAGATAAGGAAAGTCCCCACATTTTGGACTAGTGTTTCCATTGCAGCGAAGACCGATTTCACACTTGCTATCAATCTTCAGCCCCAAATAGCTGATAACTGCAGTGGCAGCAATCTAACTAGGTATGTACTTCAATTTTGAAAACGCCAATGGTGTCCGACGGAATGAATCATTCCATATAATTTTTAAAAGAATAAGCTTATAGGTTAGACGAAATTACATGGTCAGCTTCGTGGTTACAAATTCTGATGATAGGGAGCGGTCTAAAAGGTTCGAAACGAGGAATTTCTCAAATATTAGTATTTTAATTAATTTGAATGTGGCGGGAGTCTTTCATTTTACTTCCAAAGAAGTTGTAAAAAAATTCTCACGATTTTACAAGGATGATTTCAGCACTACGTTTTCTGCTTTCTAGAGTTTTACTTTTATATAATACAGAAACAATTCAATAAAAAGGTAAAAGTAAGATATCCGAGATAGGAATGTTGCTGAACTTATATGAAACACCACGTCAAGACACAATGCGCACGCGCCACCCTATATCCCCCCCCCCCCCCCCCAAAAAAAAAAAAAATGTAAATGAAATTCCTCTGTTAGCTGACATTTCAAATAATAGTCATACAGTAAAGAACAGTTTTGAATTAGTTACGAAATTAAAAACTCTTACTAATATCAACAGCGTATATACTTATGATTTTAAGGACTTGTTTAATAATATAGACATTGATGATCGCTTTAAAATCATTTTTGAAATATTTGAACAGTACAATATTAACTTGAGTTATTCATCATATATTTTTTTAAAAGATCACACTCTATGAAAATTACATTCAGCAAGGTAATTTCTTTTTAAGCAGAAGTTTGGTATCCCACAAGGGGGATGTGTTTCATCATTATAGGCTAATTTCATTGCATCTGAAATAATCCTATTTACCCTATTTTAATTATGGCTGTCTGTCTCCACTATTTACTCCCTAGATTGAGTTTCATTGGAATTCCCTTCAACTCTTAGTCTCCCATGTAATATCCATGATCAACTTTGTATTTTTTCTCTCTTTCTTTTGGACACAACTTAACTTTATCTCTCGTTTAATCTTATCTGCTCTGAATTAGTACATGGCTCCTGGACGATTGCCTCATCGTTCATGGTAATACTTGATTTCTTTAGAATTTTTCAATTTTAATACTCTGTTTTTGTTTGTTGACTGGGCTTACGGTGTTCATAGTGACTTAACACTTCACTCAACAAGTCTCCTGTTTGACACATATATGGCAACACTGTTGACAGACCCATATGATTTCTAGATAGTTTCAACCTTCAAACGATACGTGTCAAAATTTTATGACATTCTGACAATTAGTTTACAGGTTACAGTGGTTTTAGTGACCCCAGTTTTGTAATTTTCAAAACAATGGAGGAATTTCAAAAGAATTTCGTGTGTTGATTAAACATTGTTTTTCGATGGGGAAAAATACTGTTGAAGCCAAACAGTGGCTTGATAAGCGTTATGGAGACTCTGCACCAGGGAAATAAACTATTATTGACTGGTATGCTGAATTTAAACGCGGTCGTACAAACACCGATGATGCTGAACGCTCTGGTCGCCCAAAATCGGCAGTTGTTCCCGAAAACATAAAAAAAGTCCACAGAATAGTTTTGAAAGACCGTAAAGTGAAGTTGCGTGAGATAGCTGACACCTTAAAGATATCAAAAGGTAGTGTGTTTGCAATTTTACACGATAATTTGAACATGAGGAAGTTGATTTCGAAGAAGTGGGTTCCGCGTTTGTTCACACCGGACCCAAAACAACAAGACATGACCCGTTGAAGACCCAGACCGTCCGACTCGCCAAGACATGACCCGTGTCACAAGTCGATGAAAACGATGCTTAAATTATAAGAATTACGCTTCGAATTGCTTCCTCATCCACCGTACTCTCCAAATCTGACCCCCAGCGACTGCTGTCTTTTTGCAGACAACAAAAATATGCTCCAGGGAATGAAATTTGGCCCAAATGAAGAAGTGATTGCCGAAACTGAGGCCTATTTTGAGAGGAAAGACATCGTTCTACAAGAAAGGCATCGAAAAGTTAGAGGAGCGTTGGAATGAATATATTACACTTAAAGGAGAGTATGTTGATGAATAAAGTCGAATTTCTAAAAAAAAAATTGTTTTTCTTAGTTAGACCGGAGACTTATTGAGTGATGTAGTATAATCGCCGTAATCCGAAACGAGCATTAGTTTTGGTTAATTCGGATTAGATAGATGCTCAGTCTTAAAAAGAAATCTAATTCAAATTAACCTTCAGTTTAGGCCTAGCGTAATTTCTCTCTTTTTTTCGGTATGGTAGCTGCGTTTCTACTGATTTGGATATTTTACTTTTTTGGTGTCTTTCTATGATGGTTCGGTATTAGCTATTATTTCATTTTTAACACTTTACAACATAGTTGAAAAGTGTTTATGACTTTTTTCATTCTGTCTGTCTGTCTGTCCGTTATCACGATAACTGCCGTAAAAATGACTTTATCAAAATGAAATTTTAGTGTTTTTCTGACGGTCGGTGGGACCTATGGGAATATAAATAAATAATATCACCCAATTAGTTTTTTATTGAACCCGGGTTGAAAAAATGAAATACATTGAATCCTACGGGACCTAATTTTTTAAACATTTTTTAAACAAATTTAAAATTCACAAATTGTTTCGAAATTTTTAGGAAATATTCACATTATCCCATAAAATATATAAAAAAAATTTCAGTAAAATATGTTAGGTAGTTTTTTAATTAAAAATTATTTAATATAGGGGGAAAAACAAATTCAATTAAATTCTGACTTTTGCAATATCCTTCAGAAAGAAAAAAGAGATATATTATATAATAAATATCTTTCCAAGAGTTTGATTATTTTGTATATGAGAGAGGCTTCACATTTTAAAATAAATTTGGTAGATAACAATTTTTCAATTTTTTTTATTTTTTATTTTATATAACTTTTCATGATATACTTATTTGATGGCGTTTTTAATGCACTTTACTACGTCCTAGAGAGTTCAAATTTGGTACACAGCTTAAATTTCTGGAACATTTTATTCTACAAAAATTTGGTGGATCTTTAAATATAGATCCTACATTTTTTTCGAAAAGGTCTGCATCACTCGTTCACTTCTATAAATCATTGTTGTAATATTGTTAAAAATTCTGATGTGGGCAGCACATGTCTTTCCCTGCAGACTCATATTCACATTCTCTTTATTTCTTCAATAATAATTTGAGTTTATCTGCACAAAATAACAGCCATAAGTATTTTAAATGACATTGAATTTGCACGTTAAACTTGAATTTGGTTCTCATTTGATAGCTGTACTTATTGTCAAAAGTGACGTAGCGAAAACGCGAAAAAACTAGAATATCTCAAGAACCGGCTAGTCCTAGAGTAATCAGGTTAGTCTTATTCTTTTTGCTGTCAAAAATCACGTATAAAATAGGAATTTAATTGATATAATTGAGCACACGTAGTCTTTTATTTTTATATTTAACGATTTTTGCGGGCCATTTCGCAAAAATAGCCCGTTCCTTTTTCCCGAATCGTATTAGAATAACCTAGAAATGATTTATATACCAAATTCTGTTAAATTTGGTAAATAAATCAGTTGTAGGTTATTGAAATATTATACACCAAATTTTGTTAAATTTGTTCCATTAGTTTTTAGCTAGAGTGGATAAAGGCAATTTCTGCCGGTCATTTCGCAAAGGAGGCAGATTCTTTTATTACGAATTGTACTATAATCCAATGAACATCAGGTTTTCCCACAAAAAACATACCACCAAATTTTATGAAATTCGGTCCATTAGTTTTTCAGTTAGAGTGGATGCAATATCATCACAGACACACAGAAACACACACAGATACACCCTTACACACACAGACGTCATCCTAAAAATAGTTTTTTGGTGTTCTAGAAGTCCCAAAACGTGTAGATCCTTCGAAAATTCGAGTTCCGATCTTCGGCACGATTCCAATACTTTGAATACAAACACACACACACATATATTATCTGTGTGTATGTGTATTATCTGTGTATATAAATTCCGTGCCTACGCAATTACAATAGTTGTGATTTTAAATGATCCCTAAACTTTTATTATTTCTTTAATGAAGCCTAATTTTAACTTATGCAGAATGCAAATATCTCAAGCGATTGTAAGGTGAGTTACATAAGAATTGCTGATTTTTTTCACACAAAACTATTTAGCTCTAGTGTCTGGAATACAAGTTATATGACTGAAATATTCATTGATTTTGCATAGAGAATCAGATGATTTATATTTCGATACAGTTTTAAATATTTAAGTATAATAAATTACTGTAGTACTGCGATAATGTAAAAAATATCACCACTGAATGTACCACATTTTATAAATTTTTAAATGAAATTGCATTTCAGTTGGAAAGTGTTTCATAATCAATGCTTATGCATGATTGATCTTTGTTGTTAATATATCTGTTGGTTTCAGCTGTTTATTGTTTTTTTTTTATCAGGTGCTTATTGTCATTGCCTTTCCTTTTTGTCCCTATTATATTTATTTCTGATTAGATTGTGTGATGTTAACTCTGGTTCGTTTCACTGTGCACGTATTTTTAAACATGTATTAAACTTTCTTTTGTCCGTCTTCGATTTTCTTGTTTTCTCCTTTTGCCTCGTAGGCTTTTTCATATTTAGATTTTTTGATGAACTTTTGAGCATGTTTGATGTCTTTATTGTGGTATATATATTTATATGGGTTAAATCGAGATCGCATAATAAAGTTTACAAGTACCTGTGATTTTTGCGAGCATTCATTTTTTTTAATTTTTTTGTTTTTATGATCTTTAAAATTGTTACATTTTTTACCATTGATCTTTACCATTTACATTTTATATTTTTAAATTCTTAAAAAAAGACTCTTTATTTAAATTAAATTATCTTTTTAATATTTACTTAACTGGTACATGGTATCTTTTGTCATAACGTTTTCAAAAAATGTCTGAATTCTAAAGAAATCGATTGTTTATTTTCTTCTTACTTTCTTTTTCTAAAGATTTTTTTTCTTTTATTTTTTTTTTTGTAATGAAATTTAAATAAGTCTTCTTATTCGACACCTATTCATGAGTTATCCGGTCGAGAAAAGGAATTTACTTTAAAAAAAGCAAAAAAAAAAACCCCTCCCTATTGTTCAGTCTTCAGACAGGAAATTAACCTTGATCTAGAAAATGTATAGAGCTTTTATTAAAACTCTGAAATGTTACTGAATTCAAAATGTTTTCAAAGACTTATGTATATTTGATTTGAATTTGCATTACATTATTTGAATATACGTATGAAAAATTATATGCACAGTCAACACATGTTAATAATACAAGCCAAAGGGGAACAATAATTAATTCGCTTTATTGAAAATTCGTATCAACGATCTTCGTTACGACAATATGGCGCTTTGCCAGGGTTAGAATTCACTTTATCGGTGTTCGCTTTAAGACATGTAGACTGTATATATATATATATATATATATACTATAGTAACTTACTATTGTCATATCTGAAACAATCATGTGTTTGAGTTAATTAGAGTGAGAATGCCAGACCTGATGATGAATCTAGTTTAATTAACCTCCAAATTAAGCTAAAAAGCTGGTCATTTCATTTTTCGGCATGGTAGTTATAGTTTAACAGCTTTGGTGATTTTATTATTTTAATATTTCGTAATCATTGGTTATTATTAAATCTTTCTAATATATATATATTCCTCAAGTACAATCAAAATAAAATATAAAATATAAAATCCAAGGATGCGTATATATATATATATATATATATATATATATATATATATATACGCATATGCACGGGTATATACAGAGAGAGTGTGTTGTTTTGTAAATCCAAATAGACAACTTTTATTTTTTAAATATTTACCAGAAAAATTATCAAAATACTTTCTTAAAAATGAAAATTAAGCACTTTTGGAACGTAACACATTTTGGATTTTAAAGTACGAAGAATTAAAATGATTGCATGATCTCTATCTAATTTCATCCCATTTCGCAGAGTTTACATTACCCATAAACTCTTCTTGTGGCTCAAGTACGGTTATTTTTTGCTTTTACAATTTCCTTCCCATTGTTAAATTTTCGATTGTAGCATTCGATGTTTAATCGATATTTACTGAATAGACGCATTGGAATTAACTGTAACAGTTTCACAAAAGGTCTGAAATCCGGAAACATTCCATTCGTTTGTTTTCCGTTCCAAAGAACACATTTCTTGGCTTCTATTGAAATTCAAAAATTCAATTCATATTCGTTTATCATTTATTTTTTCTCAAGGGAAACATTTTTGTTAGAAAAGAAATATTTTTACGCATTCTACAGATTGGAAATTAACTTTGATATATATCCTGAAGCATCTTGTTTAGAAATATACAGTTATGGACGATTGTATACTGCACCCCCACCTTCCATAATTGCATAGCTAAATTAGAAATTTGAATTTTGATTATAAAAATGAGCTTCAGGTGGCTCTGACTAGTGAACCCAGATAAATAAAAAATAACCTGACCAAATTTTTGCTTTCTGAAAGGAATTTTATATTAACATCGTTATTCCAATTGTAATTTATTATTCATAAGTAGTCATATGAAATAGGACTATGAAGAACATTACAGTTTTTGTAATCCGGTTTTAATGTATTTCAGGATAAACAAAATATCTAGAGGTGGCGGGAAAAGCACATAAGTCAAAAATTCTAATTTTTTCTTTATAACATATTTGATTTAAGAAATTTATGATCTTTGTTGTGAGGAAAGTACATAAGTCAGTTCGGACTCTAAGATGTTAAAAAAAGAGAAACTTTAAACCCTTGTTAAATTTTGTAAGGATAGCAGTGGGGTAAAAAATATTATCTAAGAAAAGTTGTTATTTATTTAGCTCATAATAATTAACAAACTCCATAAAAATCAAATTTGTATTCTGAAAACAAAAAATTAAATTAATGAAATGTTATCCTGAAAGCATTAATATTTTCTTTCCTCGATATTTCAAAATCCTAGTTTTTGACTTATGTGCCCGCCCCCCGCTCCCCTCCAGCTCTAGATATATCACAATGAAAATTATGAACGAGAAGTAAAAGTATAAATCCATTAACAGTACAACATGCACGACTTCCTTGTCAGTCATAAATGAAAGTAAAATTGCTTCGAGGGCACCCTTAACAAAAGCAAGGCTACATACTGAACTGTTCTGTTTCAGCCTGATGAGGACAGCTTATAACGCCCCCCCCCCCCACACACACACACCTTCGAAACAATGGTAGTCCCCTAACTGACTTATGCGTTCTACAAGGAATTGTGTATGTTGCCTTAGAAGCAGCAGTTTATTGTTGGTTACAACCATATATCTGAAACAAAGTAATCAAAATAAGTTAGGCAAGCCATTATAGATTTGCACTGCCATTACTTTGCGCTGACCACACATCCTATATTTCATTCAGGTAAAAATAATTTGTAAGAAACAAAATTTTTTTTTAAGTCCATTTCGAATGATTAGATTGGATACAAATACCTAATTTTATTTAAGTACAAAGTTTATGTTTAATAACAAAGTTCAATCATATGACTGAAAATGCACGCTTTTAACCAAAACAATGGGTGATAACTAATACATTTAGTATTTTAAAACGCCTCTCTATTAAAAAGCTAAAAACATCGTTGTATTTCGGTGTTTTTCTCTCAACACTATCCCAATAAGCTATCCAAACATGGGCATATCTGATACATGGTAAAGAGAATATAAGACATTTTAAATTTTCATATCATCAAGCTATCAGAATGTAGTTTAAAATGCGCATACACAAGAAAATTTCAATTACGAGATATTATTTGTGTCAGGGGTATCAACAGTTTTCGAATTATTCTGTCTGCGGGTAAAATATCTCTGAAACGAGTTGAGATTCCAGTTAAATTTTGAAAGCTGATTACAGTTATTGAATATAAATACAGTAATTTCTAGTATAATTTCAAGTATTTTTGTATTTAAATCCGAGAAAATGCAACATTCTGAAATACATTAAAAAGCAATGGTTCTACATAACTGTAAATTTGAAAGATAATGAATTCGGTTATAGGACACTAGCATGTTCTGTTTGTTCTCATGGTATTCCGCAATTTGGATAGATTATATTAAAAATTCTAAAATTGATATTGCTATAATAAACGTAAGATATATTATATTTAAGCAGGAATCAATTTATATCATTATAATAAACGTAAGATCTATTATATTTAAGCAGGAATTAATTTACACAGTAGTTTAGAATTTATCTAATGCTTTTTTAAGAATTTAGAAAAAAAAATTCTCACAGTAAGTACTATATCTATGAAAAAAATGGAGTGATTGGGATAAAAATGGATTTGAAATTTGTAATTTCTATTTTGCCTTCGAGCGTCAAAATAAAAATTATGCTCTTCATCTACTTAACTCTTTCAAAACAGAACGTCAAATTTGTACTTTATTTATTTATTTTTTTTTATTCAATGACAAGGTAATTCGTTAAATTTTCCCCCGAGGAGCCATATCCGTTAAGAACTACTATTTTAAGAAATACAGAAGATTGATTTTTATCAGAAATATAATTAACCAGACTATGTGTACGTACAGTAGTCCCCGAAAAGGGACACATTACAAATCGCATACAGCCATTACACCATTACTATATTTTTTAAATGTTTTCGAATTTTTAAAACAAATGTTCACAATTGTATTGGAGATCCATATATTTGTTATTTTCACTCAATTAAATAATCTAACCTCACATTTATCTGGAATCCCAACTCATTCTACAGATGTCGTGCCCACTGGCAGACAGACCGACATATTGAGAGATGCTAAAATTGTGTATAGATGCATCATCTACGCAACCATCTAACCGATAGTTTTCAGTTACGTCACGATCACCAGACATTGTAAAATCCTCCAGCAAATGTAATGTAAAAAGCATAATCACACGATAGAGCTTTCCAACATGACGTCACTCGTTATTTATCGTCTGATTCAAAAGCGTTTGCAGGACAGCACGTGATCATTCTTTGACTTGATCCTTTTGATTTTGTGAGAAAAGCGTGTAAAAATATGCCGAACTTTTGTGCTGTTTTGGGATGGGGTTGTCGAGGTGATAGAGATTCTGTTTATTTTTTTAGAATCTTCTGTATTCCCCAAAACAGGAAAACCCGGTAATATTAAATTAAAATAGGGAAGACGTGAAAAAGGGATTTCAGAAGGATTTGATAATATTGACAACTTCGAAATTGAAGTTCTCATAGCCATGAAAATTCAATTTGTGATAAGCATCTTATAACAGGTCAGTTTGTTCTTTTCTCTTAACATAAAATAACTTATTTATTCATAAAGTATTAAGTTTGAAATGTTTCTAAATTATATTGAGCGTAAGTACGGTTGTAATCTGCAGTAATGTAGCTCGAGAAGATATTAATCCATTTTTGGAATCTAAAATATATGGATCATATCCATTTATGATTGAAATTTTATTTTGATAACGCTTTGCCACTGCAAAATGCATGTTAACCTTTTGCTTACGGGTGGGACAGCGTCCATCCCAAACGATAAACCTCTCAAAAAGACAGGTATTTGTCTACCTGTCTTTTTGAGAGTTTTTACGTTTGGGATAGACGCTGTCCCACCCTAAGCAAAAGGTTAACACAAAGATTAAGTTTTGACTGGTTATCCTACATTCCCGGTTGCTATGCTGTTGCCAGGGTTGAGGACACGTGATGTGGAATACTCTGTATGTCTATGCAGATAGATTCCTCTTCATTAAGATAGTGCCTATGTCACATGAAAACTATCTATTTATGTTACAGGATAAAAGACTAATGCCTTTGATAGAATGTCGATTTTACAACGTTCTTGAAGAACGATGTCGTAACCCTCACTCACAGTCGTTAGCTGCTCTCTTGTTAATGACTCTCACGGAATAATTAATGACTTTCATTTAATGTACAACACTAATTTATCTGTCAAAGAGGCTAAAAAGGGGAAGGCTAGACGCGGCGAATTGAACGATTTTGTACATTTTTCCACTTGACAATATTTGGGGGATTTACTGTAAGACTGAAGTTTGGGCTTTCCTCCTCTACAACACAGCTCCCGCCATAAACCAATGTTTCCATATTTTTGTTAATGTCAAATCTCTCTGAATTTTGAGGAAAAGTTTGTAATTTTTTTAGCAGACGTAAATGCTCAGTCTTTTTTTCTTCTTATTAATTTTCAAAGGGCAGAGTTATAGTTTTTCAAATTGCGATATATCTTTAGCGAAGTTTCACTTCGAAGCATTTTTCAACAGGGGCGTGTTTTTTATTTCCACCTAGACGAATAACCATATTTTCATTGCTTGTATATATTTGACTGTTTAGGAGGCGTATTTTATGTTTTATTCCATTCTGATGGAACATTGTATATTATTTCTTAAATTTTGATTAATCGGGCTATCGGTGAAAAGTATTCAATAATGCAAATTTTGTTATGTATTTTCTTTAAAGTAAGAAGATTGTTTTACATTGGGCAGTAGGTGTTAATTTATGGAAATTAGATACTTTAAAATCGAATGATTTATGTGTTATTCAGAATTGGCAACACGAGATGTTCAGAAGCCGCAAAAAAGTACTCATTGTAATCAATGTTAGGAAATCGTTGGATCTTCTGGCATTTGTGCTTTACAATTTGGGTCACGGTCAAAAAGCTTAAGAACAGACGAATTAGAGCAACAGCTAATTCACTGTACATAAGTTAACAGTTCACCGAATTAAAAAAAAAAATCATAATAATAATTAGCAACAAAATGCAGAGAGTTATATATTTATTGGATCGAAGATTTTATAAAAAACTGAAAACAATACAAAACATTTTTCCTTTTTACTTACCCTGCAATACATGGTAATGTATAATGAAAGTATTGGAATCATGCCGAAAAATGGCAACTCCAGTTTTCGATGGATCTACACGTTTTGAAACCTCCAGAATACGAAAAAACTATGTTTGGCGTGACGTCTGTGTGTGTGTGTCTGTGTGCCTGTCTGTCTGTTTGTGTAATGTATGTATCCATTCTAACTCAAAACCTAATAAATCGAACTTCATAAAGTTTGGTAAGTCACTTGAATGTGACCCTGGTGATGATTAATTTTTGGTTCGATTCGGACAAGCAGAATCCGCTTTTCTTACGAAATGCCCCGTAAAAATTTCATGTATCCACTCTAGCTAAAATACTAATTGACCCAATTTCACAAAATTTGCTAGATAAATTGCTTGTGGGATATTCTGGTGCGATTCGGAAAGTAACATCCTGCCTGTTTTCACGAAATGGTCCTCAAAAACCACCAAAATCTAAAAAAAATGACTACGTATGCCTAAATGTATCCATAAAATTATTGTTTTATACGCAATTTTGACGAGGATAAGAATATAATCAATTCCATTTCTTTAGGACTATCCGTTCTCAAGATATTTGAGATGTCTTGCATTTTTGTTACGCTTCTTCCGGAAGAATGTCCAATTACCAAATAAAAGAAAATTAATTAAAAATGCAAATTTAGAGTTATTCTGTGCCATTAAACTCAATCTAATGAATTTTTAAAGAAATGAAGAAAAAATGAATTTGAGTCTGCAGCGAAAGTCATGTGGTGGCCACATCAGGTTTTTTCGTTCGAAGACACAAACGAAATCGAAGCTACCTAATTTCGTGCCAAAAAGTACCGCTTTCGGATAGGATCGTGTATAAATACTTCTCAGTGTCATCACTAATTGATAGATATGCAATTTGAGGACCCCCCCCCCCCCCCGCAAAGAAATCCAAAGAGTTTAAGTTGCCGAGTCCAGACAAGCAATTTGGAAAACATCCATTTGATAATCCGGACCCATTTTAGACATAGTGACAAAGATAACACAGGCCGACACGATTTTTGCTGACTTACAGTTGAGAGTTGATTTTAAGGTATTTTGATGTGCTGAAATCAAAAATCATATTAGTTTTCGCGTATCACGTCACTTTTTTTTTCTCTAAAGTACTTTGTCCACAAATGGGCCAAAAAGTGGGTACTTTGCGTAAATGGTTTAAGGTAAACAAATTGTATTCAGAATTATATGATAAGTAAGTTTTTAAAAATGTAACAATGACTAACATACAAATATAATAATTACATTAATGTAGTAATATTTTTTTTACCAAATATCGGACACGTTTTCGTTTCCCGTGAGTCTCCGATATTGAGAAGTTTCGCTATAACCTTCAGTGCGCAAATTACTCACGATTTCATGGAAGAAATTTTCGCTTGGAAGATCGTGATTTTTTCAGATTTTTATCAGCAAATCCCGCATGAATTGCGGGATCAAAAGTTTGATTCATATATCAATACAGCAAAAAAAAAAAAAACACGGAATGCGATATTTCGATAACTTGACGTGACACATAAAAAAAAATAGCGTCCTATTTGAAATCAGCATACCAAAAGTAGTTAAAAACTAGTGCCACATCCAAGTCAGTAGATCATTTTTTTTTTGCCGGCCTGTGTAATCATCATAGGTAATCAAAAATAAATACATTCTTTCACAAAAAATAGATACTGGTACGCCTTCGACGTTGTTCTGCATAATAATTGCTAATATGCATTTATCTTGACAAACCGTCCAGCCGTCCCGCGGTGACTTGAAATGTGCACTAGAAAGAAGACTAGAAAAGACTAGAAATGTGCACACCTATTATCGACTGTAAGACAAAACCTGACGAAACGGACTGAATATTTGTACATTTATAGTGTTGCCCACGTGACAAAACCTAACGTGGTTGAATTTTTTGTTTCTCCCCACCCCCGAAATCGGGCAAACTGGGGAGGGGGGTCGAACAATCTGTGTCCAGGCTTTTCAGAAGCCATTCTGTAGTATTTAGAAATCTGAAAATATACACACTTATAATATCTCCTTCCCGGCCACTCAAGTTCTTGCTGTAAGCCCTAGGGTTAGCCGAGTAGTTTGGGCCTTTAATACTTATAATATCGGGGTGCGGTAGCCTAATGGTTAGCGTGCGGGAATAGCATTCGGTAGGTCCGGATTCGATTCCCTCCGCTGCCAGAACTGCCATCGTGTTCACGCGGAGTACAATTACGTTAAACATGTGGGTCCGTTAGTCCTTCCGATAGGTTGGTGGTAGGGAAAGGAGGATACGGTCCCTGTTAATCCCTCCCCCACTGGGTTCCTGTCTAATTGGGTGGTACTCCCCGGCCGTCCAAACAATTACTTTACACCTTTCTGGTAGGTCGGACGGTCTGGGTCTCAACAACAACACTTATATCAACCATGAAACAGAACCCAACTAAACCAATTTTCCATTAAGAGTATTATTTTCAACGCCAAATACCATACAATGTTAAACAAAACGAAAAGTTATTAAAAAAGTTGGAATAATTTTTTAAGAGTTTTAGTTTCCTTGTCTTTGACACTCCTAAATACCAGTCCATTATACGAATGGGATATTTTAAACAGCGTGTTTTCAGTTTCACATGCGATTTAGTCATAATTGATAGATCAATTCGCAATCCAGTAAATCGGGATGTAATCAAATGAATTGCGATTTCGTCATAATTAAAGAGACTCATTCGTAGCCAAATAAATTGAGATGTAATCACATGAATTGCAGTTTTGTCATTATTGAGAGAGCATTTCGTAGCCAAATAAATTGAGATGTAATCTGTAATCACATGAATTGCAATGTCGTCATAATTGAGAGACCAATTCGTAACCAAATGAATTGAGTTGTAATTACGTGAATTGCGATTTCGTCATAATTGGGAGACCATTTCGTAATCAAATAAGGGACCAATATTTCATTCCTTTTACAGTTTGTACGAAATCGAAAAAAAATTCACCAGTGAATTCCTACACTGAAATAACAAGCCATAGATCTTTCAGTGGCCTGTCATCGATATTTTCATGCGTTTAACAAGATGGATGAGTTAATTTATTTTCTTCTATGGATATATTCGCATCTTACATTATTTTTTTTCTTTCCCGTTGCCATTCGCTGAAAAAAAAAGAAGAAATTATTGACGGAATTGGGCACTGCGAGTGCAAGTCATCTTCAGTTAAAAGTATCGATTTGCGATCATTCCATAGCGTAATAAATTAATCTTCATTTTTTTAGCAATTCATTCGGTTATAATTTTAACTTTATCTACACAACGTATAGTGTATAGTAGTCGACACTGCGATTGATAGTACTTCGAAATTTAATTCTTCAGCACAGCAATAAAACCGTTTTATTCTTCAGCATTAACCTATGTTTTTATCATTTTGACACAAAATATCAAATCAGAATGGGTTTCAAAGGATGTAACCGTTTTTGAGACATAATGCGCATATATCTTACACAATAAAGGATATGTGTGTGCCTTTGTATGTTGTCTGTAGCAGAAAAATCGAAGCAGGGTGAAAATTTGCTACAGAAGTACTTCAGGTTCTTAGACTATGCTCTTTGTCGAGATTTTTTAAAACTTAATTAGATTAAAAGTCATGAACATTTAAAACAGAAAATCTGTCAAAGTTCCTTCTTCAGAACGAGTTATATTCCAGGAAGATGGTAAAATGGTCGAAGTCAGAGCCTTCTTTGCCCGCATACAAAGTGCACAAATGGCTTGCAAAGCTCTGGTAGCTAATATTCTGTGTTCAGTGTACTTGTTTACTATAAAAGTTCTAACTGGTGCAGAGTCAACTTCGAAAATAAGAGTTTGCATTTCCGTCCCAGTATCTCAACGGTAGAGCATCGGCTGGCTAATTTGGAGACCCAGGGTTCGGTTCCCGGTTAGGACAGCAAGGTTCTTTACAATGGCGCCAGAACATATCAACCCTGTAGGTTAGTGCAAAGATGCCGGAGGTCTGAAGACCCTAGACCGTGCGACTCACATAGTGGGTTTAGAGTAGCAAGCTGCACGGCCGGGAAAGGATACCTCCTGCATTCAGGAGGCACCCAAGGTCTACCATCCCGCCAAACGAACTTTTTATTTAGGTCTAAAAAGATAACAATTTTTGAAAAATAGTGTGATTAAACAGACAGTTTTACATTATATTTGAACTTGACAAGTACGTCCATTTTACAAAAATGGGGAAATGGTTTTTGCGAATATAGATAAAAAGATCATTGAAAAATAAAATTTAGAGTGAGGTATAATAACGTAATGAAAAACAGATTAAAATGAAAGAAAATAATAAAATTTTAATAGTAAAATTTAGAAAATATATAAAAAGAAAATATATGAAAGGGAAAATAATTAGGCGTATGAAAACAAAAACAGAAATTTAGAATAAAATTTAGAGAAGAAAAATAAGAAAAAATACAATTAAAAAGGGTTAAAAGAAAAAGAAAGATCCAAGAAAATAAGAACAGTTAACATAGTTTTTTTTTTTTTTTTTTTTTTTTTAAAGAAAAAAAAATGGAGGAAATACAATAAGTTCATATAAGTTAATAAGAATGAAATAAAGGGATTCACTGATCCAAATGAATTGAGAGCAGAATCTACTCATAAGCTTAGGTCACTTTATTAGAAGTTTCCATGGCAACAAGGTCTGGAAGTGACCCCAGTCCGACTTGCGCAGATTCAGTGAACTCTGGAAGATGGAGCGCCGATATCAAATGGAGAGGACAACGACCACGCAGGGTACTAACCTGGGTAAAAATAGTAGTAGCAGGAGGCTAAACTGGGGTAAGAATAGCAGGAGGTGGTTAGTCAGATTAGATTATCAGTTGTCCTCCAATCTGACATTAGAGGGGGGAGAGTTCAGAGTCCACTTTGACAATAAGAACTTGCAAATCCGTCCCAGTATCTCAAAGGTAGAGCATCGGCTGACTAGTTCGGAGATCCAGGGTTCGATTCCCGGTTAGGGCAGCAAGGCTCTTTGTACTGGGGTATAGAAATTAATCTTTCCTAGAACCCTCGTCAAGAATTACAGCGGCATTGTTTAAAGTTATATCTTTTAGCATCCATAGAACGAGCCACCAACCACCCAGAGCATGAATGAATGATGGAGACGAGCTCAAAGAAGTAATTGAAAGTGGTCTGAAAATGGACGTCATCAAATTTAAACATGAAAGATCAATCGTGCATAAAGCATTGAATATGAAACACTTTCCAACTAAAATGCAATTGTATTTAAACATCTCTAAAATGCGGTACATTCAGTGGTGATATTTTTTTTGATTATCACAGTACTACAATCATTTATTTTACTTGAAAACTTAAAACCATGGAGGTAAAAATACTTTCTAACTTCATGCTTACAACTTCACCGATAAAGGAAATGCTATAAAATCATCTGCTTTTCTATGTAAAATCAATGAATATTTCATTCATATCACCTATATTCCAGACTCCAGAGATAAATAATTTTGCGTTAAAAAAATTTAACAATTCTTATGCAACTCATCTTACAACTTGATTTGTTTACATTCTGCATCCATTAAAATTAGGCTTCGTTGTAGAAATAATCAATGTTTAATGCTCATTTAAACTCAAAAATAATATTGTAATTGCGTTGGCGCAAATGCACAGAAAGTACTCAAAAATAAAGGGGTTTTAAGACGGATGCAACACTCAATATAAATTTAAAAGAACTTTTAAAATCACGATTTTTAGACTGGGAAAAAAGATGGATGCTCTATTTTATTTTGAAGTGGGTCACGTGATCTCCTTATATTATGTAGGTATAATTATTATTTTAATTTTTATTTACAAAACTACCAAACCTATTTTGATGAAAATGTTTGTATATTTTATGTGATAATTTGAATACTTTTTTAAATTTTCATAGCAATTTGCAAATTTTAATTTTGCTTAAAGAATGTTTAAAAAATTAGGTCCGATAGCGTTCAATGTATTTCACGTTTTCAACCCGGGTTCCATCCAAAACTAATTGGGCGATATTATTTATTTACTTTTCCATATGTCCCTCAGACCGTTTCAACAACATACTAAAATTTCATTTTGATAAAGTCATTTTTATTTCAGTTATCATGCAAACAGACAGACAAACAGAAAGAATGGTCATAAACACTTTTCAACTATGGAATGTGTTAAATATGTTTTAAAAATAAAGACAACCAAAAAATTGGCATAATTAAAGGAGATTTTATCAAAATCTTCTTTTACTTGGTACTAAAATTACTCAGCGCTTTCGTGCATTGCTATGCCATTCATCAGTGGCAAAATGAAAATAAGCATACAGTTACCATACAGTTTTATTTGAAAAATGGGTTTGAGCCTCGAAATGACAGGCTTAAGTTCTAAATAAAAAGGCAATTTTGTTCGAAATTCGTCGTCTTTGCTCCACCTGATGATGAAGTTCAAGATAGGTGAAACTTAAAATTTAGTCGCAGTAGGCAGTTGGAAAAGTTTTTCTGGATCTGTTTCACTTCACCTTACTGTTGAATTATGTTTGTGAACCCGATATCTCTCGAACAAATTGAGCAACTGACACACAATTTAGTAAGGTTGTCTTAATGGATAAGCATAAGAGGAGCCTTTATTTTTATAGATATTTGTCTATCGAAAAGTCAGTTAATATTTTGTTAATACTTGTTTTTCAAAATTAAAAAAAAATTACAAAAACTCATTATATTGTAAATTGTATAAAAAAATGTCCATTTGGGAATATTTTATTGAAGAGCAAACGTCCTAGTATGGGACGCTAGAATGCGTCGTTTTTCAGATATTGTATTTAAAACGAATAAATAAAATATGAATGTCCCACTCTTAAAACATTCCTTTTGATATTAAATGAATTGACAAAATTCATCAATGACTCTACTGCCCACTGTGGGTAATCGAGCCATTGTTGGTATTTTCCAAAAATTAGTTGGTATTCCCTAGAATATTTTCCTGTTGGTATTTTCCAGAAATTCCTTTCAAACAGTCCCCCTTGGAGCAACTTTTCTCTAATTTTTAATCTTTAACACCTGGAAGTCCGTGTCCAAACACTCCGTCCATCTCAATTGCAGACCTTTTTTTCGATCGCTGTGAGCATAAACATTTTTGGTGGTTCTGCTGTTATCCATTCTTAGCTAATGTCTTGCCCATTCCATTCTGTTAATTCTAATGCACTTGATAAAACGTTTGTTCATCTATTTCGGCTTTAATTAAGGAAATGATCTTTATCTTTAACCATGTCTTTATCATTAACCATTGACTTTATATTTAGCCATGAGACCGCTTACTCCTTCGAGTTTATTTAAAAAATCTTATTACTCATATTCGCTATAATTTCATTCATCCTAATACTAACCTTGTTCCCGTTTCTGGTCTTATACCGTATAAATCCAGTCTTGCGTATCACTCTACGATTTTTCGTCTTCTTATTCATTTTTGCCATGGATATAAGTTTAAGCCCGCCCATTCTACCGTTACTGCGTTATTTAATCGTATTCGTTCAGATAAATTTAAGGATAAAAATCGGATGGGGACAGCACGTGACTTTCCCTGCAGATCCATATTCACGTTCTCCTTATTTTTGCAATAATTCATTTCATTGAGTTGAATGGGACACAATAACATCCATAATTATTGGAGTGGATATACAATCTGCACAGACAGACACACAGATGTCACCCCGGAAATAGTTTTATCGTATTCTAGAGGTGTCGAAGCAGGTAGATACGTCTAAAACTCGAGTTACAAATTTTGTTATAATTCCAATACCTTCCCTATATATTACAATGTATTACAGGGAAAGTAAAAATAATTTGAAGTGTCAGGCTGAGGTGTACGTTGTCCTCCTTTTATCTTCCGAAAATAACTTTGAATTCGACATTGGTAGCACTAAACGTAAGGTCTATATTCGGTGAGTCGAACATGTTCGCGATGTTGAAAATGGTAAACTGTCCACGGCTCTAGCTCAGTATGTTATTCACGATCATTTTCATCCTATGTTAGATAAAATTTTCCTTTTGATTAGCTGCAATAAGTTCCGTAATATTTTACTTTATGAGTCCCGTTTTATTTATGTTTACAGTGAGGCAATTTGTAATTTTAATCCCATTCAGACCCTTCGTTATGCTCGGCGTCTCGTTCTTGATTTCAAACCTTTATATGATTTTCCTAAAATTTAGTAATTGTTTTTTTTTCGTTTTTTTACGACATTTCTATTGGTTACCATGTAATTTATGAACCTTTTCCTTTTATTGTAATTTGTATTTTATAATTAAATTATACTTTAAATGACTCGTATTCAAAAATGTAAAAACATAAATGGATTGATATGTAAATTTTGCCTGGCGGTTATGGCCTATAATTAAGCACATGTTCTCGTCTTGTTTTCACTTCGCAATTGATGAAGGGCATAATAATGCCCGAAAGCGCTATGGCCGTGTGACTTTGTACGTCGTAGAAAGTAGATTTTAACAAAGGACTTTTGAACTTATTTTTTGGTTGTCTTTAATTTTAAAGTATAATGTATTTGATTATATAAGAATATTTATATAATCAGTATAATTCGAAATTGTATCTTCTTCTCTAAATATTATCTTCCTGAACCCCATCTAAAATACTGCGCAAGATTTTTCTTAAAATTCTGCGCAAGATGTATAAAGATCTTTTTCAGCATGTTTTATGAGAATCCATGTTTCTGAAACATAAATTAAAATAGGTCTTATAAGTTCTTTAGATAGTTGTCATTTTGTTCTTTTCCCAATCAGGTGCGATCTGAAAGAAATTCTTAAATTCCGATACATTTTAATAGATTAAAATGTTCTACTGAACAAAGCTGTTTTACCCAATTTCAAATCTTTTGGATGAAGAAAAGTATATAAAACGCAGCATTAAAGAAGTTGAAACATGCAACCATCAGTCATGATGAATTCGATAAGAGATTTTTAAAAGGTTTGGCTGTATATCTGAGGAAAAGATGATTACAATATCGTAAAAGACTGAAAAGGAGAAAATAAAATATTATAAAAATATTTTTGAGTTACACGATTTGCAGCGTCTACTTCGACAATAGGAACTTCCAATTTTGTTCCAGTAACTCAACGGTAGAAAATCGGCTGGCTAGTTCGAAGATTCAGAGTTCGATTCCCGGTTGAGGTAGCAAGGCTCTTTACAATGGCGCCCGAACAAATTAACTCTGTGGGTTAGTGCAAATATGTCGGAGGTCTGAAAGTAACCTTAGCACGACTTGCACGGATTCAGTGGACTCTGGGATATTGAGTGCCGATTTCACATTAAGAGGACAACGACCACACAGGATACTAATCTGGGTAAAAGTAGTAGTATCAGCAGGCTAACCTGAGGTAAAAATAGCAGGAAATATTCAGTCAAATTGTCAGTTGTCCGCCAATTTAACATTAGAGGGTGGAGAATGCAGAATCCACTTCGACAATTTCGTCCCAGTAGCTCAACGGTAGAGCGTCGACTGGCCAGTTCGGAGATCCTGGGTTCGATTCCCGGTTGGGGAACCAGGTTCTTTACATGTTTTATTTAATTACAGTAGAAAGGAAAAAATAGCTATCGCAACATTCTTGGCTATATGCGACTGAAAATAAAACCATGGGGTGCCCATAAAACAATTCCATTTGGTCATTAGTAGAAGTTTACGTTAGTACTGCTAATGTCAAAATACAACACTTTTATAATTTATAAACTTTAAAAATTATTTGTTCATTGTTGTTTGAGTTTTTCCATTTTTCATACTTTTACTCGAAATATCTTCAAAATTATGAGATAGATATAAATAGTAAGCGACAAAAATATGTATGAGGAAATGTAGTTTCTAAATCTATATTTGTTTAATAAAAAAGCTCTTATAATGGTCGTGTCATCGTCTTCTCAAGTTGAAGAAGTATGAAAATTTAACGTTTTTCAAGTTAATACTTGTATCTTAAAAACCTATATTTAGTTATAAACAATGCGCAAGACCTTATAACGCTTTGAAAAGCCCTATAAGGGTATATAATTCGATTTTGGATCGAGTTATTTTGTTACGATATTAAAGAAGTTGAGTTTCATTTTACCGAATGTTAACCACGTTCGGCTTCATCGGACTGATTAAGCTTCCAATTTTTTCTTGAGTTAACAATTACAGCAGCTAATTAAAAGCATTAAAATGATAATAAAGATTAGCTATTTTTTTTTATTTCATTTCTAAAATATTTTCAGGCTATCTAGAATCTATTTTAAAATTGTTCTTCTGAAGAACAAATATACGCTCTGAATCATTATCGGAAAAATCGTGAGAGGTGCAAGAGATATATATGTCTTGCACCTCTTATAGATTTTCGATGCTCTCTCTCATGGTGACACCGTACTGGAATATTAATCTTGGGCAATTTTTATTTCTACCGCAAGGAGGCGTCATGTGCTATTTCATTTTATCTGGAAGGAAATGCGAATGCTGTGATTGCGTAAAAAAATGCATGGTTAGATTTTGACTTTCCCGGCAATACATGGTAATGTATAGGGAAAGTTTTGGAATCATGCCGAAATCCGCAACTCGAATTTTCGACGGATCTACATGTTTTGACACCTCTAGAATACGAAAAAACAATTTTTAGAGTGACATCTGTGTATGTGTCTGTAAGTCTGTGTGTCTGTTTGCGCCATGCATGTATCCACTCTAACTCAAAAACTAATGGAACGACTTTCATAAAATTGGGTAGTTAAGTCACTTGTAGGTGGCCCTGGTGCTGATTAGCTTTTGGTACGATTATGAAAAACAGAACCCGCCTTTTCTGCGAAATGGCCCGCAAAAATCTCATGTATCCACTCTAGCTGACATACTAATTGACCCAATTTCACAAAATTTGGTAGATAAGTTACTTGTGGGATACTCTGGTGTTGATTAGATTTTGGTACGATTCGGAAAAGAACAATCTGCCTTTTTTACGAAATGGCCTGCAAAAATTAAAAAGAAGACTGCGTATGTTCAAATGTATCCATTAAATGCTTGTTTTATACGTAATTTTTGACGAGGAAAAGAATAAGAAGATCTGTAATATTCTAGGACTATCCGTTCTCGAGATATTTGAGATTTTTCGCATTTTTGTTATGCCGCCTTTGGTAAAATGTCCAGTTACCAAATAAAAACATAAATTGAATTAAAAATGCAAATTGTTGGTATTTTGTGCAATTAAACTCAAATTAATGATTTATTAAAGAAATAAAGAAAAAATGTTGAGTCTGCAGGGAAAGTCATGTGCTGTCCACATCAGATATTTACTTTTCCTGCAATACATGGTAATGTATAAGGAAAGTATCATGCCGAAAATCGCAACTCGAATTTTCGACGGATCTACACGTTTTGGGACTTCTAGAATACGAAAAAACTTTTTAGCGTGACGCCTGTGTATGTGTCTGTCTGCCTGTCTGTCTGGTTTGGGCAATATATGTATCCACTCTAACTCGAAAACTAATGGATCAAATCTCATAAAATGTGGTAGGTAAGTCACTTGTGTGTGACCCTGGTGCTGATTAGTTTGGGGCACGATTCGGGATAAAAGAGCCCACCTTTTCTTGTGAAATGGCCCTCAAAAATTGCTTGTATCCACTGTAGCTGAAAAACTAATCTATCAAATTTTAAAAAAATTCGTAGCTAAGTCACTTGATGGTTACCCTGGTGCTAATTAAATTTTGGTACAGTTTGGAAAAAAAAAATAACCTGCCATTTTTTACGAAATGACCAGCAAAAATCATCAAAATCTAAAATAAAAGACTCCATATCTTGAAACATATCAATTAAGTGCTTGTTTCATACATACTTTTTGATGATGGGCAGAATAAGATCAACCTCATTACACTAGAACCAGCCGTTGAGATATTTTAGTTTTTTGGCATTTTCGCTACGCCACCTTTGATAATAAGTCCAGTTACCAAATAATAACGAAAATGTAATTAAAAGTACAAATTCAGTGTAATTTAAAAAAATTATGGCTGTTATTTTGTGCAATTAAACTCAATGAATGAATGAAGAAATGATAAAAAATTAATTTAAGTCTGCAGGGTAAGTTCTGTGTTGCCCATATCTGATTTTTTCTAGAGTTAACAATTACAGAGTTAACAATTACATGAATTAATAGACAATGCAGCACACAGCTGTTTCGAGGATACATATGTCTCTTTTATTCAGTGTTAGATAAACCAACAAATCCGAAGTCGTCAGACGAAATGATATCAAATCATTTCTTCTTTTTGACTTTTATTTTTACGATAAGTTCCACTGTAGAGATTCACTTAATTGACATAACTGCAAAACTCTCTAGTTGCATACTTTCTTTGTTTCTTCCTGGAATAAGGCAACTAATTTAGTTTCAGGAACCTGTTGTTTTGGTTACATGTAACTGTTCTTTATTTCCTCTTCTTTTGTAGCCAGTCAAGTTGGCTTCTAAATTCGGTTATTTGTTTCATATATTGTTAGATACTATTTATTTCTAAAATCTTATATATTCTATGTCACACAGTCACTCTTTTCTGTGTTTTGATGAAATGTTTTGCACATTTTTGGCCTAAACTGTTTCATCTCAGTTTTGTTTTCTTGGTGGCAAAAATCTTTTCCATGCTGTTGATTTTGGGAATTTTCGTTTCATTAAAACTCTTATTTTCCAGGTATGATATTTTGATCATTTGCACACCTTCATGTTACAATTCTATTTTGCAAATTTCATAAGGATACACCAATTTCTTAATGGTGTTGCAATTGCAGTTGTGAGCAGTGTAAATATATATTTAGTGTTGCATCCGCTCAGATAATAACTGATATGGATTCAGCATCAAATTCCGTAGGAAGTGAGTGGGTTCCCTAAGAATTCAGAATCAAATGTCAAGGAAGAATGAGGCGTTCGCAAAGGATTTCCACTCCCAGTTCTTTTACCACTTCTGGTTTATCATGATGGATAGTGTGAGACCAGAAATAGATCTCACACTTTGCTGAGACAGTTTTATGTACAATATTTATTGTGTCTGAAACGGCAAACAATCCTTCCAGTCTGGATGATGCCAGGTTTTACAGCAGGTGAACCCCGAGGTCAGATAAAACCATAAACCGGGAGTGTCAAGACAGAAGGAGCCGAGCGGTTCGAGTTCGACATTACAATAAGAACGATGACTTAGAAAATATAGCACGACGACTAGATATGTGGAGAGAACAGCCTAAGAGAATGAAATAAGTGCGAGCATTTGAGTCAGCAGTATAATATGATTGACGAATTTACGTGTCGATGCATCACGTCACGAGTTAATGCTAGTAATAAGGACGACATCAAGTACGTGCTGCTAACAAAGTCCAAGACAGACTTGAAGGTATGTGTTCCTCAAAAGGATATCTAGGTCTAAACATATGTTAAGAAATTTAAGTGGTCCCACATGTTCCCTCCGCCGAAACAATATAATTAATTGTGTAATGAATTTAACAAGTATTTTATGTTGTTAATAAATATTTTATTGTTAAAGTTTAAATGGTGTGATCCATTTAGTATTAAATTAATTAATGATTCTTTTACAGAATTCGCGCGAAAGAAAAATAATTGGAGGGTTTTAATAGCGGCACAACAAAGCAATGTACAATTTAATAAATAAGTACCACTATACGAGCAATTTACGACCATGTCAATTTAGCAGTGGTATTCTAATTAATATTTTATTCTTGTTTCCACAGATAGAACTTAGACGATGTCAGATATGAATTCAGCGTTAAATTTGAGAAGGGGTTGGAGAGTTGACTAAGAATTATGTCACTTCCGGTTTTCCAAAAATTCGCATCAATGTACGAAAGAAGTATGCAAAGGGGAATAAAAATGTGTAGTAGCTCCGTTAAACAAGAAATGTACATACTATCTGCAACATCGTGAATGCTCCTTTATAATTTTCTTCTTGTAATTGCTTTCGGATTGAAAACGTTTTCCATTCCGAGTCATTTGAGCCTTTTTCTATTGACAGACATTCTCTATTTTCGCTGGAATGACAGACGGAGGATGGTTTTTATTGCCTCTGAAACTGTTTAGAACCTTTAAATTAGAACATTTATATTATGTAATTTTTCTAACGAAATGTCTTTATTTGCAGAAAATTTTTAATTTTATGACGTGAAATATAAAAATCTCCAGAGGAAAGAATATACTTTAAACTTATGATTTATCCAATAGAATCTACGTATGCACAGAAACATAATGGCAAAATATTTCCTCCCTTATTTTAATCTGAAAAATATTGGACATAATCTATGTTTCAAAATATACTTTGTTATCAAAATAAAATAAATTGAGCAGTAGAAAATGTAATCTTTGTAAGGTAAAACAAGCTAAAAATAAATATTTCCTAAACACGAAAATTTCTATATAATACAAAAAATAAAACTCCATTGATATTTAAAACGATATTTTGCATGATGTATGGCATAATCGATAGCGATTTGATGTAAATTCGGTTGTTTCAATCTTATTTTTCTCTCATAATCGCTCTCCAGTAGAAAGTTATTGACTAAATAGTTTGATAATGCTGTACGTTTAATGATTTATGTGGAGTTTCTGAAAATGGCGGGAAAAACTCTTGGTGGAAGCAAATCGAATATGGATGATGTATGAGCTCAAAGACTCGTTTAAAGAGAATGAGGAACAAATTGCCCATATAAATCTTTAGAATGTGTTTAACGCGTTATTTTGCAAAGTATTTGAAGGAAATAGAGATATAAGGACGTTTACTTATTCGAACAGGACACAAGATATACCTGAAGCTTTTCGAAAACCAGGGAGGATGAGATTGAGATAAAAATACACTCTTTTGTGGGCAGCGCATGACTTTTTCTGCAGACAAAAATTAATTCCCCTTTTATTTATTTCTTCCAAAATACATTTATTTTAGTTCAATCGCACATCCTATGGAATCTTATTTGAAACTAGCCGCCTTTGGCGACCAGCCTGTTCGCTACCCTTGAAAATTCTGACCTTGGCAAATTCTAACCGTGGCACACTCGCTGGCGCGACCTACCAGTAAAGTGTAAGGTAACTGTTTGGAGGGCCAGGAAGTGCCACCCAATTTAGACAGGAACTCAGTGGGGGAGGCATCCACAGGGACCGTACCCTCCTTCCCCTACCACCAACCTCTCGGAAGGACTTACGGTCCCGCATGTTTAACGTGATCGTACTCCGCCTGAAAACGGCGGCAGTTTTGGCAATGGCGGGAATCGAACCCGGACCTACCTAGTGCAAATCCCGCGCGCTAACCACTGGGCTACCGCGCCCTCCGCGACAATCTCCATAACCTTCTTTTTATTCACCCAATTTAGACCGGAACCCAGTAGGGGAGGCATCCACAGGGTCCGTACCCTCCTTCCTCTACCAACAACCTCTCGGAAGGACTTACGGATCCACATGTTTAACGTGATCGTACTCCGTGTGAAAATGGCAGCAGTTTTGGCAGTGGCTGCAATCGAACCCGGGCCTACCGAGTGAAATTCCCGCACGCTAACCACTGGGCTACCGCGCCCTCCGCGACAATCTCCATAACTTTCTTTTTATTCACCCAATTTGGACCAGGACCCAGTGGGGGAGGCATCCACAGAGACCGTACCCTCCTTTCCCTGCCACCAACCTCTCGGAAGGAATTATCGACCCATATGTTTAAGGTGATCGTACTCCGCATCAGTGGCGGGAATCGAACCCAGGCCTACCGAGTGCAATTCTCGCGCGCTAACTTCCCGCGCGCTAATTTAAATTTATAATGACCATATGCTAGGCTCTTAATTCCACCATCCTCGTTCCATCGTTCTATCATTTAAAATAGCCATAAAATTAAAATATCCATTTAAAATATCTATAAATTAAAATATCCATAAATTAAAATATTCATTTAAAATCAAAAAATCATCCATATCGTTCCACCAATCCATAAATATAATAATTTCAAATACATCACCACAATTCAAACCACCATAATTCAATCATTTAAATTATTTAAAATATCCATTTAAAATATCATATAAATATAATAATTTCGCCCGATGTATACAACACTTATGCTCGTAATTCATTTAAAACCGAAAGCGCGGTCTCCATGGAGACGGGGAAGAAACTACTGCGGATGGGTGGAAAATGCCGTTGAAGAACTGAGCCGGTAGCCGACAAATTTAAAATCATGGCGTCTTTAAAATTGCGATCCTGAAGGCAATTTTCATTATTTCTGGACCAAATTAAACTTGTAAGAATGCCAGATATTTCAGCTTTCTAAAAATGTAAATTATTAGTCGAAATTATGAGTACTTTTCACTATGCGAGAATTTAAAAACCAAAAATCGTTTTTTTGAGCCAAAAGTGACTTTTGTTTTAAAATCTTTAAAAAATATTAGAAATCGAAATTGAGAGTTGAAATTGATATATTTTTACTCGAAATTCTCTGCTCTTTCCGATGGTGTGATTTGTTTTTTTCTACAACGTCTGCATCGTGGAGAAAAAAGGGCAAAAATGTCAAAAAACGGTCGAAATCGCATAAAACATTAAATAACAAAAAAATAATTCAAATTTTAAAAATCGGTTTTCACGTGTCCCCTTCCCTCCCCCCCAGGTCTCCGATTGCCAAATTTCGTAGCTCTCCGACGCGCGGTTGCGAAACGTATAGTGTATATGACAGACACACAGACACACACACAGACATTGCCTTTTATTATTTAAGATTACAGCGTAAATATTTTATCTTTTATTTTGTGTATTTTTAAATCCAGTTAAGTGAAAACCTAAGAAACTGTTTAAAAATTTGGCGGTGATTCCTGTCCGATGCAGTCAAAATAGTTTTACGTGAATAATATTTTTCAAAACTAAAACTCCTGTAAGGTATTCAATTTTTTCAGAATAATTTGCTTCATTTACAGGCTTTAACAAGAAAGATCAACCATGCTTAAAGCATTGATTATGAAACACTTTCCAACTTCAATGCAATTTTATTTTAAAAAGTCGAAAATGCAATACATTCCTCGGTAATATTTTAAAACTTATCACAATACTACATTGATTTATTATATTTGAAAACTTAAACCTTCATTGAAAAAAATGAACTTCATTCAAATGATAGCCATTGAAATATAAATTGCCTGGTTTAAATATCTCTAAAATGCAATATATTCCACGGTAATATTTTTAAAACTATCGTAATACTACGATAATTTATTATATTTGAAAACTTCATCGTAAACAACTGAAATTAATTCAAATGACATCATAGAAAAAATAACACGCCTGGATCTCTCTATAAAAGCAGGATTTCATTCATAACTTTCTCCATTTCATTCATCACAATACTATAATAATTTATTTTATTTAAAAATTAAGACCATGGAGCTACAATTCATAAACTTTATGCTTAAAACTTCATCGAAAAAAATCGTCCTTCTGTTTATAAAATCAATTAATATTTCATTCATAACAGCCAATCAGACTTCATGGACTGAATTATTTTGTGATAAAGAAATACAGTAATTCTAATACAACTCATTCTACATATTTTGCTGTTTACATTTTACATAGGTGAAAAATAGGCTTAGTTGTAGAAATAATCAAATTTGAATGAGAATTTAAACTCAAATATATTGTCATTGTGTTGTTTTAGTATGTAGATGCACAGAATTTAAGCATAAAGTAGTTTTAGGACGGATACAACACTCAATATGAATTAAAAAGAACTTTAAAAAATCACGATTTTGAAACAAGATGGATGCCATATATCAGTTTGAAGTGGGTCATGTGATCGTTTCATATCATGGTCACGTGATCGTTTCATATAAGATGTGTAATTATTATTTTAATTTTTATTTTAAAAACTACTGAATATATTTCGCTGAATTTTTTTTTATATATTTTATGGAACAATTTGACTATTACCTAAAATTTTCGAAGCAATTTGTGAATTTTAAATCCGCTTAAAAAATGTTTGAAAAATTAGGTCCCATAGGGTTCAATGTATTTCATTTTTTCAACCCGGGTTCAATCCAAAACTAATTGGGTGATATTATTCATTTATATTCCCATAGGTCCTACAGACCGTCTGAACAACGTACTAAAATTTCATTTTGATTAAGTCATTTTTACGGCAGTTATCGTGCTAACGGACAGACAGACAGACAGAATGAACAAAGTCATAAACACTTTTCAACTTTGTTGTAAAGTGTTAAAAACGCTACAAATGACTTCCTAACTGTTTATAGCTAGCTGGTACTTTTAGTTTTCACCCCGTTTTCATCCGGATACTCCCACCATAACTTTCATGTCAAGATATCACATTATTTTACTACCTTACTGGACTGTAAATAAATTGAACTAATACAGAGTATATCTGATGATATTTTAGATTCCAGTTAACCTATAAACTCGCCTGGCGTCACATAAATACATATTTAACACGATATTTCCAACTATTCTTCCCAAACCAAATTAATCATTAAACATCTTTAGAATCTTCAAGTCCATTTGACTTTCTAATTTCAAAACAAAATATCTTCTGCTTGTGCATCCATATTTCAACAAGGAGTATGCAGAAAACATTAAGCTACAACACTCATAGCTTTCTAAATATTACAGCTTTCCCACCCATCGGAGAACTTAGATAAAAATATTAAAATATCAAACTTATAACCACTGTATTTGGAAAAATAAGTGCTCTATTGAAAATTTAGTGGTGTACATTTATAGGTGTTTTAAAGAACTACATATTCATGCTTATTATTTACAGTTAGTACTTTTAGTTTTTAAGATATACGCATTACAATTTTAAAGAACGGAAAATGTGCAGTCTTCTTCAACGTGACAAGACGATTACTTTTAAACTATAACAGCATTTTTTAAAAAATAAATATAGTTCTAGGAACTAAATTTCCTAATATATATTTTTATAGTTTAAAAGATATTTTAAGTAAAAGGAAAAGAAAACATACCTAGCTTGGACAGATACTTTGCAAAGTCCATCTGGACGATAAGAGCTTGCCATTTCGTCCCAGTAGCTCAACGGTAGAGCGTCGTCTAGCGAGTTCGGAGATCCAGGGTTCTATTCCCGATTGGGACAGCAAGATCCTTTGCATTGGTGTCCTAACAAATCCACCCTGTATGTTAGTTCTTTCTGGTAGGTCGAACGGTTTGGGTCTCAACAACAATAACAGACCTGTAGGTTACTGCAAAGATGTCGGAGGTCTGAAAGTGATCCTAGTACGACTGGTATGGATTCAGTGGACTCTGGAAGATTGAGCGCCGATTTCAAATTGAAATGATAACGAACAAGCAGGATGCTTGCTTGTGTAAAAACAGTAGTAGCAGAAGACTAACGTGAGGTAAGAATAGCAGGAGGTAATCAGATGGTCAGTTGACCGTCAATCTGACATTAGGAGACTGAGAACATTAGGAGACAGACATTAGGAGACAATCTGACATGCAGAGTCTACCCAGACAGCAAGAGCTTGCAATTTAGTTCCAGTAAATCAATGGTCGAGCCTCGGCTGGCCAGTTCGGAAATGCAGGGTTCGATACCCGGTTGGGACAGCAAGGTTCCTAACAACTTTTTAAAGATTTTTCGAAGAAAATTAGTTCAAAATAATTAAGGTTTTAAAATTATATCTATATATTAATATCTGTTCATCTGTACCCCACTTTTATCTATTAGTTGGTTTCCGAAATGGTCACATATTTCTTGACGCGATAATTTTCGTCACATATATCCCAAGCATTGATGTGATTTATACTTATTTTCATGATAAAGCTACCAACAAAGTACACATGTCAAATGCACGGTTTATAAAGCATGTAACAGGCTACGTGTATACGAAATTTGATTTCAGTAGTCAGTTGATTAGCGTTTTAAGATATTTCTATATCGTAAAAATTACGTTTGCGTATCTTGTCCACGACTCGCTCAAAATTTCAGATACATTGGCAGATTGTTTTCTTCTTTGTGTAGCATTCTAAACTTTGGCTACAAAAATGCACAACAAAATTTGGCTTTGTTAGATCGATCAGTTTCAGAAAAACAGTCTTTACTGACTGACAGAATGTTGAATAGGTTTTTCTTCACAAGCATTTTTGAAAAAATTTAGACTTAAAATTTGGTCGAAAAGTGTTTTCAACACGGAAACAATACTCCCTTTAGGTTAAGTCATTAAAAGCTAAACATATTTAATGCGCCCAGTATTATTTTTGATGAAAAAAATGATTCCAAGATTTTTTTTTTACACAACAAAGAGTTCTAAAGTGAGTGCATGTCATATAATTTCGTAGTCGCTCATTATATTAGAACACATTTTAAATCGCATGTCATTCAGTTTTGGCAAACTATTCTGGTGGAATCGTTGCATCTTGGTGACGTTGCTCTATTAAAACACTTTTCATATAATTTCATGACAGAAAGTATTAATGTAAAAAATAATTGAGATAAATTCTTAAATCCCAGGATTCAAATCCCGAGATTTGGAAATCAAGTTATAAGTTGGATTTTCGTAGATTACCATCCCTTATAAAATGTATCTATTGTTGAGTGCATTACACTGTAATCGTAACTAATAATTTAAATTGGGGGAAAATTTACCCAACTGTGATTTTGGTGCCATCGTTGCTGCGAAACTACGCAGTTTCTTTTTAACCAGTAAATGCTGCAATGCGCATGTCTGTGGATCAATATTTAAGAAGATGCAATCGCCATAACTTCAGTCTCAAGTTTCGTCTCGCCAACTGCAGACTCGTTGGTTGTCACGAGTCTCGTCAGGTATTAAATTAGATGAGTTACGCTATGGCGGTTGAGCCTAGCACGTAATTTAAATCTACTTCTTTGTTATGTTAAAGTTCTTGTTATTCAATTATTAAAGTTTCAACTTGTAGTTCTTCTTGTACGAGCGAGCCACGTCAAGCAACCCACGCAACCGACCTCAAGTATCTTAAGTAATTGGAGGTTGACGTTTCCTTTGCCACATATTGAAGATGGCATGTCAACTCCACAAAATGGACATTTCATAGAGATAACCATATGATATAGACATACAGAATAAATTGGAATGTGGCTCAACTCGCCTTTCTCATACCAGAATCCATTTTTAAGTAGCTCGTGTGTGTGTGAGGTGGAGGGGGGTCTTTCAAATTCAAGTTTTACAAGAAAAAATTTGACAAATCAGTATTGTTGATCCAAATGACTGAAATTATAGTGGGATACCATTCACTTTAAAGAGCTTGAAAAAATCTTTTGACTGATATCATACTTGACAATGTACCCAGGGGGAGAGTAATGACGCCAAGAACACAATTATATTGTGGCTATTTTTCACAATAATGATTGAAACTATTAAGTCTTGTGATAATGAGCCATAAATAACCACTTTCAGGCTTGATTATGTCCATTTTGTCCTATAGTGCCGTATTAAAAATTATAAAATCCCGTCTACAGTTTGAAGTTTACGCTCTAAATAAAAATGTCCTTCTAGTTAAGATTTTTCGATAATAAAGCCGGATGTAAAATTTTGTGAAAAATCCATTGATATTTGTGCAGCTATTGTGTAGTGTTGATATCACGATCTCTTACTGGATCAAGAACCTGTTATCTAATAGGTATATATGTGCATCTTTACTTGGTGATAGTATGACTGTGCATGCACTTGCGGGCTGTCCACAAGGAGGTGTGCTTTCACCAATTCTTTGGTTTATAGTTGTGGACTCTCTTTTGGAGAGTATCAATGTTTCTGGCGTTTCCTGCGTTAGTTATGCAGATGATATTGTCATCATTGCCAGGGGCAAATTTGGCAACACTGTTTCTGACATGATGCCTACTGCTCTTAGGAGGGTTGAGGCATGGTGCAAAAATGCAGGTCTTACTGTCAATCCGCATAAGACTGCTTTGGTTCCGTTTACTAGGAAACGCATACTTAATCTTGGGGATATTCGCTTCTTTCGGCAGAAGCTTATTTGCTCCAAGGAGGTTAAATTCTTGGGAATTTGCTTTGACAAGGGACTCAACTGGAAGAGACACTTGGATTATTGCACGACTAAAGCCAGAAGAATCTTCTGGTCTTGTAGGAATGCCATTAGGAAAACCTGGGGCTTAAATTCTAAGGCTACCCATTGGATTTACTCCATGGTAATTTGTCCTATCATTTCCTATGGATCCATTATTTGGTGGTCCAGAATTGGATGTGAAACAGCTAAACTAGAACTAGTTAAGCTTCAAAGGATGGTGTGCATTGCATTCTCTGGATGCATGAAAACTACTCCTACTGCAACTCTTGAACTTCTACTCGCTTTGCATCCGCTCTATATGCGTATTGAAGCGGAAGCACTTATCTGCATGAACAGACTTAAATATCTGAAATACTGGAAATATTACTCAAGGTATCTATTTTGGGGTGAACTTAACAGTAATGTTGCTAATCATCCTTATTTCTGTATGCCACCTGATGGCATTCATGTCAAATACACGTTTGATAAGCCTTATGAAATTCAGGTCCCCTCGCAGGACGACTGGAAGAGGACTCCCTACAATAAACGAAACTGTTTTGTATGGTACACCGATGGCTCAAAGATTGGCACAAGCACTGGTGCTGGTGTTTGCTGCCTTGATGATGGTACTGAGCTGTCTTATCCGCTTGGCAATTTCGCTACTGTCTTTCAGGTCGAAGTCTTTGCCTTTCGTATGTGTTGTAGAATCTGCTATGACAGGAAGTATAAGAATAGTCAGATTTTCATCTGTTCTGACAGTCAGGCTCTTATGCCTCTTGGGAAGTTCACTATGACGTCTTCCCTTGTTTAGGAATGCTATAATGCACTCTGTGAAATTGCTAGCAATAACAATGTCATTCTTTACTGGATGCCTGGTCATTCAGGCATTCCTGGCAATGAGTTGGCAGATGAACTTGCTAGGAATAGCTCAAGTACCCCTTTTATGGGCCCTGAACCAGCCTTGGGAATCCCCAATGACCTTGGTAGAAGAACTGTCTATGACATCTTCAGGAAACTTCAATGTAAGAACTGGCGTAATACTAAGGGACAAAGGCAAGCGAAAATTCTCAACTGCAATTGTACTAGTACACGTCAAAAAGAACTTTTCAAGCTCAGTAGAACTGGCATCAGGAGGGCTATTGGGCTCCTTACTGGACACTGCACCCTCAAGAGACACCTTAACATTATGGGTATCACTAAAGATTCGCTTTGCAGAGGCTGCAATTACAGCGAAGAAACTGCTGCTCACATTCTCTATGAATGTGAGGCTTACTCTGCTCACAGATTCGAACACATTGGTTGTCATGTGATTGAACCCTGGGAGCTGAATGACATACTTGTCAAGTGCCTGCTTATTTTGCATCGGCTACTGGTCTCTTTTCTTAGAGATCTTTCTCTTTTGGGGTAGTACAATAGACCTCTGGTCGATGTGTAGGGCTCTTCTGAAGCCACCCACCGTCATTTCATTCATTCATTCATTCAGCTATTATGTACACAAGAAATCGAGCCCAGACATACATACAAAGAGACGGATATCACTTCAAAAATAATCAACACGTGTTCAGGAGGTCCTAAAATATATACTAGCATTAAAATATCGAATTCGAAAATTTTCGGGAAAAAATACATTATTCTATTTTACATAATATGGAAAAGTAAAATTGCATTTAAACACATGGAAAAACGCCATTTTGATTTTGTATTGAAACATTGCAAATGGTGCGTTAAAACGACTTTATTTGAATGTGAATTATTTATTATACACCTCTTTTTAAACGAGCCCATGCATCAACTTCATTCGATAAATTTGCCTGTAAGAATTTTCCAGGACATTTCTGAAACGCGTTATAAATCATTAAATTCTGCAGCATCATCAAACTAATAAGTCTATAATTCTTGATCTCTATTAGAAGACAAGAAGACTGAAACAATCGATTACTTTGAATAAATATCGATTACGTAATGCAACATGCTAAAATACTGTTAAAAATATCGTAACAAAAAATAATTTAGAATTTTGTTTTGAGAAAATATTTTCAGACGATCTGTTTCTATTGCAATACCATTTTTGAAATTGTTTATACCGTTTATGTACAATAACTGTAATTTGAGACCTTGATCGTTTTTAGTAATAGTTTTATAAAAGCAAGAAATGTGATGTTTTAAAGATTTTAGTTTTCTTTACGTTAGGAGAAGTATTCTCGTGTAATAAGCTATTATAATTTGGATATTTAACAAAATAGTATACAGCTCTATTTAGTGCGCAGAATTTATTTGCAAATGAACGCAAGAATATAACAAATGTAACTGCAGCAAATGGTTTTCGCAGATACACGAATGGTTCATTATTACAACAAGAAAGAACAATCATGCATAAAGCATTAATTATGAGACATTTTCCAATATAAATGTAATTTTATTTAAATATCTTTAAAATGCGATACATTCAGCGGTGATAATTTTTTAATTATCACAATACTACATTAATTTATTATATTTAAAAACTTGAAACTTCATCGAAAAAAATGAACTTTATTCAAATGACGTCATTGAAATATGAATCGTCTGGCTCCCTATGTAAAAGCAATAAATATTTCATTCATATCATTTTTATTCCAGACTCCAGGAGCTACATAATTTTGCGTTAAAAAAATTCACCCATTCTTATACAGCTCATCTTACAATCACTTGTTTACATTCTGCATGCATTAAAATTAGGCTTCATTGTAGAAATAATCAAAGTTGGATGGTCATTTAAACTCAAAAATGTTGTAGTTGCGTTGGCACAGAATATAGATGCACAGAAAATTCGCAAAAATAAAGTGGTTTTAGGACGAATGCAACACTCAATATAAATTTAAAAAGACTTTAAAAATCACAATTTTTACACTAGGAAAAAAGATGGATACCCTATTTTATCTTGAAGTGAGGCACCAGATCTCTTCGTATAATATGGGTGTCATTAGTATTTTAATTTTTATTTAAAAAACTATCGAACATATTTCGCAAACACTCTCTTCTAAGACGTTTGATTCGTGTTCTTGTATTGTTACAACGTGATCTTCCGTAGCAAACTTCAATTCAAAATTTCGACTTCGTCACAATACTTTTCCTTATTATGTATGTAGGGAAAGCAAAAATACGTAAATAAAATAAAATAAAATGAGCAACAATAATGGAAACGTATCATTAGTAGAATGATATGAAGGCGGGATGGTTTCTTAAACAAAATATGCACCATTTTACTACAAGTCAGTTTCGATGGCTTAAACGATAATATGTCTGATGTATCACAATCAATACTAATTGTTTTCGGTTGATTTTACCTTATATTTTTGTTGCAATGGTGCACCATTATTGACTTAATACTTTTATCATACGCAGTCCGTTTGATGATTTATGAGGCGTTTTCTAAAATGTCTGGAAAAATTCTTATGCTAAAATCGATCCAATATAGATGATTTGGAAGCTCATGTAAAAATAGCTAATGTAAAAAATTGCCCATATTTATCTGAAAAACGGTTTAGCATGTCGATAGAGGGAAGTGCTCGATGGAGTGTGTAAGCTCATGATGCAGCGAATATCTGCAGTATCTATCGATAAGACAAATTTGCATTATTAATTTATTAGGTTTGTTATTTCACTCTCGCTTTAGAGGTGATACGAATCAAAATGAGCCACGTTTGAGTTCTTTCAATGATTGAGTTGAACAAATAATAATCTATCGACTCGATAAATTGTGTTGATTTAGCTTTGTAAAGGGTTGATCAAAAATAATAATGGTTGACGGAAATAAAATACACTGAAAAAAGTTGACTAATACGATTATAACTGCTGTGTGCCCAGTGGGGATGCCAAATTTTTCAGATGTTAAGTTTGCCGAATCCATGCTCTTTGTCCCCCAAAACTGGAAATACTATCAGTAAAACATGTTTGGAGATGAAAGATGTATACTCTTACAAATTTAACAACTCATTTGTATCTGTGAGTTCTCATTTGTATCACCCTATTTAGTTTTGGATGACTGTGACGAAATAAAGCGTAGACTTTTAGTCACCTTTTTATGACAGTCTTGACCCCGAAAGCCTTGACCCCAGTAAATACACGTCACACAAATTGCAAATGTGGTTGGGCAAAATATCTGAGGGATAAGACCATTGTAAACTGAAAGAGCCAATAATGAAAAGTTACAGCAGTTACGACATTGCCACTGAGAAACACCGAATGGGGACAAGGACGACGTATCTGAACCCCAGACCAAATGATGCGGCTGCAAAGAGGAAAGTCAACGGATATAATAAAATGATTATTTAAGAGTTGAAGAGAGAGAGAGAGAAAGAGAGAGAGAGAGAATCGTGATTTCAAGCTGTGTTATTCAAAGAGAGTCGTTATACATTTGAGTATTGAGATTGTTACAGAAAAAGAGGAAGTCTGACTCCAAATATCAGAAAAGAATCGGAAAAGGTAACAGCCAAGCTGAGCAACAGACCTGAAATGTATGTGTGCCAGACTTTATATATGTTAAGTCAATTTTTACTTTCCCTGCAATACATGGTAATGTATAGGGAAAGTATTGGAATCATGTCGAAAATCGCAACTCGAGTTTTACACGAATCTACACATTTCAAGACCTCTAGAAAACGAAGAAACCATTTTTAGCGTGACGTCTGTGTGCGTGTGTGTCTGTCTGTGTGTCTGTGTGTCTGTCTCTGCAGATTTTGTATCCACTCTAACTAAAAAACTAATGGACCGAATTTCACAAAATTTGGTAGGTAAGTCACTTATAAGCGAGTTTGGTGCTGATTAGTCTTGGGTACGATTTGGAATAAAAGAACCCGCCTTTTTTTGCGAAATGGCCCGCAAAAGCTTTTATCCACTCTAACTGAAAAACTACTGGACCAAATTTCACAGAATTCGGTAGATAATTCACTTGTGGGTTACCCTGGTGCTGATTAGATTTTGGTACGATTCGGAAAAAAATAACCTGCCTTTTTTTGCAAAATGGCCCGCAAAAATCGTCAAAATCTGAACTAAATAACTAGGTATACTCAAATATATCCATTAAATGCTCATTTCATACGTAATTTTTAACGACAAAAATAATAAGACCAACTCCATTACACTTGGACTAGCCGTTCTCGAGATATTTTAGTTTCCGTATTTTCTCTACGCCACCTTTGAAAATAAGATCGGTTACCGAATGAGAACGAAAATTGAATTAAAAGTGAAATAAATTTAATTAAAATAAAGATAACGTTCATATAAGTCTGCAGGGAAAGTCATGTGCTGCCCGCATCAGATTTTTTACTTTCCTTACAATACATGGTAATGTATAGAGAAAGTATTGGAATCATGCCGAAAATCGCAACTCGAGTTTTCGACGGATCTACACGTTTCGAGATCTCTAGAATACGAAACAACTATTTTTAGCGTGATGTCTGTGTAGTGGATATGTATCCACGTTAACTCAAAAACTTATGGACCGAATTTCATAAAACTTGGTAGGTAAGTCACTTGGGTATGAACCTGGTGCTGATTAGATTTTGGTATTAATCGGAAAAGAACAACCTGCATTTTTTTACGAAATGGCCCGCAAAAATGTCATGTATCCACTCTGGATAAATACTAACTTACCAAATTTCGCAAAATTTGGTAGATAAGTTACTTGTGGGATACTCTGGTGCTGATTAGATTTTGGTACGATTCGGAAAAAAATAACCTGCCGTTTTTTTCAAAATGGCCTGCAAAAATCGTTAAAATCTAAAATAAAAACTACATATGCTCAAATATATCCATTAAATGCTTGTTTTATACGTAATTTTTAACGAAGAAAAGAATAAAACCAACCCCATTACACTAAGACTAGCCGTTCTCGAGATATTTTAGTTTTTTGGTATTTTCTCTACGCCACCTTTGAAAATAAGTCCATTTACCAAATGAGAACGAAAATTGGATTAAAAGTAAATTAAATTTAATTAAAATAAAGAGAAAGTGTATATAAGTCTGCAGGGAAAGTCATGTGCTGCCCACATCAGATTTTTACTTTCCCTGCAATACATGCTAATGTATAGGGAAAAGTATTGGAATCATGTCGAAAATCGCAACTGAAGTTTTCGACGGATCTATATGATTTGCGCCCTCTAGAACACGAAAATACTATTTTTAGCCTGACGTTTGTGTGTGTTTCTGTCTGCCTGTCTGTCTGTGTTTCTGTTTGTGCAATGTATGTATCCACGCTAACTGAAAAATTAATAGACTGAATTTCACAAAATTCGATAGTTGAGTCATTTGTGGGTCACCCTGGTGCTGATTTGATATTGGTATGATTCGGGAAAAATAACCTGCCTTTTTTTGCAAAATGGCTCGCAAAAATCGTCAAAGTCTAAACTAAAGAACTACGTATGCTCAAATATATCTATAAAATGCTTGTTTAATACGTAATTTTTAACGAAGAAAAGAATAAGACCAACCCCATTACACTAGGACTACCTATTCTCGAGATATTTTAGTTTTTTCGTATTTTCTCTACGCCACCTTTGAAAATAAGTCCAGTTATCAAATGAGAACGAAAATTGAATTAAAAGTGAATTAAATGTAATTAAAATAAAGAAAACGTGAATATAAGTCTGCAGGGAAAGTCATGTGCTGCCCACATTAGATTTTTGATCTTTGGAATAAGATTCAAAAGATGTGCTTTTCTCCTCCTTAAGCGTTTGTTAAAATTCATGTAATTTTAATTACAACAATAATATAGATGTGAATAAATGATAATTTATTTTAAAGTTTATAATATGGATTTTAATGTATAGTGATTTGATTTAATGATTATGACTCGTGCAAAGAAATAATGATGGGTTTTGAGGCCATGACAACAATGTGCAAATGTCACGATACACGACCACTTTAATTAAGATTAATAATTTAATCCACAAAGATTTATAAAAACAAATTCACCTAATTAAAAAAAAAAATTCACTACAGCATCGACTTCAATTTTTTATTTAAATTTTGATCTGTCTGTCTACAAGGTAAGTTTTTAAACAAAATTTTAAAACATTTTTCTTTGTTATAAAATGTAATAAAAATGACCTTCAAAATAGGATGTTAAAATGTGTACACACATAATCTGAAAATAACAAACAAAACAATTCAAAATGTTGTGACCAGTAGTTGGTGAAAAAAAAGATATAGCAAACAAAAAGACGCATTCTGAGGAAAATAGCGTAAATGTCCTAGATTCTGAGGGGGATATATTGAAACAAAGGAAAAATTCCAAGATTTTGTTTGCGAATTCATTAATGTGATACATTGTTGAAAAAATAGTATTTTAGTCAATTTACATCGATAATAAAAATTCGAATTTATCGATTCATTTTAATCAGGTAAATCACAAAAGCTCCATCGAGTTCCATATTTTGCATAGTGCATTGACACATAAAAATTTACAATACTGTAATACCTCCTATCATCACACTCTATATAATGACATACCCATAATGGAAACTGCTTTTAAATAAAGAGCCATAGTACTTATATTCGAAGACTTGGTTAATGACCAAGTATTTCGTACCTTTTGCCGTTCGTAAATTCTTCCTTGGTTTTTCCTTTTAAGTTTTGCTAGTTAACGTTTTGCAGCTTTTTTTTTTCCTGTCTCAAGCGTGCAGCTCTAGATCAAAAGAACATTCACTCTTTTAACGGTGTGGTTGAATTATATTTTTGTTCTGAAGAAGGGGCTTATTTCTGACCCTTAATATGTAAGGATAAACAATTTCTATTCTCGACTTCTTAGTTTTCAAGCAGTGTATTCCCCGAGGAAAGAAGTGTCTAAATTTAAATAATGACCACGCAAATTGCGGACGGTAAGCGGTACTGGCAACCAGGTTATAAAGCACTGTAATAAAGCTAGGATGTAAAGCTCGAAATGGAAAAAGAAGAGATGAGATGGTAGGAGTTGGTACGTGGAGCGTGGCGTGTGTGGGTGGTAGAAAGGGTATAGACCATGTACATTCTGATTTATTATTTGTAAATTACGTTAATGGAATTTATTTTATGATTTCTACAGTTTAAGAATAAGCTTGCTATCTTAATCAAAGATTCCTGCGTGTTCATTTCGACACCTTTACAAATACTCTAATTTTAACAAAAATAATCTAACAACCGATATTTAATCCGTGCTGAGCACAATACATAATATTTTCTTAAAATTCCGCATTCCGCACGCTTTCGTGCATTTTAAACGATTGTTTGCATAATATATTACATAATCGATATGGATTCGACGTAAATTCGGTTGTTTCAGTCTTATTCTCTTCTAATAATGGCGCTCGAAGTAGAGTTATTCACTTAATGGCCCGGTAATGCAGCCTGTTCGATGACTTATGGTACGTTTCGGAAAATGCCTGGAAAAATGTTCCTGGAGAAATTTATCGACGAAGGATGATGTATGGATTCGAAAGCTCTGTTAGTAAGAGCTGGGAAAAATTACCCATATAAATCTAAAGAGCGTTGTTTTAAAGTTCTCTTTTGTAAAGTATTTAAGGAAAAGTAAAAAAATATCTAATATTATTTTCCTCTAATATAATAAAGGAGGATGGATATATGTGTGTGTGTGTGTGAGGGCGGGGGGAAGTTTTTAGAGGGAAATATAAATGGCGTACAGTCATGAAATTTGGTTCAGGTTCTTCAGGACCCGAATAGGTGCCCCTCGGCGTTATATTTTTTTGTTATTTCGAATTAGTTTTTTAGTTATTAACATTTTCCACAGTTGAAAAGTTGTTGACATAGTTAACTTTGGTCATTCGGTCTGTCTGTCTGTCTGTTCGCACGATAACTGCCGTAAAAATAATTTTATCAAATGAAAATTTTATTATGTTGTTGAGACAGTCTGTGGGATATATGGGAATGTAAATGAATAATATCACCCAATTCGTTTTGGATTGAACCCGGGTTGAAAAAGTGAAATACATTGAACCCTATGGGAACTCATTTTTCAAACATTTTTTAAGCGAAGTTAAAATTCGCAAATTGTTTTGAAAATTTTAGGAAATATTCAAATTATCCCATAAAATACATAAACATTTGAGCAAAATAGGTTCGGCAGTTCTTAAAATAAAAATTAAAATAATAAAGATACCGATGTTATCTGAAAAAATCACGTGACCCACCTCAAAATGAAATAGGGCATCTATATTTTTTCCCAATGTCAAAATCGTGATTTTTAATGTTTTTTACTTTCCTTGAAATACATGGTAATGTATAGGGAAAGTATTGGAATCATGTCGAAAATCGCAACTCGAGTTTTCGACGGATCTACACGTTTCAAGACCTCTAGAATACGAACAAACCATTTTTAGCGTGACGCCTGTGTATGTGTCTGTGTGTCTGTCTGTCTGTGCAGATTTTGTATCCACTCTAACTAAAAAACTAATGGACCGAATTTCACAAAATTTGGTAGGTAAGTCACTTGTGAGCGAGTCTGGTGCTGATTAGTTTTGGGTACGATTTGGAATAAAAGAACTCGCCTATTTTTGCGAAATGGCCCGCAAAAGCTTGTATCTACTCTAACTAAAAAACTACCGGACTGAATTTCACAAAATTCGGCAGATGAAGTATTTGTGGGTCACTCTGGTGCTGATTAGATTTTGGTATAATTTGGAAAAAAATAACCTGCCTTTTTTTGCAAAATGGCCCGCAAAAATCTTCAAAATCTAAACTAAAGAACTACGTATGCCCATTAAAAAATTATACCCATTAAATGCTTGTTTAATACGTAATTTTTGCGAAGAGAAGAGAAGAATAAGACCAACCCCATTACATTAGGACTAGCCGTTCTCGAGATATTTTAGTTTATCGTATTTTCTCTACGCCACCTTTGAAAATAAGTTCGGTTACTGAATGAGAACGAAAATTAAATTAAAAGTGAAATAAATTTAATTAAAATAAAGAGAACGTGAATATAAGTCTGCAGGGAAAGTCATGTGCTGCCCACATCAGATTTTTTAAATTTATATTGAGTGTTGCATGCGTCCTAAAACTGCTTTATTTTTGCACATTTTCTGTGCATCTATATTCTGCGCCAATGCAATTATATTATTTTTAGTTTAAATGACCATCCAACTTTGATTATTTCCACAACGAAGCCTAATATTAATGGATGTAAAGTGTAAACAAACCAAGTTATAAGGTGAGTTGTATAAGAATTGTTTAATTTTTTAACGCAAAATGATTTATCTTTGGAGTCTGGAATATAGGTGATATGAATGAAATATTCATTGATATTATAGCATTTCCTTTATCGATGAAGTTTTAAGCATAGAGTTAGAAAGTACTTTTACCTCCATGGTTTTAATTTTCCAAGTAAAATTAATTATTGTAGTTTTGTGATAATTAAAAAAATACCAATGCTGAATGTATCGCATTTTAGAGATGTTTAAATAAAATTGCATTTCAGTCGGAAAGTGTTTCATAATCAATGCTTTATGCATGATTGAACTTTCTTGTTTTATGATTTTATCTCGATTTAGGCCGATATTTACAAAAATTGATTTCTTCGTGATCTAAATTATTATCTCAGAGCGTCCATCTTGACACTATGAGGAAGACCGAAGAACGTTTTTTCCACCAATGTTTGAACCGAATCCGTGGAATAATTTTTTCATACTTATTTATTTAAAAAATACATCGAAATTTACCTATTTTAAGGGCTTTAATATATATATATATATATCGTCGTATCCGAAAAAATAAAATCAGCACAATTCTATAATTTGAATAAAACTTTTCCATACACATGAGCATTCAAACAAACATTCTTTTTTTCGATTTCATAAGTAATTTTAGATTTTATAATGTTTAAGTGAACGCATTCAATCATCGCAATGGGCCGTCTTTATTGCAAAGCAGACAGTGTGTTTTTCCTCTCTGGACCAGATCCATTTTAAAGAGGGTTAAAGGGTTGCGCATATAGTGGATGGATTTTTGGTATTCGGGAAGAACTTTCGGAAAGAGGTTTTGAATCGTTTATTTCATTTTCCTGCTTTACGAAGGTAGGATAAAACGTCTTTATTGTGATCATAGGTGCAAGACATTTAGTTTATTTCTCGTTTTTATACGCAGTCAAATTGGAGTGTTGGGAATTCAAAAATGACGTTGTTTGCGGAAGATGTGGGAAAATGCGATTATCATTTGTGATTTGAAGATTTTTTTTTGTATTGATCATTTTTGTTCAAAACAGACGATTTCGAAATGGAGTATGATGTCACCTGTGTCTGTATTATTTAAACACAAGGCACTTACAGATCACTTCAGGCATTTAATATCCGAGCACCATTGGGGATTCGTTCTAGTTATATCTATATATACTAATTGCCAAGTGTCCGTCTGTCTGTCTGTCCGTCTGTCTGTCCGTCTGTCTGTCTGTCCGTCTGTCTGTCCGTCTGTCTGTCTGTCACGCCTTTTTTAGGCACTTCCCGAATAGATAGAGACTTGCAATTTGGTACACGGCTCGGCCGTTCGATAAAACCCCCTGGAAAAATCGAATTTTTCGAAAACGTTCTATAGAGGGGGTGCCCCACACCAAAACGTTCGAAAAGTGAAATGACGGGAAAGCATGCTTTGCGATGAGATAGAGACTTCAAATTCGGTGTATAGGTAAATCACTCGAAAGGAAGAAAGTGTGCAATTTCAGATTTCCAATATTTTCTACTTAAGGGGGGGTGCAGCACACCAAAACGTTCGAAAAGTGAAATGATAGGAGAGCATGCTTTGCGATGAGGTAGAGACTTCAAATTTGGTGTATGGGTAAATCGTTCGAAAGGAAGAAAGTGTGCAATTTCAGATTTCCAATATTTTCTACTTAAGGGGGTGCCGTACACTAAAACGTTCGAAAAGTGAAATGATGGGAAAGAATACTTTGCGATGAGGTAGAGACTTTTAAATTTGGTGTATGGCTAAATTCTTCGAAAGGAAGAAAGTGTGCAATTTCCGATTTCCAATATTTTCTACTTAAGGGGGTGCCGCACACCAAAACGTTCGAAAAGTGAAATGATAGGAAATCATGCTTTGCGTTGAGATAGAGACTTCAAATTTGGTGTATTGGTAAATCGTTCGAAAGGAAGAAAGCGTGCAATTTCAGATTTCCAATATTTTCTACTTAAGGGGGTGCCGCACACCAAAATATTCGATTTGCAGAATAAATGAGAAAACGATCCTTTAAAATTTGATAGAGGCTTGAAATTCGGTATATGGGCTAATCATTTGATGGAAACACCCAAGACAAATATAGTTTTTCAAAAATGTTCGTTTAAGGGGGTGCTCCAGAGTAAAACGTTCGAAAAGTGAATTGATAAAAAACCATAATTCGGAATGAGATAGAGATATCAAATTTGGTGTATGGGTAGATAGTGTGGAAAGAAGAAAGTGTATAATTTCTGTTTACCAAAATTTTCTGCTTTAGGGGGTGTCGCACACTAAAATGTTCGATTTTCGGAATAAAGGAGAAACGCCCCTTTCAAAAGGTGATAGAGGCTTAATATTTGGTATATGGGCGAATCATCTCATAGAAATCAGAAAAAGAATAAAGTTTTTCAAAAATGTATAGTTAAGGGGGTGTTGTTGTTGTTGAAACCCAGACCGTCCGACCTACCAGAAAGGTGTAAGGTAACTAGTTAAGGGGGTGTGTACTCCACACAAAAGCATTCGAAAGATGAAATGCTAGAAATGCATACTTCACGATGAGATAGAGACTTCAAATTTGGTGTACGGGTAAATAGTTGTAAAGAAGGAAAGTGAGCAATTTCAGTTTTCAAACTTTTGCTATTGTAGGGGGTGCCGCTCACTAAAATTTTCGATTTGCCGAACAAATGAAAAACGCCTTCTTTACAATGTGATAGAAGCTTGAAATTTAGTATATGGGCTAACTATTTGACAAAAACACCAAACATGAATACAGTTTGACAAAAATGTTCATTGACGGGGTGCTACACAGAAAAACGTTTGAAAAGTGAAGTGATAGAAAAAAATGCTTCTCGATAGGATAGAGACTTCAAATTTGGTGTACGGGTAGATAGTTTGAAAGGAAGAAAGCGTGAAATTTCAGCTTTCCAATATTTGCTACTTTAAGGGGTGCCGCACACTAATATGTTCGATTTTCGGAATAAATGAGGCACACTTCCTTTTAAATGTGACAGAGGCTTGATATTAGGTATATGGGCCAATCATCTGATAAAAAACCCAAGACAAAGAGAGTTTTTCAAAAATATTCATTTATGGGTGTGCTTCACAGAAAAAAGTTCCAAAGGAGAAATAATAATATAGGGGTGTCTCGGGATGAGATAGAATTTACTGTAGTGTACGGGTAAATAATTCGAAAGGAAGAAATGCGCAAATTTAGTTTCCCAATATTTTCTTCTTTAGGGGGTTCTGCACACCAAAATATTCGATTTGTTGAACAAATGTGAAAAGCGAATTATTAAAAAATTTACATTATTCAGGGGTTGCTTATTGCGATACCGTTGATTTTCAACGGGTATTCGGCTAGTATATATATAATTTTGTAACATCGTATTCTCTAGGGCACGATAGCCCAGTCGTTAGCGTGAGGGAATTGTAATTCGTAGGCCCGGGTTCGATTCCCACCGCTGCCAAAACTGCCACCGTGTTCACGCGGAGTACGATCACGTTAAACATGTGTATCCGTAAGTCTTTCCGAGAGGTTGGTGGTAGGGGAAGGAAGGTACGGTCCCTGTGGATTCCTCCCACACTAGGTTCCAGTCTAAATTAGGTGGCTCGTCCCGACCGTCCAAACAGTTACCTTACACCTTTCTGGTAGGCCGGACGGTCTGGGTCTCAACAACAGCAACAACGCCGCATTCTCTGGAAATGTGGGTGTATTCGCAAGATAGAAGAATGAGTCCAAATTTCTGGATAAATACGCTTTATTAAAAGCACCAGTAAATGCAAACAGCTAATAACTGTCTAGCTATTTAACAAATCATAAAATAACTGTCAGGGTCGATAATTACGCCATTCAATGCTGAACCTGTCACACAACTGTGAGATCTAAGTAATCTTTCGATTATTATTTCCCCCAGTTTTCATTATAATTTATGTTTACTTAAACTAAGAATCCTAACCGGTTCGGTGGTTAGACGAATCATTGACCCAATCAACATTGTCTGCGTTCCTGCGGGAGAGTAGAAATAAGTTTTCGGATTGGAAGTGTTCAGTAGATCTTGCGTGTCTTGAGTGAGTGTTGGGAAGGAAAGAGAGCTTCGTGACTAACGGCTGTTTGAGTAGAACGTTTTCGAATGATGAAAGATTCGAATAAGAGAGTGGAAGAAAAAACCCAGTGAATACAAAAATGACTGGTAAAGGCCTAGTATTTGGGGTTTGGCCTCAGTACGAGGCAAGGTAAAAGAAGGTCAGTGGTAAGCATAAAAGCTTTAGAATCATCTCCATTTAAAAGTATCACCAGGCCAGTTAATGGTAGTACCTTGTATATTTGTAATGTATTCTGGGCAGGTACAATAATAATAACTGTCTATGTCATCATTTACTTTACACAACCATGGGCTGTTATGTCTGTGAAGTGCACAATAAATGTAGTGTGATTTAGTCAGTGCTGTCCTGTGTTATTGCCCTTGAACCGAACGGTCTGAATGTAAAAGAATTTGAGTTTGAGTTAAGTCACTTTGTTGACAGAGATAAATACGGATCTGTAATCACCCAATATAATTAGACTCATCCGTAGAATAACATAATCAGAAACAGCCGATGAAGGCAGTTATTTACATAGCAGACAGCTATGTTCTCAAAACAGTCACGTATTCACGATTCACTTTTATCGTACCACGTTATCAACCTGAACCTTGATGACAGGCTTCGATATTTATTACTTTCCTTATATACATAATGTATAAGGAAAGTATTGTGACGGGGTCGAAAATTCGAGTTTTCGACGGGAGAGCACGTTTCAAGCATCCCTGATCACGAATCAAACATTTTTGAAGTGATGTCTGTGTGTGTGTATGTGTGTGTGTGTGTGTGTGTGTGTGTGTGTGTGTGTGTGTGTGTGTGTGTGTGTGTGTGTGTGTGTCAGTGAGTCTGTGGAGACGATAACTGACGAACGAATGGACCGATTCGAACCAAATTTGGTACAGAAATCACAATCCGTAAACACTGGAAGACTATTGTTTTTATACGTGATCGAATGTTCAGAACCCCCCTAAATTTTCGAATGAAATTTTGAAAAAATCGTTAAAAAATCAAAACCGCTAATAAAGTTACGCAAATAGACATTTCTTATGTAATTTTTCATTAGAAAACGATTGGCATAAATTTTAGAACGCTAACATGAACCGTTCTCGACATATTGTACATTTTTCAAAAAAATTAAGAAAAAGTCACATAAAAAAAAAATTCCTATTGAGAAACATGTTCACTTTTCATATGTAATACCATGCGATAAATTGAGTGACATCATTCTCGTGGATCTAGATCGTTCCATTCATGAAAAAATATACTTTGAATAATACTTTTGTATTAGAACGCCAATAGTCATTTATCTGCTGTGAGAATAACTTTTTTCTTAGTGCATAACTCTTGCCGAGATTTTTACGGAATGTCGCCAACTTGGCGACTTTTTTGAAATGTTGCCAAATTAATGAAAATCTCGCCAAATGGATAAAGATGATGCTAAATCAATGAAAATGACGACTAATTGTCGAAAATTCAATAGCTTGGAAAGAATATTAGTATCCACTATAAGAAAATCCTATTACTTTCCTTATATACATAATGTATAAGGAAAGTATTGTGACGGGGTCGAAAATTCGAAATCGAGTTTTCGACGGGAGAGCACGTTTCAAGCATCCCTGATCACGAATCAAACATTTTTGAAGTGATGTCTGTGTGTGTGTGTGTGTGTGTGTGAAAGTATGTGTGTGTGTGTGGGAGAGTCTGTGAAGACTATAACTGACAAACGAATGGACCGATTCGATCCAAATTTGGTACAAAAATCACAATCCGTAAACACTGGAAGCCTATTGCTTTTATACACAATCGAATTTTAAGAAAACCCCTAAATTTTCAAATGAAATTTGAAAAAAATAGTCAAAAAATCAAAACCACTAATAAAGTTACGCATATAGACATTTCTTATGTAATTTTTCATTAGAAAACGATTGACATAAATTTTAGAACGCTAACATGAACCGTTCTCGAGATATTGCACATTTTTCAAAAAAATTATCAGAAAGTCATATAAAATAAAAAAAAATATTTCCTCTTGAGAGACATGTTCACTTTTCAGTAATACCATGCGATATATTGGATGACATCATTCTCGTGGATCTAGCTCGTTCCATTCATGAAAAAAGATACTTTGAGTAATACTTTTGTATTTGAACGCCAATATTCATTTATCTGCTGTAAGAATAACTTATTTCTTTGTCCATTATGCTTGGCGAGATTTTGGCGACGAATTTTGGCGGAATGTCGCCAACTTGGCGACTTTTTGAAATGTTGACAAATTAACGAAAATCTCGCCAAATGGATAAAAATGACGCTAAATCAATGAAATGACGACTAATTGTCGAATATTCAATATCTTGGAAAGAATATTAGTATCTACTATAAGAAAAACCTATTTATTTTACTGTAAAAGTGTAAAAGTGTTTCCTTATATAAGTAATTCATTACGTTATATAAGGAAAGTCATGTGTTGCCCACATCAGATTTTTTATTTATGTATTCCCCTTCAGCGTTGGATCGACCCAAAGGTATTTTTAACCCATTTTCAAAATTCGAGTCGTTTCTGAGATTCGCCAAGCTGGCGATATTTTGCCAATTTATTACCAGTTACTAGATTTGCTACTTAGGGCTTAAGTCAACCGTCCTGGATCTTCAAATAATAACATCGACTGCCTGTAAATGTCGTTTTACCTCAGGTATAGGCAATATGCAGCAAAGGCTTTGTATGAGGAGATATTATAATAGTGTTAAAATTTGAATTAAATTGTTACTGGATTAATAGGGTTTGAGTGTCATCGGAATTTCTGGAGGTGTTGGACTCAAAGAGGTCTTAAATAATTTTTCGTTTTCTTAAGGATAGTACAGTAGTGGTTTCGGGAGGGAATTATATGGATTCGTCTACAATCCACATGTATCAGGGAATATTAGATGCGCATTACTGCAGACATGCACATAAAGTATTTTGCATAATTTTATGTAGCTCGTCATATTACGAACTTAAAGTCTAGTTGTTCAAATAAGTTAAGTACGCTATAGCCGTTATGCATTTTTACTTTCTCATGCGTAATATTGGTAAAGTATTATTTTCACGAACATTTTCGATTTTGAGGTTTTGATGCCACTCTATATGTTTGAAGACCTCCTGAACACGTTTTAACTACTTTTGGAGTAATGTCCGTCTGTCTGTCTGATGACTGTGATCGATTTCTTGTGTACGTCACACATTTTAATGGGTTTTTATGAAACTTTATATCCGACTTTATTATCAGCAATCTAGAACTAGCTAAAAATTGTTTTAATTCGAGCGAAAACTTCGAAATTTTATATTTTTTCACAAGGCAGTATAGGACAAAATTTGACATTATCATGCATAAGAGGGTTTATTTATGGCTCAATGATCACAAAACTTAATAGTTTCATTTATTGCTGTGAAAAATAGCCTCGATACACATTTTTACTTTTTTTTGTTTGTGACGTCATTAGCCCTTCTCGGGGGGGGGGGGGGGGGTACAAGTTACCTTCCCCGGGAGGTACATTGTCAAGTATGGTGTCAAACGACAGATGCTTTTCAAGCCCTTTAAAGTGAAGGGTAACGCGCTATAATCGTAATCATTTGGATCCAGGACATTAATTTAAAAAATAATTTCTGTAAAAATTGAAAAAAAAATTGCTACTAAAAATTGATTCTGGTATGAGAAAGTCGAGCTAATCCACACGCCACTTAATTACTATTGTCTTAGATCTCTTTCAACATAAATATTCATAAGCGTCTCTTGTTGAAGAACGTATTAACGACATTTTCATTTCGTTCCATCATGAACAATAGGAACTTTTTTTCACAAAATTTTGAATGAATCTTCTAACTCCACAGAGACGATCATTTAAGTTTGAATGACAAATTCTGAAAAATAACGCCGAGTCTTCTTTTAAACTGGGAGTATTCAATTGGCAATGCACGTGATGTATGTGATGTATTATAAAATCAATTCTGCTCTCATCGGAAGACCATCTGTTAAAAGTTTTTTTTTATCTTACAGCTGCGGGGATTCTGTCGTGGCTGGCTATTGATTAAGATGTCAATTTTAATATCGAACTTCAAAATATCGATTACGGATTGCATTTATTCTACAAGCGTCTTACAAAGTTCTATACAGTGAATCTATTAAGTCATTGTACTAAGATATTTTAAAATCGAATTAATCCTATTTACTGCATTAATATTGTAAAGAAAACGCTCTGTATTTGATTAGAGTTACAACGGACAATGGGTGATGGATTGAGAAGCTCTTTTATATGCGGACGTTTTGCCTTTTTAAAATCCACATTATTAGTCACATAGTGAAATGATAAATAGTATTAAGCTTGTCAAAGGCAGAAAAATATTATTCTTATTGAAAAAAAAATGTTATAACTTATTTGTCACAGTTTTATTTTGTTTAACATACTTTGAAGCTTAGTGTTGAAAATAGTTGATTTAATCGAAAATTGGCCTAATTAGGTACTGTACGTGATTTATACTATAAGTGTACAAAGATTTAGCGTTTTAGATCATCTGGGGATTCTGGGGGGACAAAATAACGTTAGGCAATTACAATATAGGTTATTATTTATATAAAAAAAACTTGCCTATTAAAAGTATTTATTGATATATTCATGTATTTCAGTTAAGAGTGAGTTATATTAATTACTAGCAAAAAGCGGACTTTGAATGAAAATATGAAATATGCAAACCGTGAAAGATTTCAAATTTAAACTTAACAACGAAATTATGAAATTAGAAGTACAAAAAGACAATTTCAATATTTGAGAATCCCAATACAAAAGAGTATTTTCAGAATTTAAATTGTAAGTTAAACTTATTTAAAATATAAGAAATCAATGGAAAATTTAACTCAATCACCCAAACGTATTTCCATAAATTTACTTTTTATTATTGTATGTATCATGGAGGTAAAGGGTAGCTCTCTTACTCCACTGTATGTATCTTCTTGAATAAAAGAATAAGGTAACGAAGCTTAATATTGAACTCATTTTTACTTCCTCTGCAATACATGGTAATGTATCGGGAAAGTATTGGAATCATGCCGAAAATCGTAAGTCGAGTTTTCGATGGATAGAAACGTTTAGGGGCCTCTAGAACACGTAAAAACTAATTTTAGTGTGTGTGTGTGTATGTGTCTGTCTGTCTGTGCGTGCAGATTTTGTATTCATTCTAACTAAAAACCTTGTAGCTTAACCTGGTGCTGATTAAATTTTGGTATGATTCGGAGAAAAAAAAGCCTGCTTTTTTTTTGCAAAATGGCTCGCAAAAATCGTTAAATCTAAAAATGAAAGACTACATATGCTCAAATATATCAATTAATATTTACTTTGTACTGAATTTTTGACGACAAAAATGATAAGACCAACCCCATTACGCTAGGACTATCGGTAGATTTTCTAGATATTTTAGTTTTTTTCGCATTTCGTTACGCCCCCTTTGAAAATAAGTCCACTTACCAAATAATAACAAAAATTGAATTAATAGTGCACATTCAGTGTCATTTAAAATAATTATGGCTGTTATTTTGTGCCATTAAACTCAATTTAATGAATGAATGAAGAAATAAAGAGAACGTGAATATGAGTCTGCAGGGAAAGTCATGTGCTGTCCACATCAGATTTTTAATTTTAGTACAACAATGGTGTTTTTACACTCTATTTGTAGGAAGCGGGTATTTCTCTCTGTTACAGTTCATGTTGATAACAATCAATTGTGATTCTGCAATTTTGCGCGCAACACACATATGTATTCAAAATATCATCTTCCTACTTATTGTAATTTTTGAGTAAAAGGGATAACAAAATTGAGGCAAACGTTTATTTCGCTTTATTGGGAATAGACAATGGACTTAGCTTCATACGTAATTAAACACTATTAGATCTCCTTTTAGCGTTCTACAGTTTACAAGGAGAGCCAACATTTGGATGTGACAGCGCATGACTTTACAAACAAAACTCAAATTCATGTTTTTCTTTTATTCATGTATTCATTATTTAGAATCATTTATTCATTTCATTTATGTATATTTATATGTTTTATCGAAAGAACTTATACATAAATGGGACATGCTTATTGGAAAAGGACATTATTTTTAAACGGCAAATGATACCAAATTTGCTGTTTTAATATAATATTTTCCATTTGGTGTCTTGGCGCATTTTAAAATATTTGCAAATCAATATTATATTATTTAAAAGGGAAACATGATGACCACGACTCCTTCTTGCATAGTCCTAATATAGCAGAGTGAGAGAGGACTCAAGTTATTTTTAATTTTCGTTCTTTTTCCAGGCTATTCTTTGAAAGCGTGCCATTTTGCTTTTTCGACTGAGACTAAAATCTGAACATCACCAAGGTATTGCATTGGTTACTTAATTGCCAAATTAATTGAAAATCGGAGAGAATAGTTTCGGAGCTACACTCGATACATTAATTGAACACACACGCATGCACACAAATGATCCTTAAGTGGGGTGTTAAAATTTTCATATCTTATTCTAGGATGCACCAATGAAAGTGAATTCGATGAAAGTTGCAATTCTAATTTTCGATATTATCCCAATGCTTTCCCTAAACACATACAATATAGTGTAAGAAATTAAAAAAAAGCATCAATAAATGACTATAGCATATGTATGTACGTAAGATTGCAAGCAATTTTGACTAGATGGCTTAGTGGTCAAGATACTATCCTTAATTATGGTGAATCAAACCACATAATGAAACTTTGATCCTTAGCTTAACTGGTATTTTTCGCATTGGCATCATAGCTCTTTCAGTGAAAAATAACTACAAGAATTGTAAATACTAATATTATCTAAACGATAGCTTCTTCTAAGGGCTGAAACAGAATTTGGAGATAATTTTGTGGTAGCGATGTTATTTGTGCCGCCAGAGATGCATATCTGGAATATGTGCGTGATCAACGTCAAGCACCGTGGTCTATTCAGGACTTAAAAACGGCGGCAAAAGTGAAATGAATAAAATAGCGGCAAAAGTGAAAGAAGAAATTTTATCGCCTTTCCGATGAGCGCAATCTTGCATACCACGGTTCCAACATTTATAAACGATGCTGTTGATCTCTTCTATTGTTGATATTTTAAAATAACTTCCAAATCCAATATCACTTCATCCTTTTTACTTTCCCTGCAATACATGGTAATGTATAGGGAAAGTATTGGAATCATGCCGAAAATCGCAACTCGAGTTTTCAACGGATCTACACGTTTCGAGACCTCTAGAATACGAAAAAAACCATTTTTAGCGTGACGTCTGTGTGTGTGTGTCTGTCTGTGTGTCTGTCTGTGTGTCTGTCTGTCTGTGCAGATTTTGTATCCACTCTAACTCAAAAACTAATGGACCGAATTTCACAAAATTTGGTAGGTAAGTCATTTGTGGGCGAATCTGGTGCTGATTAATTTTGGGTATGATTCGTGATAAAAGAACCCGCCTTTTTTGCGAAATGTCCCGCAAAATCTTGTATCCACTGTAGCTAGAAAACTAATGGACCGAATTTCACAAAAATCGGTCGGTAAGTCACTTGTGGGATTTTGGTACGATTCGGAAGAAATAACCTACCTTTTTTGCAAAATGACCCTCAAAAATCGTCCAGATCTAAAATAAATACATACGTATACTCAAATAGATCCATTAAATGCTTGTTTTATACGTCATTTTTAAGGATGAAAATAATAAGACCAACCCCATTACACTAGGACTAGCCGTTCTCGAGATATTTTAATTTTTTGGTATTTTCTCTACGCCACCTTTGAAAATAAGTCCACTTAATAAATGAGAACGAAAAGTGAATTAAATTTAATTAAAATAAAGAGAACGTGGATATAAGTCTGCAAGGAAAGTCATGTGCTGTCCACATCAGATTTTTACTTTCCCTGCAATACATGCTAATGTATAGGGAAAAGTATTGGAATCATGTCGAAAATCGCAACTGAAGTTTTCGACGGATCTATATGATTTGCGACCTCTAGAACACGAAAATACTATTTTTAGCCTGACGTTTGTGTGTGTTTCTGTCTGCCTGTCTGTTTGTCTGTGCAATGCATGTATCCATTTTAACTCAAAAACTAATAGACCGAATTTCATAAAAATTGGTAAGTAAGTCACTTGTGTGCGACCCTGGTGCTGATTAGATTTTGGTACGATTCGGTATGAAAGAACCCGCCCTTTTTTGCGAAAAGGCCCGCAAAAATTGCCTTAATCTAAAATAAAAAACTACGTATGCTTAAATATATCTATTAAAGGCTTGGTTTAACGAGGAACAAAATAAGATCCATTCCATTACTCTAGAACTAACCGTTCTCGAGATATTTGAATTTTTCGCATTTTTACTACGTCGCCTTTGGAAAAAATATCCAGCTACCAAATAAAAACAAACTTTGAATTAAAAGAGCAATTCTGAAATTGAGGTTCTGTAACTTAACGGCACAGGTAATTAAATTGCCTGTTCACTCTCAAGTAATCAACCAATAGTACTCAACCAATAGTTGCGCCTTGGTGGCACTATAAGTCATATAGTTTAAGTTGATTCAGATGATAAATGGATCTGTATCACATCTATGTAGGCGTATCCTGCAACTATGTGTCAATTATGCAATGTAAAACTGAAATAAAAATGTGGGCGTGGCTTACTGATTGTGTCCTAAATAACTCATTTCTCGAAACGTCTGAAAGAGAACAAACACTAATGATTGATTTACATGAAACTTTCTCACAGGGTCAATAGGAGGAAAACCCTAAATATTGATTTCCAAATTAAGATACCGGTGATTTTGATTGTGTTAAATACATTCATATTATCTAACAAAAATTTGAAAAAAAATCTGAAAATTGATTTTTAATTGCAGATTCCTTTAATTATGATTTATCGAGAGTCATTATATATTTTATCTACCAAAAATTTTCCAATATTTTTCTGTTACAATATTTTATGTTATCATCCTGTGTAAATATGATTCATATACTCTTAATTATGCCGAGTCAAACCACATAATGAAACTTGATCATTAACTTGATTTGTATCTTAGGCATAGGAGACAGGGGTCATAACTTTTTCATGGAAAACGGGCTGCTAGAATTGTAAATATTAATTTTATCTGAGCGATAGCCTCTTCTAAGGGCTGGATTAGAGATTATTTTTCCTACATTTCGGTATAGAACTTTTGGTGCAACATGAAGGTTTCTTCTACTGACAAATATACAAAGATTCATCATACGTTCGTATGCATGTCTTTCGCGTGAAACGTTGTAAAGCTACAAATGCTAAGTCTACTAATAAGGAAGTGACTGTGCGGTATCGATTGAGTGAGTTTGCAGCATCTTTAACGGCAAATTGAAGAAGTTAGAATGCCTATCTTGAGAACGAAGTAAGACAGGAGGAATTTTTCAATTACAAAGTTGTATAACATTCTCTTTTTATTATGGAAAAATGTGTGGTTTGTATATATTATGTACACAGACGATAAAGTCAACGAAAATTGATCATTAAGCAAATGTCTCGCTATAGGGTAGCACTCCTGCAGGGAATGGCTTGAACAATGGATATAATATAATATTACGTGTAGTAAATAAATTTCAATTTCTTTATAATTATCGTTTTCAGTAAACAATAAATGTTGTGTAACCAATAAATGTTGTGTAGAAACGGCTGGCAAATAATGCTGTATAGATCCCTTTTTATTGTCCTCAGATTTTATCATTTGTGCACACGTTATGTTCAAATATATATATACTAAATATAAAACCTTTATATACTAAATATAAAACGTTCTACAGCTTTGTAATTAATCAATTTTCGCTTATCTTGTTTTGTTTCGAGATAGAAATTCTAACTTCTACAAGTCGCCGCTAGAGGTACTGCAAAATTTCTCAAACGACAGCGCATAGCCGATTTTATTTTAGTGAATCCAGCTTTTGTAGCTCTAGAACATTCCATTCGAAAGTTATAAGGATCTATGAGGAAAAGATGTATACACAATATAAAGTGGAAGTACTTTATATTGTGTATCCATGAAAAATACAAAATATCCCCTGAAACCGTTATGCAAAGTCTCTTAATAAAATAGCCCTCATTGTTTATTATGCAATTATTATGATACTATATGTAATGTTAATCGAATGAAATAGCAATATTTTTCAAACTTCTAATGAAAGAATTTTCTTTTCCAGATTTCAACAGTGCCCCAAACAGAATCTTCCACACATCCCGGTGTTCATTAGTTTTCATCATATGGGCATTTCTACATTTCACGTAGGTAGGTGGAGATTTAATTGAGTTTGTGGATATTTATAATGTTCTAAGTAAAACTAATATTTACATAAAAACTAATACATTACTACGAGTATCTAAAATGTTTTCACGGTATATTGCCTATCCCCGAGTTAAAACGACATGTAGAAGTAACCATTGTTTTTATTTGAACGTTCGCGTCGTTTGACTTGTACACATTTGGTGAACTTGTACACATTCGGTGACACATTTGGTGAAATATCGTCAAATGGATGACTTTTGACGAGTTTTGGAAACTGCAGAAAATTTTGTAGATTGTTTAAGTACTTTCAAAGTTGCGCCATTTCTCTAGAAAATTCCATGGAGAGTATATTCCCGGTTGCTAATTAAATTGCTCTAAACCGTTGCATGAACCGTGTAGTCTCAGCAGAAAACAGGTGGTACATATAAAAGCTTGACATCGTTCAGTCAGAGGTAGATGGCCCGATACGTCTTAAAGTGAATTGTTACAAACGTATCCTCTAGAATCGCGGGTGTATACGCAGAATACAAGAACGAGTCCAAGTTTCTGGATAACTTACGTTTATTCACAAGCACAAAGTAAACGAGAACAATATACAATCAAACAGCACTTAAATGCTCCAATAATTTCACTGAATAAATGATGTTATTCTCAGAATGTTGACGAAAATACTTTCACAAAACAACGGCTGAGTGGTAGCACAATGGTTAGCGCGCGGGAATTGCACTCGGTCGAACCGGGTTCGATTCCCTTCGCTGCCAAAACTGCCGCCGTGTTCACACGGAGTACGATCACGTTAAGCATGTGGGTCCGTAAGTCCTTCCAAGAGGTTGGTGGTAGGGGGAGGAGGGTACAGACCCTGTGGATACCTCCCCACTGGGTTCCGGTCCAAATTGGATGGCTCTTCCCGGTCGTCCAAACAGTTACTTTACACCTTTCTGGTAAGTCGGACGGTCTGGGTCTCAGCAACAACAAAACAGCGGCTACTATTCTCAAAACATTGACAAAAATCACAGTCCAATATAGCTCGCATTATGTCCATTCGCCTACTCCCCTGCAACGGAGAGCTGAGTCCTTTTTATAGTCTCTCCATAGAAACTTCTGGAAATGTCTATATCTCAAAGAATAATCGTTCTATCGATAATTTTCTGTAATATTCAGGAAGTCGCCAAATTGGCGATAAATTGCCAAATATGGCGACCGTTCTTGTAACTAGGAAATCCTGGAAACCCTGGGTTTACGTCATTCTCACGTCATGCTGACGTCATGCACTGTATTTTCTTCGCAAGGTCTTTGAGACAGACGAAAGAGGAGGCGCCGAACGGAACATTGCACGTTCGCAACAATACGTTAGTATCTTGAGAATATAATCCTTTTTTAACACTTTACAACAAAGTTGAAAAGTGTTTATGACTTTGTTCATTCTGTCTGTCTGTCTGTCTGTCTGTCTGTCTGTCTGTCTGTCTGTCCGTTAGCACGATAACTGCCGTAAAAATGAGTTTATCAAAATGAAATTTTAGTATGTTGTTCAGACGGTCTGTAGGACCTATGGGAATATAAATAAATAATATCACCCAATTAGTTTTTTATTGAACCCGGGTTGAAAAAATGAAATATATTGAACCCTATGGGACCTAATTTTTCAAACATTTTTTAAGTAAATTTAAAATTCACGAATTGCTTCGAAATTTTTAGGAAATATTCACATTATCCCATAGAATATATAAAAAAAATTCAGTAAAATATGTTAAGTAGTTTTTTAATTAAAAAAATTATTTAATATAGGGAAAAAAACAAATTCATTTAAATTCTGACTTTGGGATATCTTCCAGAAAGAAAAGAGAGAGATATTATATAATAAATATCTCTCCATTTGTTTAAACGTTTTGCATATGGGAGTGGCTTCATATTTTAAAATAAATTTGGTAGATAACAATTTTTCATTTTTTTTAAATTTTATATAACTCTTCATGATAAATTTAATTGATGGCATTTTAAATGCACTTTCCTACGTCCTAGAGAGTTAAAATTTGGTACACAGCTTAAATTTGTTGAACATTTTATTCGACAAAAATTTGATGGATCTTTAAATATAGATCATACATTTTTTTCGAAATGGCCTGAAAATAATCCCCGTTCACTTCTATAAATCATTGGTGTAATATTGTTAAAAATTCTGATGTGGACAGCACATGTCTTTCTCTGCAGACTCATATTCGTTCTCTTTATTTATTCAATGATAATTTGAGTTTATCTGCACAACATAAGCATTTTAAATGACATTGAATTTACAAGTTAAACTTAAATTTGGTTCTCATTTGATAGCTGGACTTATTGTCAAAGGTGGCGTAGCGAAAACGCGAAAAAACTAGAATATCTCAAGAACGGCTAGTCCTAGAGTAATGGGGTTAGTCTTATTCTTTTTGTTGTCAAAAATCACATATAAAATAGGAATTTAATTGATATAATTGAGCACACGTAGTCTTTTATTTTTATATATAACGATTTTTGCTGGCCATTTCGCAAAAATAGCCCGTTCCCTTTTCCCGAATCGTAGTAGAATAACCTACAAATGATTTATATACAAAATTTTGTTAAATTTGGTATATAAATCACTTGTAGGTTATTGAAATATTATACTCCAAATTTTGTTAAATTTGGATCATTAGTTTTTAGCTAGAGTGGATAAAGGCAATTTCTGCGGCCATTTCGCAAAGAAGGCAGATTCTTTTATTACGAATCGTTCTATAATCTAATGAACATCAGGATTTCCCACAAAAAACATACCTACCAAATTGTATGAAATTCGGTCCATTAGTTTTTCAATTAGAGTGGATGTAATATCCACACAGACACACAGAAACATACACAGATACACCCTTACACACACAGACGTCTTCCTAAAAGTAGTTTTTTCGTGTTCTAGAAGTCCCAAAACGTGTAGATCCTTTGAGTACATACACATACACATATATATTATCTGTGTATTATCTGTGTATCTAAATTCCGTGCCTATGCAATTACAATAGTTGTGATTTTAAATGATCCCTAAACTTTTATTATTTCTTCAAGGAAGCCTAATTTTAACATATGCAGAATGCAAATATCTCAAGCGATTGTAAGATGAATTACATAAGAATTGCTGAATTTTTTTCACACAAAATTATTTAGCTCTGGAGTCTGGAATACAAGTTATATGAATGAAATATTCATTGATTTTGCATAAAGAATCAGATGATTTATATTTCGATACAGTTTTAAATATTTAAGTATAATAAATTACTGTAGTACTGTGATAATGTAAAAGATATTACCACTGAATGAATCACATTTTAGAAATTTTTAAATGAAATTACATTTCAGTTGGAAAGTGTTTCATAATCAATGCTTATGCATGATTGATCTTTCTTGTTTTTATGAATGAGCTGAGTATTGATTGTTTTGTGATCTAGTAAGATAGTTAGAAAGTTATTACATGTATATTCTTTTTGTTTAAGTTTGCTGGGACTTTTAATAAAGCGTTAGTTACCCAGAAATTCTGACTCATTCTTATATCTTGAGAATACATTCACGATTCCAAAGGATGCCGCGTAACAATATTATCTTAAGCTTTACACTAATCAATACAATATGGAGAATATTTTAGATGTTTTTATTTTGAGGGGTTATAAAACAAATCTTTAATTAGTAGAGAACTCATGCTAAGCGTTCATAAACCGATGAGAGGTATCTCCTGCCACGGAATTCTTCCCCGATAATTAGTTTACACATAGGCAATTAATATAACTAGTTCGTAAGAACATAAAGGTTTGCACTCTACTGACATGAAAACTGACTGATTACAATTGTTTCAAGGGGGTTATGAACCCCTTTCATCAGTGTGCACTAATCGAAAGATTAAATACAACTGCAGCAGTTTCATTAACACATCTGTAAGATCGTTTTATTTAATCTTTTGATTAGTAAACGTTGCTTTTTATGCCCAGCGAAGAAGCTTATAATGCTCTTGAAATAATATTTTTCACCCAATTTTCCTATACATACTTTTATCAAAGGAAGTGTAATAAATTTGTATCCGTTTACACGTGTTTAGCTTTTCATTTATAAGGGTAAATTATAAATTTCTATTATATTATTGTTTAAATATAAACACACGGTTGACCATTCGTAAAATTGGCTAAATATACACATCGAAACTGCAGATTTCCTGTTTTACCGCAAAAGCTAATTGCTGCATTTTTTCATGGTGTTGACGCCACTAGAAATAAGTTTTAAATAGTATTTTCGCTGTTTCTGAAAGAAAAATTCTACTTCCAAACTTTTGAAATTCAAGAGATGTTAAAAGCCATTTAAAAATACTTTTTGAAACTAATCTAGAACAGTGGAGTAGAAACTTTTTTTTTCACATTAGATAGGATAAAAATTCTGATGTGGGCAGCACATGACTTTACCTACAAACAACTACAGATTCAATTTTTTTCTCTTTATTTCTTTAATAACGTCTTAAATTGAGTTTAATTGCACAAATTAATCCTCATAATTATTTGAAATGAAACTGAATTTGCATTTATAATTCAATTTCCGTTTCCTTTAGTTAACTGGAAGTATATTCAAAAGCGGCGAGCAAAAATGTGAAAAAACAAAAATATCTCGAGAACGGCTAGTCTTAGAGTAATGGGGTTGGTCTTATTCTTTTCATCGTCAGAAATTACGTATAAAACAAGCATTTAATTGGTACATTTGAGTATATATGTATAGTCTTTTAGTTTAGATTTTGGAGAATTTTGCGGGACATTTTGCAAAAAAAAAAGGCAGGTTCTTGTATCCCGAATTGTACCAAAGTTTAATCACCACCAGAACAACCCACAAGTGACTTATTTATAAAATGTTATATAATTGGGTCAATTAGTTTTTGAGTTAGAGTGGATACATACGTTGCACACCCAGACAAAAATACACACACACACACACACACAGGTATGTTACGCTAAAAATAGTTCTTCTCTGGTTCTAGAGTATGCAAAATGTGTCGATCCCTCGAACACTCGAATTGCGATTTTGACACAATTCTTTCGCTATGCATTACCATGTATTGTAGTCAAACTAAAAATCTGATGTTGGCAGCACGTAACTTTCCCTGCAGGCTCAGATTCACGTTTTCTTTATTTCTTCAATAATTCATTATATTGAGTTTTTAATTGCACAAAGTAACACACATGATTATTTTAGATTACACTGAATTCGCACTTTTAACTCAATGTTCGTTCTCATTTGGTAGCTAGACTTATTTTCCAAGGTGATGTAGGGAATATGTGAAAAAAACTAAAATATCTCGAGAACGGCCAGTCTTAAAGTAATGAGGTTTGTCTTATTCTTATTATCATTAAGAATTACGTATGAAACAAGCATTTAATTGATATATTTGAGCATACGTAGTTTTTTATTTTAGATTTTGACGATTTTGCGGGCCATTTCGCAAAGAAAGGCAGGTTCTTGTTTTCCGAATCGTACAAAAATCTAATCAGCACCAGGGTCACCTACAAGTGACTTATGTACCAAATTTTATAAGATTTGATTTATTAGTTTATCAGCTAGAGTGGATACAGGCAATTTAAACGCAATTACAATATTTTTGAGTTTAAATGATCATCCATTTATTTACATTATTTCTACAATGGAACCTAATTTTAATAGATGCAGAAGTAAACAAGTGATTGTAAGATGAGTTTTACAAGAACTGCTGAATTTTTTTTCACGTAAAATTATTTAACATTGGTGTCTGGAATAAAAATGTATAAATAAAATATCCACTGCTTCTACAAATAGAGCAAGATGATTTACATTTCGATGATGTCACTTGAATAAAGTTCATTTTTTTCGATGAAGTTTGAAGTTTTCAAGTAAAATAAAATATTGTAGTTCTGTGATAATTAAAAAATATATCAACACTGAATGTATCGCATTTTAGAGATGCCATACTTTCAGAGGATTGCATTTCAGTTGGAAAGTGTTTCATAATCAATGATTTATGCATGATTGATTTTTCTTGTTTTTAAAGATTATTTGATAGATAAATTGTGTATTAAATATCATTTTACTTTTTGTTTCTATTAATTGTACTATTTTGTATTTATACTAACATTCTTTATCTTGACAAATTTCTCCTTCTCCTATCTAATTTAGAGGACGCTGTAGCTGAACTTTGATGTGGTGTTTTTGAAGCGTCTGCGCAGAGCTAAAGATACTCTTTTTTCGGCCAATCAGAGTAGGTGATGCTGGGATAAAGAAGTCAGTTGCTTATCTTCCATTGAAGAAAGTGCCATAAAATATACTGATATACTCATGGGAACAGTGTATAAGTTACGGAATCATTAACACATCTGCACCGTATTGATATCACGTGACAGAAAGAATCTGTAGAGTTGATGAATACAAAAAATACTATAAGGAAAAAACTAAAAGAAAAAACAAAAAAGACTAAAAAGAAGAAATAAATATTATTCATTAAACACATAAGACAAATTAAATATTATTCATCAATAAATCTTATAGATAAAATTATTCATATTCGAAATAAAAATTGTCTGCTCATACGAAAACAGAATAAAATTCGCATCGCAAATAAGCAATTCAAAGCATATGTTATGATAATCTTATTTTACAGTCACAATTTTGAATTCACGTTCTCTTAAATATATTTTTAAAACTTTTAAAATAAAAATGTGATGATTATAAACATTTATTAACTCGGTAAATAGGAATTGATTTAAGCTGTCAAGCCATTTTATTTAAGTTTGTAAAATGTATAATACAAAGTCATAACATGTATCTCAGTATTTTATCTATCGTTCGAAAAAGAACTAAATAATCACAAAA